>OY769909.1:8401726-8931726 GCA_963669185.1 Dyspetes luteomarginatus | reverse complement strand
TCCTGTCAATTTAATATTCATTGATCGAAATTATTAATACAAGTTTCAATGTACCGGCCCTGTCAAAGTAACGGGCAACACGTATAAATTTAAAAGCGTGTAACAAAAGCCCAAAAAAACTGGCAATGAAAATCCCTTAAAAATAATGTGCCACTGTCGAGGATGTTTCTTTTACATTTTTTGTGTTTTCTGGTCTGCTGCTCACGCAATCATTGTTATCTCTTCTATCTCTCCAGAGTGGAGCATTTCCCTTATTCGTTATATTTCTTCTGCTTCTCATATATTATATATATATATATATATATATATATATATATATATATATATCAAAAAATTCGTGTGTACACTCTCCTGGTTTAAACTCAAGTTCGCCGGACTGAGACTAAATTCTCTCTCGAGCGACTGTCGTGAGTGCTATATACATGCCCTATATACACACACACACACACACACATACCTATAATATATATGGGTGTATATACCGGAGGATCCAGCGGCATATTATTGCGAAGGGAATAAGATCGAGGGACACACTCCTATATATATATATATATATATATATATATGTAAATATAAACACGTACATAAATACATATATGTAAATCCTCCCGTTGGTTGTCGAGCGCGGTTAGCCAAGTCTGGAATGAGTTTGGTCGTTCTTCAGGGTAGTTTCGTGGGACTGATCTTGGAAGTCGGGACAGCCAAACATGAGGGTGGAAGAGGAGACGACGAGGCGCGAGTATAACAGAGGAGTAGTAATAGCGACAGGAGTGCCCCTGGCGTGGGGTCGATTCGAGATTCAAGAGTCAGAAGGCCGCGGGATGAAAACATATATATATGTATATATCGTACAAATAGAGAGAAAGAGAGAGAGAGAGAGAGAAAACTTAGCTATAGTTATTCTCTCGTGATACAGAGAGGATAAAAGGGGTGCTGAGATGGAGAATTCTGTAAATTGAATGCGCCTCCTCTGCTCGTTATACGTTACCGGGGAAAATCTGTGAGGTCCGCGCACTCTTACTCGCGACTACGAAGACGAGAACGAAGAGACACGCGACTTCTTCGATCTCATGCTCGTCGAGAAATCGAGTGAATGGTGCAGATTCTATTATAGACAAGGATAGAACGAGGAGAGAATCGTGGTGGGAAAATATATATATGTACATTGTATATGTCATATATATTTGTTGAGTAATATAAAGAGAGTATAGGAACGAGGGTGGTCTAGCCACTTGGCCGATGCCATTTCCATGCATTATGCATGCCCCGGCAAATTGTGTTATTTGTACTGCTGCGTTGCTCTGTCGCTGCCTCTTTATATATACTTATTCCATCTCTCTCTCTCTCTCTCTCTCTCTCTCGATTTTACCACTGGTGCGTTGGCTTGAGAAAACTATATGTATATGTATATACCAAATAGATATGTTATACAGAACTCTGCCATTCGGAAAATGTCGAGTTGCTGAGAGAGGCTCTGATCACATCACCAAACGGGGGAGGATCGAACCGATTCAGTTATCCAATTGAGTACTTTAATGCATATATGGGGTACTTCAAGTACAAACGACAGGGATGCTATTCTCGTATTTTTTTATTTTCGTTTCCCTCTTGTATACAGTAGGGCAATACAAAAAAAAAAACTCCACACGAATATTCAGATTGTTTCAATCGTTGTGATCGTTGTGATTGAATCAGTGCTGCAAAAAAATGTGTATTTTTTCAATTTTATTTATTATACATGCTGCTATTTTTAAAGCGAAAGGCGACTAGGAGTATAAAAATGGCCCTATTAAAAAATCATTCTTGTAAATGATTAGTAATTATATTGTTTAAAAAAAATGATTTTCTATTGACAGGTGACACATTTTTCAAATATTTTTAATATTTTGGACCGAAAATCAGTTCTCAGGTACGAAATAAGAAATTTTTGGATTTTTTGTTACAGTTAATAAAACCAAGCCCATTATTGAGTGGGATCTTAAAAATCTTGTATTTCAACAGAGAATCAACTGTAAAACTTTGAGGGATCGTTATGATTGAATCAGGGCTGCAAAAAAATGTGTATTTTTTCAATTTTATTATTATACATGCTGCCATTTTCAAAGCGAAAGGCGACTAGGAGTATAAAAATGGTCCTATTAAAAAATCATTCTTGTAAATGATTAGTAATTATATTGTTTAAAAAAAATGATTTTCTATTGACAGGTGACACATTTTTCAAATATTTTTAATATTTTGGACCGAAAATCAGTTCTCAGGTACGAAATAAGAAATTTTTGGATTTTTTGTTACAGTTAATAAAACCAAGCCCATTATTGAGTGGGATCTTAAAAAATTTGTATTTCAACAGAGAATCGACTGTAAAACTTTGAGGACAATTAGAAATGGTTGAGCTTGATTATCCAAAATTTGGAATTCTTTCCGTATCCCTCTAGAATATACTAAAAAGAAATAAATTGGAAAATAAAAATTTACACTTTGCGTTCTCGTAATTTTTCTCAGTTGCAGGTCTAAGTGCCAGCACCTTTGTCAATTTTGTTTTTCTCATGAAAGAAAGCTTTGTAAATGCGCGAAAATTATTTCCAAGCAATTTACAAACGTTCAATTTTTCAACGAAGTAAAATTTTGAGAGAAATAAAAACCCCTTGATCAATCTTTGCCAGATCTGGTATAAACTATCGATGAACGAGGAAAGTTCATTTATGAGGAAAGTTTCAATACTTGAAAATTACTTCGATCTAAAAAGACTATATGTGAATTTTTCGAAATATCAAAAATTCATAAAATTTGAACACTTTGATCAATTTCTCTCAAACTTAATACCAAACATATTTTGATAATTGTGCACTTCCATAGAAAGTTTTAACCCGATAGCTCGAGAATTACTCAAGTTAGAGCGAAGAGACATTTTTCAAAATTCTTAAACCTTCTTATATCTTTATTTTTCTAAAAAAATCAATGCAAATTATTGATAACGAAGAGGCGATAATACTTCTAATGTGTGCAAAAGCTTAACTCTGTAGCTCAAGCGGTTCCCGAAATATGGAGAATTTTACTTTTTGCAACGCACACACACACATACATACCCGGATTTTTTTTTCTGAATAAGTTTCTTCGACGTTTTGGAAAATTTAAAACACTCTGGCATTAAAAACTCGATATATATTTTTTTATTTTTATTGAAAACAAAACGTTCTTCATGAGAAAGTAAAACATGGTAAGGATCACAATCTTGTCGATTCCGTCTGGAATGCCCCATACGGTATGTATACACGAAACTCGTAAAGCAGTGTAGATTTCCTCACCATATCGCGACGGTTCCATTCGTTTCTTCGCTTATATCCAGGAACATACACTCATCACAGATATACATATATAAATATTAAAAAAAAATATATATATATATATATATATATATATATATCGTACTATGAAGAAAAAGACATAATATATAGGTTGGCACGCAGAAGAACCACTTGGCAAAGAGAAACGATTCCTCGCCAGTGTGTCTTCAGTATACTAGATACACATATATATATATATATATATATATATATATATACATGCACATATATATGTATGTGTGTGTGTGTGTTGCACTATGAGAACCATAGTACATACTCATGAATCTAGAAGCATATCGACAAATGTCACGTTGCGTGTGCCAAGAGTTTACTGAACTCTTTTAACAGCGAGATTCAAGTATACACACATACACAGATATGTATATGTGTATGCACATATATATATATATATATGAGCTTTGCGTTTTGTCGTATATATTGCTCTCGTTATGCAGTCATGTTTCGAGGTCGATGACCATCGACCAACTATTCGAGTAGGTACACTGCACGTATATATATATGTATATGTATATATACCCTCGTTCTGGTCTGAGATTTTTCAGGATGGACGAATAATAGAATTTTTCAGTGAGAAAAAGTGTACTTTGACGAGCGCCACTCGCCCTTTTCCCTCGCACAAGTGTACTCGAGATGAATTAAAAAAAAATAATAATAATAATTAAAACAAAATTAGTTTCTGCTACTCGGAGCAGCATGCTATGCACACACACACACACACACACACACACAAAATATCCATACCAAATAGGGATATAGGAATCAACATTAGCAGAGCTCTGGGTAATTCTCTTTAAATTCATTCATTTACTAGTTATATCGATCGTTTTATATTTCACCTCTGGTTCTCCTTTTTTTTTTCCACGTTCGAGCACGCGACTGTAAACGCGATTCGAATTCAACTCGTCGTGCTTTACCGTATCGAAAGGGTTGGCGAGACTATATACACATATCTATATCTTCATACACGTCTATATATATATATATATATAGTAGGTCTTATATATATATGTATGGTAGGTCTTTTTCCCAGCGACAGTTCACGCGCGGTTCTCCAGCGTTCAATCGGGTCGTGTGTTCCGGGAATATAAAGCGAGAAAGGCGGAAGGGCGATTTTCCCTGGAATATACGACCCTGCACAATTGAGCGTCTTATTCATGTGAGAGGAGGATGAAGAGGAGCCAGAGAAGACTCGAGATTATACTGGCACTATAGCCAAAGTCGTTCTGATAGCCAAACGTTTTATGTACGGGAATTTTTAGCCGTATATATATATATATATATGTGGCAAAAATATTATATATATATATATATATATATATATATGTGGCAAAAATTGTATATATATATATATTATGGTAGGTTGTATCTGCAATACCCCAGACAGACACCGCACAGATACCGCCGAGTTAGTCCCCATTTTGCTCTCCTTCTCTCGTCTTCAATCTTCAAGCTTTCTCTTTCTCTCTCTCTCTTTCAATTTTCGCAGCTGATGCGACGACGCCTCTTTCTTTGGCTCAATCTCGCGAGGCCATTGGCAAAAAAGCCTCGTGATTGCCTGCGGTGAAAATGATGTATATCAACCGGCCCATGTATATATATATGTATATATATGTATATATATGTATATATATGTCAACGGAACGGCACGGTTACGCTGCATAAACCCCCAACGAGTGTGGCCGGATATGTTACTGGGGTTATACCATACTTTTTGCAACACCTCCCACCACTATATCTATGTATATGAGCAACTACAGATATAGATATGTTCTGCGTATATATATGAAACATGGGGTTTGATATTTGCCGCCGCTAGGGTGATCTTAGTCTCGAATACGTTGAAAAGCAACTCCGAGACATGTGGATGAGACATTCTAGGCCAGACAGACAACACTGCGACGGTCATGATTAATTTTGTTATTTTTTTTTACTTTTTTTGTGGCAGTACAAAAAAGTACTCGATGCTAATTTTTTAATTTTGAAAAAAGAAAAAATGATCTGAAATTAATGTGAAATGTCTACAGTAAATTATTTGCTGAAAAACCACATTTTGATGGCCGAAGTTTCAAATGAAGAGCTGCGAAATTTTTATTTTTTAAACTAACTCCTTTTTTTTCAAAAATTATTCCAAATGCCTTAAAAATGATTTTGATGAAAAAAAAACAAGGTTTTTAAGGGTTCCCAAAATGATTTTATTCCACTTCTCCATTGCGTCCTCTATTCAATCAGAAATAATCCAGTGAGTAGGAGAGAACTGGACCAAAAATCTATAATTCTTACGTTTCTTTTATTTCACAAAAAGACGAGTTACCTTTTCGTATGATACACACAGTGGCGTTATCGCTCGGATATTATTCCTATGCACGCACAACGAAATTCGTCCATCAATTCGTTAATCTGAATGACTTGAGAGATATCTAGTAATTTTGTTCGTTCATATGCCTTAAAAATGATTTTGATGAAAAAAAAAAAGGTTTTTAAGGGTTCCCAAAATGATTTTATTCCACTTCTCCATTGCGTCCTCTATTCAATCAGAAATAATCCAGTGAGTAGGAGAGAACTGGACCAAAAATCTATAATTCTTACGTTTCTTTTATTTCACAAAAAGACGAGTTACCTTTTCGTATGATACACACAGTGGCGTTATCGCTCGGATATTATTCCTATGCACGCACAACGAAATTCGTCCATCAATTCGTTAATCTGAATGACTTGAGAGATATCTAGTAATTTTGTTCGTTCATATGCCTTAAAAATGATTTTGATGAAAAAAAAAAAGGTTTTTAAGGGTTCCCAAAATGATTTTATTCCACTTCTCCATTGCGCCCTCTATTCAATCAGAAATAATCCAGTGAGTAGGAGAGAACTGGACCAAAAATCTGTAATTCTTACGTTTTTTTTATTTGACAAAAAGACGAGTTACCTTTTCGTATGATACACATACAGTAGCGTTATCGCTCGGATATTATTCCTATGCAGATGATAACACGCACAACGAAATTCGTCTATCAATTCGTTAATCTGAATGACTTGAGAGATATCTAGTAATTTTGTTCGTTCGTTAAAACAAATTGTGTCATCTCGAGCGGGCAATTACGACAAGTTACGTAATCAGGGATGACACGCGTTTTAACCGCTGATGGCAGTCGTTAACCCCTTTTTCCATATCGCGAGTGCATCATCTCCAAAAACGCGCAGCTTCCATAAAATATGCTCGACCCTCGCACGTATTACATATAGATAAAGAAGTCAAAGTGAGCGTAATATTGCCCCAGGCGGTAGAAGCGTCGAGAGATAGGGACCTGGTTGTAAATCCGTGCATTATGTATTATGTGAAAGCGGCCAACGAGAGAGACGGAGAGATCGTAGTGCTTACCATTCGTTACGGGCCGGTGGTAACTTTTTCAGCTGCGCCCTTTCGAATTCTTCAGTCACAGAGCTGAGAGAAAAAGCGAGTCTCTCCCTTTTGCTCTCGTGTATCGCGGGAGCTTTTTCTTCCGAAGATCTACTCTCCATATTTTGTGGGCTCTGGCTAGTAAATCAACGATATTTATACGATATATCCTATATCTACAAAAGATACCACCGAGCAGCCTTGTGTGACAGAGAGCGTGTGATTTGATTTTTTTTCGTAAAAGAGAAGTTGAGGTCGTTTCTAAGACACACAATTCCCTCTCTCCTCCTCCTCCTCACCTACGGTAAGAAGCAATTTATTTCTACAATGATATCATCGGCGAGACTGCCTGAGTAGGGACGAAAAAAACATATTTTGCTGATCTACGTCAGAGAGATATAATGTGGGCAAAAAAATGGATCAGATTTTTTCTCCTTTTCATTTGATGAAAAACAATCGATACTTCATCAATTTTTAATCAGATGTGCCATTTTTATTTTTCATTATGAATCACCGATCTTTTTTTTTACTCGTTCCACCTTCACTCACGTAACCAGAAAAATCCGATTGATCCAAATCATTAGAAATCTTCACGCCAATAAAAATAAAATTTGATCAAAGTCATAGGAATTTATTGAAATGGAACAAAATTCATAAGTTCCAAATCAAATTGCTTTGATTTGGATAAATATTTTTTCTATTCGTGCCTCGTTTTTTCTATATATATATATATATCTTCATATAAAAATGCAGTGAAAAGATAACGAGTAGGGTATTTGCGCGAGACGAGAGGAGCTTCCATCGTTTCTCTCTCTGCACGTTCATCCGATTTTCCTCCATTCGTTCAGGTCCATCAGTTCGCTATTTTATTCCCTCTCTCTCTCTCTCTCTCACTCTTCTTTCGGTGAGACTTTGACCGAGTTATCGGAGCGCGCGGGCATTCACAAACGCCTCTGTATCCATATATATATATATAACTAGCTCGATACTCTGAACTATATATATGCATCAGAAAAGTGCATCTGTGCTTTGGACGAAAAAGATATCGCCTTTGGGGCGATGTTGATGCACAACGGAGAGAGGGAGAGAGAGAGGGAGAGAGAGAGAGAGAGAGAGAGAGAGAGAGAGAGAGAGAGTGCGGATTTCTCTTTCCTCTCTCTCTCTCTCTCTACACACATATATATGAGTTTATGATGAGAGCGCGAGCGAGAGCGCGACCGTGCGCAAAATTTGAAAGAGAAAACGGACGTGACCCGTGCATCTATCCGTAAATAGACTCTGCCAGCTCTCTGCCACTCCATGTTCATGTATAGTATCTATAAAGCCACGTGTGTAGTCTATCTACTATATAGATGATAGGAGAAGGAGAGAGAGGGAGAATGACAGCTTCGGTGCATCGCGGCGGATAAAAGTGCAGTATGCAGAGAAACAGCCGCCGTGGGTAACTCTCTCTGCCTCTCCCTCTCTCTTTATATATATATACATATATATATATATATATATATATATATATATATATGGTATACGCTTTTCCTCGTGCACCCCCGTTCATCCAGTCGAAACGTTTTCGTATCGACTCCCCCTTCTAGCATTTATTCTATTTTTCACGTGCACTGCACCCACATAGAGACATAGTATAAAGACCCTTCGCTCATATTCTATATTTATCTATAGATATATCGCGTATCATTCGCGAAATAAAAGGTGATGTTCTCTCCAAGGGAATAGAATCGATGCACATCCCTCCCATTGGCTTCCGCACCTATATTGCAAAAGATTTCACGCCGATTACTCTGCATGCTCTATATATATATATATATATATATATATATATGTGTGTGATTTTTTTTATCTATGTGTATTGGAGTTGAGTTCGAGCGTGAAAAAGATCAGGGGTTGGCTGCTCTCGTGTCTCTCGAGGGATAGAAAAATCGTACTCTCTACGACAGAATCGTTTCGTGATTGCTCTCAGTTGGGTGTGGTTCGTACAATTTTCCGGGACTTTTTTTTTCCTTTTTATTTACCAGGTGGGAACGAGAGTCACTGTTGTAAGCCCTGCAATAAAGAGGGCGGGAGGATACCAGATATAGTTTCCCGTTGCTATACGATGAAGTTGGAAATTAAACGGAAAGCCCAACGAGTCTCTCAATCCAACTTTCTCTCTCTCTCTCATTCTCAGTTTCTCGCCATTTTACTCGATAATTCATAACAATAATATTCACGATTGTGCAACATTATTTCATTGACAAAAGTCTGTGAGAAACTTTGCGAATTAATTCAATGGATGGTAATAAAAGTGCAATTTGATTACTCTCCGAATTTATTTTTATTTCTCAAGTTTTGTTGTGAAATAGTTTGTTGGAACCGTAGATATGGATTTTTGCCACATGAAATTATTCATATGCGGAGAAAATAAATGTAGTATCATTTAAAAATTGTTGAATTTTTTAACGATCGGAAAAGTATTGGCTGTTGACTAATCAATTACATGCCACAAATCAGATCGGATCATTTGTCATAAAGTAAAATTATCTAGAATATTATTTTTTCATAAGATAGATTGACATTATACAAGTTTGTTTTTTTTTTTCAAAAGCATTAATTTAGGCCAAAGAGGCGAACATAATTTTATAAATTCTGAAGTGAAAAACTAATTCTGTTGCGACGGTTAACCGAATCCAAAAAATTTTTTTGTAATATTTAGAAATTAATTGGTATATACTTGTAATTTACAAAGTTTCGTATGTTTGATTGTTCGCAGGGTCAAGGGAAGAGAGCGAGGAGGAGGTCATATGGAATGGCACCGCGGCTATCCTCATACATGGCATTGCCGATCGCTATAGCATTAATCAATTTTTTAATAACATCAGTAATCTCATCGGGGATGTGCCCACCCCGTTGTCACTGCGAGGACGAGTATCTTCGTGCTTCATGCTCTTACGCGGGACTCGATGTTGTGCCAATTCAGCTAAATCCAGAAATCCGTCATCTCGATCTCTCGGGAAATCGCGTAGCTAGTCTCCATCTAACATTTGGCTTTTACGACAATCTCGAGAGTCTCGATCTTAGCTCAAATCTCATTCACACGCTTGGCAGCGAAAATTTCGTTCTTCAACGTCACCTCGTCACAATGAATGTGAGCAACAATGGGATAAGATTATTAGCAAAAAATGCATTGAAAGGTCTGACATCGTTGCGCGTACTCGATCTCAGTAACAACAATATAACGGACATAGACGAGCTAGCATTTCGTGAAACAAGCGAGCTGGAATTTTTGAATTTAAGCGGAAACTCAATAACGAGTCTACCGGATGGTTTATTGAGGAATCTTCATGATATACGAAGCCTCGTACTGCGAAGAAATTCATTGCTCGAGATGCCATCGAACAATCTTCTCATAGCCCCAAGCCTTGAGGAACTCGATCTCGCTGATAATCTCATACAAGAGATAGACGCAAATTCTCTGCCAACTCTGAGATCTCTCGTATCTCTCAATCTGGCTAATAACGTTATAAGAAACATCGCGGATGATGCTTTCGAGAACCTTCCCGGTCTTGTTTATCTCGATCTCGAGGGTAATAATTTGACGAGTGTCCCAACTGAATCACTCGCCCGTTTGAGTGTTCTCGGTAACCTCGGTCTTGGACGAAATCCCCTGAGTCTCATTGAGACACTGGCATTTAGAAATCTCTACGAGCTCAAGAGTCTCGATCTGCGAGAATGTACGATAACGAGGATACACCCACGTGCTTTTGGTGACAATGTCAATCTCGAGAGAATAAATCTCGATGGTAATCACGAGCTCGTCGAGCTACCAGCAAGAATTCTCTACAATGCAAGATATCTCAAGTTTGTCTCATTGCGAAGATGCAGCCTTACGAGCCTTCAACCCACTCATTTTCCCGTGGATGGTTTGTCACTTTTGCAAGTTGGCGGAAATCCTCTCGTGTGCAATTGTTCCGTTCATTGGCTGTGGAATGTCATCAATGCGGAGGAGCATAGAAACGAGACGCGACTGGAGCTCGACAGTGACGATATAATCTGTGCCGATGAGGAATACGCCGGAAAAGCTTTAATTTCGCTCTCCGAGAGTTCGCTCAGATGTCGTCTGAGTCCTCTTTATCTGTCTTTATCAGCGATTGGTTGTCTCGCGGCAACAGCAACGATTCTCGCTTTGATAGCTTACGTGACACGAGCAAAGAGGAGAAAAAGACCAACTTATGCACCGCCAAACAGGCCAGAACTTCTCGTTTACGTTGGTCGAAGTCCCGGCGAGGCTGACAAAAATCCCGAGTCTTACAGCCGACGTTTGATAGCCCGTAATGAGGAAGTTCTTTATGATCTGCCACGCGGTAAAGCTCCCCCTGAATCTTCGCCTCATCATCGTTTTGACAATTCACACCCGGAATCGCCAAGTTTCTATCAAACTTCGCGTTATCCAACGGTCGATACGCGCGACGCTTACAACGAGACACGTCCAACGAGAAATGATGAATTTTATGATCAACAGTTGCGACGTGAAAACACAGATGTCGGTGTATATGCTGTTGCCGATGTGACAACATTGAGAGAAGCACCACCCGAGGTTATGTCGTTGTACAGAATGCAAAGTCCAAAAGTAACGCCAAGAACGACGAGAAATCATCAGCAATCGAGATTGCCAAGTTCAAATAACGCTGATTACGATTACGAGTACGATTATGATTGCGATTACGAGTATGAGAGACCGAGTCTACCGGAAAAACCGCACGTCGTATTCGTTTGAGAATTCGCCCGGTATGAGGGGTAACCTTATTTATCGTCAGAGGGCGCCACGGGTGTGTTGATGATTTTTCATTTCTCTTGAATGCCTCGAGGGAGCATCTCTGGATGCATAGCAACGACTTCCGGTTCGTCGAATGTGTACATAATAACCGCAGCGAATCGATGAGAAGCTTCTTTGCTACTTCCCAGTTGTATGTTTTCTCT
Source organism: Dyspetes luteomarginatus (assembly GCA_963669185.1). Classification (NCBI taxonomy): domain Eukaryota; kingdom Metazoa; phylum Arthropoda; class Insecta; order Hymenoptera; family Ichneumonidae; genus Dyspetes; species Dyspetes luteomarginatus. Next base: position 8,919,999 of record OY769909.1, on the reverse strand, counting down.
CTATGTGTATGTGTGTGTGTGTGTGTGTGCCTTAAGGCTTTGAGCGATCGGGAATGGAATCTCGATTTTGCTTTTGCCCTAATCCTACTTTCCCACACCCCCTGCTCCCTCTATTCATCGCTCTCGACCATCAGACTTTGGAATGTAATATGCTGGAACATTTCCGGCCAATGCGATTTCCTTGCTAATCGCGAAGCATCTGCAAAAGCAACGCTATCAAAGCAAAAAGCAGCAACAGAGAAGCGGGAGAGGCAACTACTCTCGAGCTTGCACAAAGTTTCGTTTTGGCCCCTTTGGGGCTGATTTATACGCGCGAGTACCAACGAATTCAAACGAAACTCTTTTTGGCATTGTTCTCATACATAAATATATGCTCAACGTTTCAAGCATTTTAGCCTCGTTTGTAACGCGAGTCAACCACGAAAAAAACTTTGTTCCCAGTGCCAATGAATATATATATATATATATATATATATATATATATATATATATATATATATATATATAACAAGTATGTAAAAGAAGAAGAAAAATAAGTATTACTGCGTAATACCTGCACGAATGCTACGCCGATCGAAAATTCGAATTTAATATGATACTTGATAATGCGGGTATTGAATTTAAGATGAATAACAAAAGAATGAAAAATCTTTGTACTATAAGGAGGATATAGATACTTATATTATTATAAATGCTACATTATCTTATTTACTGATTAGGGCCAAGATGCGTATACACGAATGAGAGTGATTAAGTCTTCCGAGATTGTGTGCGAGCATGTATATTGCCAAGTCAGCGTTTTTGACCATATTGGAGGAGAGTAAAGGCTATTTTCCAGTCAAATCAATGGAAAATTAGGAAAATTATTATTTTTTAATGTTTTTAAAACTTTGAAAAGGTTTATTGCTTACTTGAATAACGTGTTCAGAACGTGTAAAAAAAAAAAAATATGAAATTGATTTTTATACGTATATATGTTGTCATGGAAAAGTTGGATTCTATGAAAATTAATTTAAAGTGAATTTTAAATACGTCACATTGAAATTGAGTTTAATCCTAAAACGGTACACTGGTGCGAATACGCACCAGCAAATGAATTAGTTTTCGATGATATTGGCATGTTACAATATATTTGAATAACACACAAAATCCGAATTTTCACCAGAGTGTACAGTTTACGTATGCTGGGATGAAGTGTACCGTTTGAGGATTAAAGTTTGAAAAAAAATATGACGAAATGAATTAGATAGTTATTTAAATTTAATATCATTTGATAAATTTATCACTCTCGATTATTCAAATTTTCATGCCATTGTTTAAGCAAATTACAAAATAAATTACCTTGGCTGATCTTTAAAGATGTCAAAAAAAAAAAAAAACCTTTTTCAAATTGGCCATTGATTTGACTTTAAAGTCAAATAGTCGTACCTTGCCAAGTGACCACTTAATCAAATAATTGCGATGACAAAAAAAGAAATCGTGAACCGCAAGAGTTACGGAATATTTTTCATTTCCTTTCTTTTAAGAGTCCCCAGCTCGTCGCCAAAATACGATTTCACATGTTTTTATTATTATTCTCGAGTCTTTGCGCGCTCCCGGCTCGAGTCTCGCCTAATTCCCGGTCGTATAAAACAGACAAGACGAAGAATAAGAAGAAAAAAATAAAAGATACAATTCGAAGAAACGAGAACGTTACGAGAGAAGAAACGAGAACGTTACGAGAGAAGAAACGAGTGTGAGATTTGGCTCGAGCCCTCCACCAGAGGAAAAGATGCTCCAGAACGGATATGGGGAAAAGCATCGGTTGGCCAATGCCATTGCCTCGATCGCAAGAGTGCCATAAAAGGAAGAAAATAAAACGAGGGGAGAAAGAGAAAAACTAAAAAACAAAAACGATCTCGCTTCGAGTCGCGTGAAAATCTCGCGTATTCGACAAACGACCCGGAACGCGAGTTCGCGATACCGGAAGCTCCGGCAATGAAGGAGAAAGAGAGGGGCAAAAAAACCGGCGGAGAGATATGATTTTTGCCCAGAGCGGCTCTGACGCGAAATACGCTAGAGAGTGACGAAGACGCAGAGAGAGACAGAGAGAGAGATAAAGTACGTTGGGGTCGAGGACCGGAACACAAGCAGCGTATTGTCGGTTTTCCCATCAACCCCAACGCCATGTTTTTTTTTTTTTTTAACGATGACGTTGTAATACATCAAAAATCGTTTTTGCTCGAAAAAAAAGTCTCTCTATCTCTCACCATTAGTCTCGTCTCACCAATTATTTGGGACACCTTTAATCGAAGCAATAATAAATAAGAGATTGATCATAGGAATAAACACGACACTTAATACACGCAATATGATACAGCTATTGTCGTATTTTCGCATATACATTATCCACGATTTATACACAAAGTACCCTATACATAAACACATATATATATATATATATATATATATATATATATACACACATACCTATTGTATACATATATTAATTTATTAATTTATGCGATGTTACGTTTGGAACGAGATGTTACGTTTTGAATGTGGATTATAATGATGGGGGAGAGTAAGAATAAAAAGTATGTATGTTTTGAATAATGCTGAAATGAAAAAAAAAACATGCGATTTGACCACAAAGAAGAGAGAGAAAGGGGATGAAAAAAAGTGAACTTTACGATAATAATGGATTGTAAAAATTGAGGTCGACGTGTGGGGAGAAAAAGACAGAGAGAGAGAGAGAGAGAGGGAGAGAGAGAAAAGCCTTTCTCATCTTCATGACTGAAGATCAGCATGAGGGCTCTTAAATATTTCGCTTCTCATAGGGTCTCTGCGCTCTGTTGTGACCCTCGAGTCTTTTTTCCCGAGAGCGTTCCGCGGGGGTTACCAGTGGATTCTCCGGTGGCACTTTGCCCGGGCTAGTTAGTCATGGCTCTTAGTCATGCTACGTGCATCTAGTGTTGGAGGAGGGGGGGGGGCACGCTTGAGAAACGACCAAGAGAAAGAGCATTAGTAGTGGTGGTGGAAGAATAAGAGAAGGAAAGAAGAGGAGAAGAAAAGGGTCGAAGGAAAAGCGAGAAAAACGCCATGGGCTAGCAAAAGTCTTATTTTCCTTGTCTCTCTTCTATGTACTATAGGGTCTCCCTCTCTCTCTCTCTCTCTCTTACTTTTTTCTCTTTTTCTTTCTCGTTCTCTGTCTACCCTTTTATCATTGTATTCTGCCCACTTGAACGTGTAATACGCTTCAAACTCACGTCCCCTTGTCATTTCTCCAAGTCTTTCTTCTTAGCAATCTATATAATGCGTTTTAAGCGTGCCACCGGTTGGTCACTACTTTTGTACATGTCGTTTTGACATCGCGTGCTTGTGTATGGGAAATTCCAGGCCGAATTCGACGGGTCTAAAGCCTTTGGAATATTTTATTTAATTGTAAACCCACTCAATAACTATTATAAAATAATATCCGAGCAAATATATATTTGAGATATGTGTGCGAGTTAGCTGCAAAAGTCTCAAGTATATTTCGAATATATTTCAAGTATTTTTTTTATATTTTTTGCATATTTCTCATATAATTCTCATACAAATTATTTCTACACGCGATTAATTATTAATCATTTTGAATGTTTTATAAATGCATAATGTCCATCATTCAAATGGTTATTTTTTGGAAAACAAAATCATTTCTCATATACACAATTTGCATAATTATTTTTCAACAAAGAGAGTAATTAGTTTGTAAAAATTTCTTGATAATCAATGAATTTTTTTTTTTTTTCCAAATTCGTATGGAGCCATTTTTATGAGGCCCCAAAAGATACTGAGCGAGGGTAAACGAGGCCAAAAATAATCGTGCTGGGCTTCAATTAATTTGGGCTGGAATGCCCCATATATAAATTCTGGCGTGGATATTTTTGGTCACATAACTGTCCAATTCTTACTGTCGCGAGATATACTCGAGATGTAAAACATATAACGGGAAGAGAGAATAAGAGAGAGAGAGAGAATACCAAGTGCCCCAAAATACACATGTCCCACTCGATGTATCTGTCTTGTCCGAATTAAGTGTCTGTACTCGTCTTCGTACTCGATAGACCCATCTGTATCCACAAGCTATTACTCCTCGTTTCTATCTATGAATGTACATACAACTATATTACATGTATACGTGCCGTTTTGAACGACCCCAGACTCTCCTTGTTTATATGGACCATGTCGCTTGTTTTTCCTTCTTATCTAATTTAAGGATGATTTACGTACACGTTCTCCTAAATAAGACAAATTTAATAAAAATTCGTTGAAAGGTATGACTTTTTTTTAAGGACCAGATCGATCAACAATTATATTATTCCATATCCAACAGAAAAACCGAAAATTTGATGAATGGCTTTTTTTTAGTTGATTTATTGATAAATTTCAGCATTATCATAGTTTTCTTTGTTCCTACAATATATGGTTGATAGTTTCAGATTTTTTTTTTACGATCTACAGAATTTCTTTTCGAATGTGGTTTTTGGATTTGACCGTATACGTAAAGCATCCTTGAAAGTAAAAAATGATCTCGTTGCTAATTTTTTTGTTCGATGTACAGTGTTACCAAAGATCGAACGTGAGATCTGCTGTCTGTTGCCAAGTCTCGTTCCTCCCTCTGCGTTGAGACTCGTATATAAAATTGTTTTCGATTGATTTTCTTGTTTTCGAGTGAGTCACGATTGGGACCAACCGCTGACTGGACAGCGTACCCGAACCGCTCTTTTGTATCTCTTATATTCTATCTGTTATACGTATTATTCGAACGGATCTCATTTTTTTTTTAATCAAACTCGGCTTTACTAAAAAAAAAAAAAAAAAAAAATACCTCAAAGCGCGAGTTTTTGGTCGCTAAAGCCAATATTTTCGGCAAAATAATTAGTCTCGTCTAGAATTTTCTTCGGCATCGACGGTTCGAGCTTAAAAAACAAAAGCCCCCGAACAAATATTGTCCAATATAATTTAAAAAAAAAAAGAAAAAAACCGGTAAAACATGATATTCCAATCCGTACCAAATTACACGAACAATAAACGTCGTGTTAAACACATACAGTCGCTAATGGGAGTGTCGATGAATTAAATAAAAAAGTTTTGTGGACGAATTATAATTTAAAAAAAAATTCATTCTCCAACTTGAGAATAAATCGAGGCTGTCCCTGCGCGAAAACCCAATGCCAGAATATTTTAAGTGATCCTATATAAAAAAACATTTCGTACATTGCTAATGAAAAAAAAAAAAAAAAAAAATGAAAAATAATGTTCAAAACTTGTAATAAAATTATATTGTATATTGAGTAATTGAGACGCATCGATGGTGTATAAATGTACCCTTAAAATGTCCTACAGTAATTCCACTTTGTTACGTTCGCTTTTTTTCCCCATGTGCTCGTTACACGTGTCTTGAATGTTTTATAGTTTTTGTTTGTGTCCCTTTTCATGGTTCGAGGCAAATATCAATCTCTTACTGCCTCATTCAACGAAAAGGATGAAATTTGGTAAGTATATATAGCATACAACTATAGTCAAACGTCAAGTGGCTCTCAGAATGAAGCCACGTATTTCGGAAAAGTAGATGACGCAAGATCCCTCAAATTGCTCTACGCGGATACGTGTGTGTGTGTGTGTGTGTACGTAATACAATCGTGGTAAACGTGGAAACACAAAGAGAGTAGAGATAAAGTGGCCCACGTCCCTCCGGATATAGTCAAGTTTTCCCCTCGCAAGACTCTTGGCAAGGGTGTAGAGAGAGGGAGAGAGAGAGAAGACCTTCAATGCGATAATATCGAGGCTGGGCGAGGGAAAACAACGCGACAATAGAGAGGATATAGAGGAAAGGAAATATATAAAGTGAAGGAGGCTCAGGATAGAGAGAGAAAGAGAGGAAGACGCTTTGACTAGAGATAGGGAAGAGTAAACGTTCTGCTATAACCCAGCGGATGTGTTGCCACTTCCCATTTTGGGATAACGAAGACCTTTTCTTCACTGGGACAGGACAAGCTGTTCAAAATAAATAAGATTCACCATTCAACTTTCTCGCATCACACAATCATAGCCACAACTGGACAAAAAAACAATACAATAATTTCAGCCAATTTAGTGAAAAAGAATAAAAACATAATTGGACAAACTTTTGAGAGTAAATAACTTTTGATACTGAGTTAAATTTCGTTATTGCAATTATAAGGAACGAAGGAGTAATATGAAGAACGAGCAAAATAAATAATCGTTCAACTTTCTCAAAGTCACAAAATCGAGGAAAGAAAATTAAAAGAAGGCGAAAGTTTCACAATTGAGATATTTTAGGGAGAATAGAGAACAAATTTGGAACAATTTATGAAAGTAAATTGTTTCCAAGAGTTTGCAAGTGCTAATATGAAATTATCAACTGGATAATATTCATAGTTTCAAAATCTTTTGAGCTAATACACACATTGATTTATATTCATGTACTAATGAAGACACAATATTTAGAAGTGTCAACGGCAGATACTGAGTTAAATTGCGTTATTGCAATTATAAGGAACGAAGGAGTAATATGAAGAACGAGCAAAATAAATAATCGTTCAACTTTCTCAAAGTCACAAAATCGAGGAAAGAGAATTTTAAAAGAAGGCGAAAGTTTCACAATTGAGATATTTTAGGGAGAATAAAGAACAAATTTGGAATAATTTATGAAAGTAAATTGTTTCCGAGAGTTTGCAAGTGCTAGTATGAAATTATCAACTGGATAATATTCAGTTTCAGGATCTTTGGAGCTAATACACACATTGGTTTATATTCATGTACTAATGAAGACACAATATTTAGAAGTGTCAACAGCTTTCTCACTCTCTCTCTCTCTCGTTGAAACTAAAGTAGTGACACGTATCAGTTCGTTTGGTGTATACAAGCAAATGATTTTCGAAAGTATATATAACACAATTAACGGAGAAAAGCGAAGAGAGTCGTGACCTTGCTTGCACAAAAAATTACAACCGCACCAGCTATCTCTTTTGCAACACTTTTTATTTCTTCCTATGCTCGTATATAAGTACGGTTTGAAAATGTTTGACTCGCAGTCAACTCGTGCCTTTAAGATCACGAGCCATATTTCCGGGGAAAAAAAAATCGAGCTTTTTTGTCCTCAATCGCTATTTGGCCTATCCGATAAATTTAGATAAGATGAAAGTTGCTCAAATTCTCGTGCTTTTCATCGTGATCGGTTTTGTGGTATCTCGCGAAACAACTCATCCTTCCAATCAACTGGACGATAATTCTGAAAAAAACGAAGAGTTTTCCAAGGGGGCACGTAATGGCGGATTACTCGAGGATCGTAAAAAAAAACCTTATCACCATTTGTTTCTTCGTAAGTCGAATCGAACGAAAAAAAAAGTATTCTCCGATCGGAAATGAAAAGGAACGAATTAAGAGCGTGTACGACTATTGTCATTTCATAGTAGAATTTTTTGATTTCACGATTTATCAGGCCATTTTGAAAAATATTTGTAATGAAGCACATCATATCGTCGAGACAATAAGAAGAGACGAATAAGTTTTCACGTTTTCATACTCTGATCAAATATTTTTGTTATTTTTTGTTTTGTTTCATTATCCAAATTTAATTTCGTCCAATTTGATCATTGGCGAGTTTAATGGCGTAAAAAAAATCAAATTTCCATCTTCTATTAGCTTTTTATTAAACGAACTTTTTAAATATTTTCAAGTATATCTACTTTCACTGCTTGTATCTCAAAAACGAGGCTGATAATTTTTCAAATTTTATACGCACAAAAATTACGCACCTGTTAAGAATGTATGAAAATGCCAAATCCGTAAATTGAATTTGTCTCGATAAGTCGTACACCTCCTTAATGCTAGAAGAAACGTCGATCAATTGAATGTAAAAAAAAAAAATGGATTTATCTCTGGAACTTTCAGTCGAGAGGAAGTCCGGCTTCAGCACCGTTTATGTTAATCCTCTTCACGGCATTGCGTGTAAATATTCGCTTCCAATGATATTCATTCGTGCTCTTTTCAGTTATTCTTAAATCATTATCAGTCTTTATCAAAAGGAGTTCTCATCGAAAGCAGACACGAGAAAAATTCATTAATCAAAAATATACATCAGAGATATCGCAGAAAACAAAAAAAAAATAATAATATATATTCGCAGTTATGGGAGGACTTCAGAGTTTGGTCACTTTCGTAGTGATCAAAATCAAAATCGTTCTGGTGGCCGTGACGATTATCGGGATTATCGCATTGGCCCTAAAAGTCTTTGGTGTACTAAAGTACGCCGGTTATTTCTACAAAAATGATTATTCAACGAATGGTCCGCCACCTCAAGTATTTTCGGAATATTCCGGCCCATTTCCATCAATTTCCTCCCCTCATGATCACGAATCTTACAGCAACGATTGGCCTTCTTATTCTGATCACTACGCGAGATCATCGAACTCAATTGGCTTCTCTCAATTTCCCAAAAGGTAAGTTGAAAAATTACTACATTCAGTAAAATTTGTCCGTTATTTATATTCCATTTGTTTTTATTATTTATGCTTACAACTAAAAAAAAAACGAAGAAAAGAACCAAAATTATCCATAAGACTTTAGATCTCGTTACGAACGTAATAAACGTTATTGCTCTACAATATTGAATTGTATCAATTACAGTGTAAATATGACGGAAATTGTGTACTCGTTCATGAACGTGGATAAGGACAGTTGCAGGGCTCGTTTGATTTGCGAATTCGAGATTATGTTTTCGAGAACGCCTTTTTTAAATTATTTAACGAGGTACGTATGACCGAATTTCCGGTAAACCAATTTTTCCCCAATAGAATGTTAAGTAAATATACTTAAAGATACATATTTTATATTTGAAATATATTTCGTCCACAAATTCTATACAATTAATATATTTTTTCTATATATTCGCGTATATCGAAATTTGAAATAAATCTCTGTAATATGTTTTCCATTAAAAAATAAATGTGCATATTTTTTTCATTACGAATTACAAAAACAGTGAATTAAACAAAATCATAGAAGCGTAAAATAATATTTTTTTTGCGATATATCCTCAATATATTTTGAAAATTTATCAATTCGGTCAAAAGTTTTATATCTCTGATGGATCGAATATATTTTTGATACATGAAAAGAATGTATTTACTCGTATACTTTATTTCCATAGCTGATTCGTCCCATTAATAGTTTTTATCCCCTTTCCCGTTTATCAGGCACACCGTCACAAGACTCGAAAAACCGGAATCGAAAAATAATTCCAAAGACTGCACGTCGTATTACGAAAAATGTCTTGGATTATCGAGCAAACGTTTTATTCGACGAAAACGAAGGAGAGTTGGACGAGGTGATTAATGCAAAAATAAAATACCGTCGAATAAATCATATATATTTTTTTTAATGAACGCACGGATCAAAAGTTCCTCGCAAACCCTTTCCAAGGACAATGTCCAATCCCATTGAAATGATCGTATGTTGAAAACTCGTGAATTCTGGCGAAAAATCACAAGTAAAGCTCGAAATCCACTCGTGCAGCACTGTAGAATTGTCCCTGCTGACCGGTCCGTCTAACCCAAGCACCACTCTTGAAATATCCCTCTTTTGACCAGGCTTGCATCTGCTCGGTTGTGTGAGGTCCATTAACTTCGGCATCTTCATTCTGCGACCATTTCAACTCCCACATTACATTCTCCTCCTCTTCCTCCTCCGTTGCCTTTTTACTTTCTTTCGTTTCCATGGAATTTTCATCTGGAGTATCGCCCTCGACGAATTTTGCCTTTTCTTTAGTATCAAAATCATCCGCGTACATGTCTAGCTCGGTATCTTGTTTCTCGCCTTTTTCAACCTGAAATAAAATCCGTAAAATTGAGATTGAGCACCAAGTATGGAAAAAAAAAGTATTGATAAACTGCGAGCTGACCTTCTTTTTTATATAGTCATAACTCTCTTGATAAATGTCCATATTTCCGGTACGAGTGAGAAGCTCATTAGCGAGTTCGGTCAGTTTGAAAATTTTTTCAGAATTTTCGTTCGTATCAGCAGTATCGCTGCCCTCCTTTTTCTTCTTCCATCGCTCGGCAGTTGTCATTCGCTTCTTACCCTTGCCAAGTCGGCATAATGCCTTTGACACGGTTTCTCCCTCTTGAAGATATTCCAAAATTTGTTTGTAAAGTGGAGTAGGATCGAATAGAATGTCGGGTTCATCTTCACTATCGCTGTCGGCCAAGCCTTTTGTCGTATCGTCCGACGGACTCTGTTTCTCACCACCAGCTTTGGGTTTGATCTGTTCGAATTAGCATGTCGGTCAATATAATTTTACCCGTGTAAGGGCGAATTGGGCTTTTTAGTACAAATTCTTCCCGTCGTTCAGCGCCACGCGGCAGCACCGTCACTATTTTTCATGCCCGACCACCATAACCTCACGGGGGATTCAGCCGATCCTGATTACCCCGACAATATCGTGTACGGTCAAATATTTCGCTATTCTCACACGTTTTAGGGGACAATTCTAATATTTGTATGTGAATTTATTCTCATTATTGGCGTAATATATAATGTCGAAGAAAGGGTCGAAAATAAATTGTTCCCGAACAAACCTGAACCCAATCTATATTGTCCAGCCAATTATCTCTAATTTCTTTTTCCTTGTTCCAAAGATAATGCCCTTCCTTGTCAAAATGACCCTCCTCGAGTTCCTCTTTCATATTAAATGCCGTAAATCCAGCACTCGCTTCAGCAGTCAAAGGCTCATCGTCGATTCCTAAATTTATTAAAAATTGTAATGAGCCAAGAAACAATAAAGACAAACAAAATTAATAACACTGAAATAAAGCTGCTTTGTTTACCTTCAAAATCTTCTTCATTCATAACATTGTATCGGTCTTCGTTGACTTCCGCATCTTCTTCATCGGAGTCGAGAGAATTTTGCACAGTCGCTGTTTTATTGGGTGGCGGCTTGCAATTTGTGGGATCACCCAAATACTCGTCTAATTTACGTTTAGACATTTTTGGAGAAAAATGTTCAACAAAATCACCAAAAACTATAGAATCATAACCTCTTTTACTCAGTATTATTCACTGAAATTTTTTTTTCGAGATGTTTCGCGAAGTATAAACTCAATCCGCATTCTATAAAAGTTTGATTTCTCAGGATAGACACGGCTTACAGATTATTGAGCCGATTGTCGGTTTTTTATAATACGTTGTAAACACGACGCAAATGTTTATGACGTGATATCATTGATTTAAAGAGCAAAGCATACTAGCCTAGTCTCTGTTTAGAATGAGTTTATAAAGCGTGAAAACTATGAAGTAAGCCGGGAGTTAGGGCTTTTTTTAAGGTGATATGAAAGATCGACATAACCACACAAATTTTGAGCTGCATCATTCAAAGATATGGTCAACATTCAGGACAAAAAATAAAGCATTAGCCCCTGTAGAATTGATTGACACAAGGGCTAATGATTTGTTTTTCCCTTAATGGTAACCGTTTGTGAAAACTTGTCCAAAAATTTCAGTTAAGTATCTTGCACTCATATGTCACGTGTCTGTCTTAAGAGGATATGAAAGCTCTTTTTTACCATCGTAGCAGACCTAAATTGTCGTGCAAATAACATTGCAAAACTATCAAACCAAATAAATGGAATTTTTAGTAAATAATCCAGTTGGTAGTATCCTATAAGGTGACATTCTTAGAATTTTGAAAATCCAAAAAAAAAATAACAGATTGCATTACCACCAGTTAACTATAAAATAAAAATGGATTTACTGACCTTCCAAGCTAGTTATGCAAAAAATCCTTTATGTCACCCTATGCAGTAATAAAAAACTTACACACTGAGTACTTGTACATTTTTGTAGGTGCAAAACTTCGGCAATGCTATTTGCACGAAAATTTTTGTGGTAAGATTACCTGCAGACAAACCGTCAGCCGATCAGATTAGCCCAAATTTGGTTCTCGAACATTCCGCTAACGAATCATATATACTTGAACGCTAGCGGCGTCTTCTTCGTACTGTAATATACAGTAATAGTGGGAAGAACCAAGTGTTTCTGTCACCCGGGCGTATTGCCACAGAGCGAAAGAGAGGGAGAGCGAGAGAAACAGAGAGAGGGAGAGAGAGAAAGCGAGACCGCTGCAGCCGGCCATGTCTTTAGACATTTTCATTTGATATGAAAAGTCAAGGTGTTTTAGGTATCCAAGATAATGCAGGGTCAGACTTTCTTTGTGCTTTACATCAATTGCGAAAATCGCAAGATAATTGAATAACTATCGTCGATCAAATATTTTACAATGATAGGTTAATTATTTATTTTACAAAGATGATAATGATTAAAAAATATATGAATTAAATATAGTAGATTGTCCTATTTCTAAGAATAATTACAATACTTTTAATTAATTAAGATTTCAGGGGTTATGATGCAATAGTGGCTAAAATAATATAAATTTTAAATTATAGAAACTTTGTTCAAATTGAATAATACGAATTTTCAAGCTGCGATATCTTTGCAATCGTTGTCCCTATTGAGATTTGATAGGGGGGGTTTTGGGAAAGTCTCGAGTAGACTTAAATAATGGCGCTAGTTTCATCCAAATATGCCAATTATTTCTATTCCTTGAGGCACTTTGAAAATCCGCGAAATCAGAAGCAAAGGGAAAAAATCGCTCGTTCAATTTGAAAAATCTTGAAAAAATATTTTAAAAAATGGCAGCTCAACCGGGCCGGTTGACAAATACCACATGAGGGCCCGTTGAAAAATCTACTTTACGAGGGCCGGTTGAAAAGTCAACTTTACGAGGGCCGGATGAAAAATTGACTTTACGAGGGCCGGTTGAAAAATCTACCTTACGAGGGCAGGTTGAAACATTTACTTTACGAGGGCCGGTTGAAAAATTGATTTTACGAGGGCCGGTTCAAAAATCTACCTTACGAGGGCCGGTTGAAAAATTGATTTTACGAGGGCCGATTGAAAAATGTTCCTTACGTGGGCCGGTTGAAAAATATTCCTTACGAGGGCCGGTTGAAAAATCTACCTTACGAGGGCCGGTTGAAAAATTTACTTTACGAGGGCCGGTTGAAAAATCTTCCTTACGAGGGCCGGTTGAAAAATTGACTTTACGAGGGCCGGTTGAAAAATCTTCCTTACGAGGGCCGGTTGAAAAATCTACCTTACGAAGGCTGGTTGAAAAATGTACTTTACGAGGGATGGTTGAAAAATTGACTTTACGAGGGCCGGTTGAAAAATCTTCCTTACGAGGGCCGGTTGAAAAATTTACTTTACGAGGGCCGGTTGAAAAATTGACTTTACGGAGGCCGGTTGAAAAATTGACTTTACGAGGGCCGGTTGAAAAATTGACTTTACGAGGGCCGATTGAAAAATCTTCCTTACGAGGGCCGGTTGAAAAATCTACCTTACGAGGGGCGGTTCAAAAATCTACATTACGAGGGCCGGTTGAAAAATAGACTTTACGAGGGCAGGTCGAAAAATTGACTTTACGAGGGCCGGTTGAAAAATCTACCTTACGAGGGCCGGTTGAAAAATTTATTTTACGAGGGCCGGTTGAAAAATCTTCCTTACGAGGGCCGGTTGAAAAATTTACTTTACGAGGGCCGGTTGAAAAATTGACTTTACGAGGGCCGGTTGAAAAATTGACTTTACGAGGGCCGGTTGAAAAATTGACTTTACGAGGGCCGGTTGAAAAATTTACTTTACGAGGGTTGGTTGAAAAATCTACCTTCTAAGGGCCGATTGAAAAAGGTACCTTACGAGGGCTGGTTGAAAATCTACCTTGCGAGGGCCGGTGGAAAAATCTACCTTGCTAGGGCCGGTTGAAAAATCCACCTTACGAGGGTTGATTGAAAAATCTACCTTGCAAGGGCCGATTGAAACGGTACCTTACAAGGGCCGGTCGAAAATCTACCTTGCGAGGGCCGGTGGAAAAATCTACCTTACGAGGGCCGGTTGAAAAATTTACTTTACGAGGGCCGGTTGAAAAATCTACCTTACGAGGGCCGGTTGAAAAATTTATTTTACGAGGGCCGGTTGAAAAATCTTCCTTACGAGGGCCGGTTGAAAAATTTACTTTACGAGGGCCGGTTGAAAAATTGACTTTACGAGGGCCGGTTGAAAAATTGACTTTACGAGGGCCGGTTGAAAAATTTACTTTACGAGGGTTGGTTGAAAAATCTACCTTCTAAGGGCCGATTGAAAAAGGTACCTTACGAGGGCTGGTTGAAAATCTACCTTGCGAGGGCCGGTGGAAAAATCTACCTTGCTAGGGCCGGTTGAAAAATCCACCTTACGAGGGTTGATTGAAAAATCTACCTTGCAAGGGCCGATTGAAACGGTACCTTACAAGGGCCGGTCGAAAATCTACCTTGCGAGGGCCGGTGGAAAAATCTACCTTACGAGGGCCGGTTGAAAAATTTACTTTACGAGGGCCGGTTGAAAAATCTACCTTACGAGGGCCGGTTGAAAAATTTATTTTACGAGGGCCGGTTGAAAAATCTTCCTTACGAGGGCCGGTTGAAAAATTTACTTTACGAGGGCCGGTTGAAAAATTGACTTTACGAGGGCCGGTTGAAAAATTGACTTTACGAGGGCCGGTTGAAAAATTGACTTTACGAGGGCCGGTTGAAAAATCTACCTTGCGAGGGCCGGTTGAAAAATTTACTTTACGAGGGTTGGTTGAAAAATCTACCTTCTAAGGGCCGATTGAAAAAGGTACCTTACGAGGGCTGGTTGAAAATCTACCTTGCGAGGGCCGGTGGAAAAATCTACCTTGCTAGGGCCGGTTGAAAAATCCACCTTACGAGGGTTGATTGAAAAAACTACCTTGCAAGGGCCGATTGAAACGGTACCTTACAAGGGCCGGTCGAAAATCTACCTTGCGAGGGCCGGTGGAAAAATCGTCCTTACGAGAGCCGGTTGAAAAATTGACTTTACGAAGGCCGGTTGAAAAATTGACTTTACGAGGGCCAGTTGAAAATCTACCTTACGAGGGCCGGTTGAAGAATTGACTTTACGAGGGCCGGTTGAAAAATTGACTATACGAGCGCCGGTTGAAAAATCTACCTTACGAGGGGCGGTTGAAAAATTTACTTTACCGGCCCTCGTAAGGTAGATTTTTCAACCGGCCCTCGTAAGGTAGATTTTTCAACCGGCCCTCGTAAGGTAGATTTTTCAACCGGCCCTCGTAAGGTAGATTTTTCAACCGGCCCTCGGGCCAAATTTGGACTATACTGATCTGCCGCAGCTTGTATTCAGGTTTTTTTCGTGCAAATAGCATTTCCGAAGTTTTACACCTACAAAAATGTACAAGTAGTCAGTGTGTAAGTTTTTCATTACTGCATAGGGTAACATTAAGGATTTTTTGAATAACTAGCTTTGAAGGTCAGTAAATCCATTTTTATTTTACAGATAACTGGTGGTAATGTATACTGTAATTTTTTTTTTTGATTTAAAAATTCTATCAGTGTCATCTTATAGGATATTATTAACTGGATTATATAGTAAAATTTCCAAGTATTTGGTTTGATAGTTTTTCAATGTTGTATGCACGAAAATTTAGGTCTGCTACGATGGTAAAGAAGAGCTTTCACATCCTCTTAAGAGGATGTGCAAGGTTTTCGTGAACTCCGATGGGGTCGACATAGTAGTGAACGGGGCGCGCGCAACGAGTTACCTTCTGCGCGGCGCGCGCTACCGCTAGATGGCACTATACGCCATTGGCGTTTGTACAGAACAATACGAATTTTCAAACTGCGATATTTTTGCGACCGTTTGACCGATTGATATTTCATAGTGGGGTTTTGAAAACGTCTCGGGTAGACTTAGAGAATGGCGTTGGTTTCATCCAGATATGTCAATTATATATATTCCTAAAGGCACTTTGAAAATCGGCAAAATCGACGGCAAAGGGCGTTGGGGGAAGGGCTCAGTATTAAATTTTGGCCAAAAGTTCAAAAATTTCCACTGAAAATAGAAAAAAACGTAAAATTTGCACGTTTTCACTTTTTTTCAGTTTGCCTTGAAAAAGTTGATTCACAAAAATATCTGGGCATATCTGAATGAAGCTAGCGCTATATATTGTAATATTTTCTTTCCAATGAATAATGTTTGAGGCAACAGCAAATTAAGTTTCCTTGCAGCAGGAATGGAAGAAGTGGAACTTGATTTGTTTTTGTCCCAAGCATCAATTGCCACGCAGTAAAATAGGGAAGAAATAATTTTGTCTCACCGACCGTCGAAAGCCTTTGAGCGACACCTATCTGCATGATGTTTCGTCAATAAACGTGTTCTCATCGACCAAAACGTTTTAGTTCAAGCTTTTCGCGCCAGATGCTGGGACGTTACATTTTTTGTTTCAAATGCCGGCAAATGTGAAAGTAATGTGTCAGTTTAATGATAAAATAATACAATAGTTTGCTGATTAGTGGATCGTTGGGTAATTACGAGAATAAGAAGGATTACAATTCTCGACATTATTTATTCATATCACAAAAATCGTACAGTTGGTCATTAATGTTAATAATTTTATATACGCACAATTGTATTGTCCATGATAATTTGATATGGAGGAAGATTATGATTCAATTAACAATTTTGATTATTTAACTCAGTCAGGTCGTACCATGGTCGTTCGTGGTGGAGCTGTATTATTTCTATAAATGTACACTTGCGAGAGTATCAATAGATCTATAATGACTTGAAGAACTCCGCATATTCCAAATTGAATTGGAGCTTTTCGCCACATAAAGTAGGTAGTTTTGTAAATGTCTCCGAGTGTCCACATTGTCACCATTGCTAAACTGCAATGAAATATCCAGAAAATTTTCGGTGTCTTATTTTTCAACCTTCTTTCAAATTTGTGCTATAGCAATGCCCTTACGGGCTTTTCTAGGCTCTTCCTTTCAGCAAAATTATTTCTAATTATCAAGATTGTTGCAATGATATTTCTTTGTTTCATCTCTGAATTTACCTCATTCCTTCGGTAGATTTGTTGTGTAAATTTCGCAAAAACTGAGGCACACCCAGCATTGCTTCCGTCAATACTGCCATAAGTCCAACGCCCTCGACAAATATCCGATTATCCACAAATATGTACATGATTATTCCACCCACGACAGCAAATAATAATACAAAATCCAGGTAAGACTGGAAGTCGGTCCATTGCCAAAAAAATTTTGGATCCAAATCTAAAGGAAATATGATTAAAAAATGAAAATCCTCTTGATACATTTTACTAAACGTTATTCGTGGCAACAAATTAGATTCAAAGAACATGAAATCTCATCGATTCTCAAGATTTTTGTACGAAAGAGTTTTTCCTGCAAACTCACCCGTAAAAACGCGCGCCTTAGATTTTATTATTTGATTTTTATTGCGTATGTCAACGCATACTTTAATCATTACCAGCATCGTGAAATTCATCAGTATGCTTTGCACTAAAAGAGGTACCTCATAGTAACTTCCGAACCTGATTAATATACAAAAATAGGAATAAAAAAACTCTTGAAATTTTTTAAAATAAATCGGGCGGCAAAACTTGAATCTCAGCTCGCCAAGAAAGGGCTAGATTTGTCATTAATATATTAAATTTTCGTAATATCTGCTGTATTTCTGTATTAGATTTTCGGAGGGATAATCCACGAATAAACTTTTAATAAAATTCAATAGGTTACAAACCAGAAAAATATACGAAGAGTATTAGCGATTAGAAGAGCCAGACAGACATATAGAGAGAATCCCTCTGTATCCTCTTTTCGTCTGATCTGTCTGTACTGGGGAATGTAAGGTATGACACCGCCAAAAACCATCGCACCCACAGCTGCCCATTGCATGACGTCTGTTATGCTCAATTCCTCGTACGTGAACGGCATTTTTCCCCTGATAATAATCCGTTGGTATGGGGCTATATTTTGCGTTAATTACGTCGACCTGAATATCGTATTTATTGCTGGGGGCACGCGAGGCAACATGAGCGATTGTGATCAAGTTTGAAAAAAAAATAAGTAAAATCAAGGTTATGTCACACCGATGGACCACGGCAGTGTGAATGCGGGTGCCATATCATCGACGATTCACTTTGCGTTAAAAAAAAACTAAACTAACTCCTGTTCAGTTCACCTTCGAATTATCGTTTTTCAGCGGCAAAAGAGCGAGAACCGGCGATATATACTTACGATATGATAAAAATAACAATAAAAATTTGAATTTGCTCCAAAAATAAACTCTTATACTGTTTGCCGACGTTATCACGTCGTCATCGAGCGCGGGCACGCACGCTGTTAGTGCGTTCATAACATCCTCTGTCTCTCATTATTTCGTCAGACAGTTATCATTTGTTAGCAACTGTAAGTAGCCATCATGACTGATTGACCGCGAAGGGAGTGGGGACAAAAATAACGAAGACCGGCTAATAGAACTGTATATATAGCACAGCTGATCGCATTCACTTGTTTTTTGTGCGTGGGTCGAACTGAAAAAGTCGACAGTATAGTTTTATTGCAGACTTCAATTGGATCGCATTAATAACAGTGAACTGCTAGGTAAAGTCAATGAATTCAGCTGATTTCGTTGGTAAAGTGTCGCACGTCGTCGAGTTCGCAATTTCAATTGTTCAGTTTTATGCGTTTATCTTTTTGAAATCTTACAGGGTTAAGGTGATCTGAAAATCAAGCCTGGATGCAAAAGAGAAAGTTGCAGTTTTCATGGACAACTTTTCGATGGAAATAATTAACTTTTTGGGAAAACGAAAGATCGTATCGTTTAGATAATTATGATTTTCGTAATAATTTGCTTGTGCCCACAGAGCTTATAGTTTCAATGGAAAAGTTGGCGAAAGGATTTTGAGGTTATGTTAATCTTTCAGATCATCATTCATCATTAGGCGCTGTGCTGTTATCACAGTTATGTAACTCATAAATGTATGTTCTTGTCGGTTACACCAACGAAGATAAGACCTCTATCTTTGTTGGTTACATGAAGCGTTTTTTTCTAGATATGCAGTCCAAATTATTCATTTCCGCCCAAATATCTCCGGTCATTTACCGGTAGATGCTGCAAAGTGTGCAAAATTAACTTAAATTTGAGAATTCGTATTATTTTAGCTTTCAAATGATTAACAAATCATAAGCAATATGCAGAGCACTGATCGTGTTTACTTGAAAAAGTGAAAAACCCTCGAATTCAATCTTGGTCAAAATTTCCTTGGTGTTTTTATTGTACATAATTCTTGCGAACCTTGTGGTCCACGATTGTCTTTTCGTGAATTTCTGACGAGAGTATTCTATCTTTAAATTTTGAATTTTATTTAGAATCGAGATAAATATTTGACGGATCAGTAGAAGAGTCTGAACGTGTGTGCACACATGACTTCAATAAGTGCTTTGATTGAGAACGTTTATAATTTATTATTGTCGCATCAACTGAACTGGTCAACGTTATCTCGCTCATTTGTTCATATTGTTTTCCGTGCCACTAACTGTGCTATTTTGAATCAATGGTTTCATAAACATTATTGAATTCCATGTTTTGATTATTGTTTTTATTATGTTGCTGGTGGCAATGTCAGCTGTTTTATTATTGACCAAGCGAGCGAAGTCAAGAACTCTGAAGGTAAAACAGGTGCCTCGAATTGGAAGATCCATTTAACGATTTATTTCGAATCCTTACCAATGAAATGCAAATTCATGCAAGACAAACGGAGGTTCATAAATGCAGACAATGATGAGAACACGAGCTAATAAGTTTTAATATGTTGTATGTTGTTCTGTTCTAATTTTGAATTAAAACTCGGAAAAAACATGGAGGAGACATATGTCTTGCTCCTTCCATTGGGAAATATTATTTCCCAAAGTATTCGTACATTGCATTACTGCATTGAATGTTTGTGTGCTTTTTTCTTTCGCTCATTCACTTCCGGTCGCCTTTATCTCGAGATATTATTTGCGCAAGCGAATTTTATCGACGGGGCGATTGCTCGGGAAATTTTGAAATAGAATCCGTTTTCAAATTTGATATCGAGAAACGTTTGCCGGGATGGTCGATTTTTCAGACAAATGAGAAATTTGTGAACTGCCTACCAAGTCCATAGTTCTCTTTTCTCACCTCTTTCTCAAAGTATTAACCGTTTGAGACAATTTTGCTTGGCAAAAATGCAGCTTTCATTCTCCCAGGGTAATTGTTTGAGAACCATTTAATTGCTCGAAAAGTAAAATAACTGATCACACCTTCAAAACCCGCAGAATAATACTGACCAAGACTTTTTCTTCATGGCCGCGAGAATTATCAATAGGAATCGTTGGGGCGATGATGTAATTCTTGCATGTTTTTTTTTTTCGATGTCTTTCAGAAAATGGCATCATCCAGAGCCATCAATCATCTCTTTCGAAGAAACTCAATGCTCTCGGGGATCTCAATTCTCTCACCTTCGTGTTACCCGGGTGTCTCAATCAGTTTGACTCAGGTGCAGCGATACTCTAGTCAGAAATCCGTAACAAAGGTCGATCGAAATGAATCTGGCAACCAATTGCAAACTGGCTTTGCGGAAGTAGGTAATTTTCTTACTAATTTTTTTTTCTTACTAATTTTCACTCCATTCCAATCTTGTCACAATGTTTCGAGTGAGCTGAACGAGATTTTTCGGTTTGCACAGTTAAGGAAAATACAAAATCAGCCTGGTACATGAGCGTCATTATTGGGGGTGTTGGAGTCACAGCTCTGATGTTTTACGCGATATTCAGAGAATTATTCTCTGGCAAAAGTCCGAACAGCGTTTACGCCAAAGCGGTGGAGCGTTGCATGGAAAATCCCAAGATCAAGGATGCTCTTGGCGAACCCATAAAAGCTTACGGCGAGGAAACTCGTCGGGGTAGACGTGGTCACGTGAGGCACAACGTGTATCAACAAAATGGCGTGAATCACATGAGAATGCAATTTTACATTCAGGGCATTCGAAAACGCGGCACCGTGCATCTGGAAGTTCGAGAGGTGAGTTTTTTTTTACGATTCGGCGAGAAATATTTTAAATAAATATACATGAATATTATTGTTATTATTATTAATATAGTTTATATTATATCATATAAATACAATTTAATATATGAAATATTCACTCTCCAGCGGCGATATTGAATAATTCTAATCTTTGGCCACCTCACCATGCGAATTTGAAAATGGTTTTTCGTTTCAGAATGAATCCGGCGATTACGTCTACAGATATCTATTCGTCCAACTTGAAGATATGGCGCGCAACGTTATCATTCTCGAAGACAACAGAGCATTGTCAGGAGCACCGATGAATAATTTCAGCAATGAGCCCATTTTATCACTCTCGTAATTTCATAAGAAATTGCAATAATTACAACGAGATACTTATTGTAGATATTATTATTGTACCTTCATCAAACTCCCCGTCCCAACATGCCTCGAACTAGGAGTGATTGTAACCAATTTAATCATGAATACAAAACTAAAAATTTATCACAAGCCACGAGTTGAAGTTATTTCAATGACGAATTATGAATTGTGAATAATAGTCTATAGAATTAAACCCAGCAATTAATTGATAAACGATAAAAGAGATAAACGAATAATTCTCGTCATGACTAGATTTTCTTTGAGCCATTTTTTCTCTTGATAAATTGTTTCTTAAAGGTTCTTCTCGAGTTCGTGACCTTTGAGCTGTAAAAGTCTCCGCGATCAGACTAATTGATCTCAATCGTTATTCAATAATGTTACTTGACTGTTGCATTAAATCTGATGTGTGTCTGATCGTGAAGGTTTTTATCTCCTAACGTGCGTGACTAACACAATCGTGTATTGCGACAGAAAATGTCTCTGTGCCAATAGGTCAGTATTACTATTCGTGCGACCAATGTGTATTGAGAGTGACGTTGGCTCCTTTCTTCCTATATAGATATAGAGATGATGCATTGCTCGTTAAAAAAAAATCGCGAGACGATAGAATATACAAAACGAGACGATGACTAGCAATGAGGAGACTCTAAAAATGAAACTGAGCGTGCAATGGCATCCGTTACCGTACTAATAGTTCAACGAATCCTACGAGTGTATACATATATATGGGCCATTCCAGTTGAAATCGACAGGGACCTTACAATCTTTTTTTCTTTTTTCGTTAATTTTTTTTTTCTTTTGTTTTTGGGCAAGACAAGAAAAAAGACTCCACACCAATTTTTATATTTACAAAAAAATTGTGTAGCCATTATCAACAAAGTTATAACGAGCAAACACTCTTGGACGTTATGGATTGTTTTGAAATTAGAAGACAAATTTTTCGTTGAAAAACAAGTGCCTGTCTTCATTGTGGCCTCAAAAATGTTCTTTATAAAAAAAAAAAAAGAAAAGAAATTCCACATTTATTCATAAAGTTACTAAAAGTCACTAACTGTGTAAAATAAAAACTTTGTTGATAACGGTGATACCTATTCGTATAAAAATCTGTAGATTGACGTTGAGTAACTGTTTATGTTGCCACAAAAAATATTAGAAGGTAAAAAAAAAAAAAAAAAATTGTGAGAGGCTCAGCGCTGTCGATTTGGAATGCCCCATATATCCGAACTACAGTCTCATATTACTCACGATCTATGAAGCGTTAGCGACTCATTGTATGGCGTAGGTAGGAGAAATCTCGTATACTACTATACTCGGAAAGCGCGTAAAAGAGCGCAAGAGAGAGAGAGAGAGAGAGAGAGAAAAGCCTTGGTGCAGTCTCGGGAGGCGCCAAAACTTGTTCGAAGTAGGGAGATCGTATCGTCAAGTTCCAATGGACTGATAGCAACGGTCGATTCGGAGATGACAGTCGTTCTCGTACCGGCAAATGTGACTTTAATCAACGCGACGACTCTCTGCCCTCGATATTCGAGGCACTGACTTTTTTTTTCTCCAACTTGAAGCATGTTTAGTAGCTGTGGCAAGTTTAACGAGTAGGGTAAAAAGTGCCGGTCCATTCATCACCGCCGTATTGAGAGACTCGCGCGTGCGCTGAGTGACATGCGTAGTGGATACGTTCCGTACAAGACAGACGCGTAATTTACATGAAAATTGTGAGAGAGTGATTTAACAAAAAGGTCAGACGGGAAATTTACGAGAAAATTGTGAGAAAATTATTTAAAAAAAAGGTCAGAAGCGAAATTTACGAGAAAATTGTGAGAGAATTATTTAAAAAAGGTCAAATGCGAAATTTACGAGAAAGTTGTGAGAGAATTATTTAAAAAAAGGTCAGATGCGAAATTTACTAGAAAATTATTTAAAATAAAGGTCATATGCAAAATTTACATGAAAATTGTGAGAAAATTATTTAAAAAAAAGGTCAGAAGAGAAAGTTACGAGAAAATTTGGAGTGAATTATTTGAAAAAAGGTCAAATGCGAAATTTACGAGAAGATTGTGAGAGAAGTATTTGAAAAAAGGTCAGATGCGAAATTTATGAGAAAATTGTGAGAGAATTATTTAAAAAAGGTCAGATGCGAAATTTACATGAAAATTCTGAGAGAATTATTTGAAAAAAGGTCAGACGCGAAATTTACGAGAAGATTGTGAGAGAAGTATTTGAAAAAAGGTCAGATGCGAAATTTATGAGAAAATTGTGAGAGAATTATTTAAAAAAGGTCAGATGCGAAATTTACGAGAAAATTGTGAGAGAATTATTTGAAAAAAGGTTTACGAGAAAATTGTGAGAGAATTATTTGAAAAAAGGTCAGACGCGAAATTTATACAATAAAATTGAGAGAAAGTTATTTGAAAAAAGGTCAGATGCGAAATTTACGAGGAAATTGTGAGAGAATTATTTGAAAAAAGATCAGATGCGAAATTTACGAGAACATAGTGACACAATTATTTGAATAAACGTCAAACGCGAAATTTACGAGAAAATTGTGAGAGAATTATTTGAAAAAAGGTTTACGAGAAAATTGTGAGAGAATTATTTGAAAAAAGGTTTACGAGAAAATTGTGAGAGAATTATTTGAAAAAAACTTGTATTTCGTGATTGTAAGGACAAAAAGTGCAGACACAAGAAGCAAGAAAAAATGGGGAATTGTTGCTCGTCCTGTTCGAGATTCAAAGCTGTTTTTCGACCTCATGAGGAGGGAACTGATCTTAAGCCCATTTGTACGAGGCCCGAGTGTTTGCCAAGACCACCGAGCACTTCTGTCACAGGTAAGAATCTCTTATCTCACCGATTAATCTTCATCCAGGCACTTGTACGTTGAGCAATGGAACGAGAATTAAAAAATGTCGCATGTGATGATTAAAAAAAAAAAAAATCTTCAGTTTTTCATTCTTTTTTTGTATATATTATATATAATCAATTGATAGACGCGAATTAAAATTTCGACGTATCGACTATCAGAGAGTTTACATGTAAATGAGAAAAGTTATTTTCATCTCTGGCGAAATGTATTTTCAGCTCATAAAGTATCTTTGTAAAATTCGTGAGAGGAGAAGGTCACAAGATTTTCCTGATGTTCCTTTTCCACTTCGGAGTTCAAAGGACGTAGCTCCATTCTCGAAAAGAATAGCAAGTGCGAGAGAGGAATTAATTTTACAGCCAGGCAATTCAGTTCCATATTTATGAACTCAGAATTCCAGGCACGAGCCCATCGCCCTCCGTACTTGACCTTACCATTAAAAGGGGTTAATGGGCCATGCGTTAGAGCAAAAGACATCTCAACTCGTGGCTCCTTTTTCATGAAATTTATCACAAACGAGCATCCGCGTTAGTAGCTGAATCTGGAAATGGAGAAAAAAACGAATGGATCATCCTGAAACGTGATTTTTCACTTTCGGAAAAATCTGAACAATTGATTTTTCTCATTACCAAAATATTAAAAAAATATATCAATTTTTCCCAATCTTTTGATTTTGTCAGATTTACATCGGGAATTTTCATTTTGGGCTAATTTTACATCTGGGGTAATTTATTTTTTTCTGCAGCAATAATGAAACTTTTGTCATTTTTTACTGTAGATTATTAATTGCTGTCATAATTGCTGCCCCGCTAAAAATTTTGAATTCTGAACGATTTTTTAAACTAAAATTTTGCCGCTAAAATACATGTTGAAAAAACTGTCAATGAAAAAAAAAAAAAAAAAAACAGGTCAAACCACATGGAAAGGGTCAACTGAACGGAAATTTAACTCCACTAAGACTCAATGTGTATTCTCGGGCGCAGAGATAATAACGAATCACTTAAAAAAAATTAACATCGAGCATCCAGGGACACCTGGATCATTTACTTCCTGTCGATGAATGTTAAAGTCGTGACATCATCCATGAAGGTCTCAGGAGATTTCCAACAAAATTACGACACGATTTACGAGCATAGTTGGGCATTATTCGAATACCAAATTTTTGTTCTTTTTTGTAGGAACGATTTCGCATTATGAATTAATAAATGGTGAAAAAGATTTCTCATTAACGAGGACGAAATTTAATCGATGTATCAAATATTTTATTCGTATAATCATTTAATAAAAAATTGCTCAACTCGTGCTCACTAGTAAATTTATAACGTTTGATCGAATCTTTGCAAAATAAAAAAAATAATATTTTTTTTGTTTTTTAAACAGTATCAAAAATGGATTAAAATTTTCGTGTGAAAAGGCCCCACGATCGTAACTCGAAATGTAATAGTAAACCCTGTCTGTCGCCTTGACCACTTTGCCCAGAATAGATCGAGCCACGCACGTTTACTTTTGCCAGGCTCGTGAAATGCCATATGTACTGGAAAATTCGCACGCTCTGTAATGCACTTTAAAAGATCGCTCGATCGATTAGGCGAATACATCATGGAAAATCTTTTCATCGAGAGAAGAGCAGAGACAAAAAAAAAAAAAAAAAACATAAAACACGCCTCGAAGAATTTTCACAAAGAGTTCTCTCGTTCTTATATCGTCCTATATCGACGTTAAATTTGATTTTTTTTTCCACACATTTAATGGGCAATCAATCGTGCTCCCAGCGGTAACAGAGAGTCCCGTTGTTGCTTATTCGGGCACGTTTATTATTTCGCCATGATATTCAAGGCTTGGTCAGCATTCGAGAACAAAAATAAAGCTCGTGCAAGACGAACAGATGGGAAGTATCTTTTCTCTTCCGTTTGGTAGCAACGAACGGACATCATATGCTCGATTCCTCTCACTCGTCTATATATAGATATAGCAATAGCGCATGTAAGATTGCATAGCTCGAACAGCCTCGTGGAGTCAGGACAGGCGATGAATGAAAGTGATGGAATTATTACGCAAGTGATGATGATATCACATTTATCGCTCATCTGCGCGTATCCAGCATCTCCGGGACTCTTGGAATAATCGCCCGTAAATTTTCACATAAATTATAATTTTTTTATTATTTTTTTGTTAATAATAATTACTAAGAGAAAAATGTTGGGCGATGTTCCAAATAGCTGAGATTGTGTTGAAAACCTGGCATTTGTTTGAGCAAATGGGAAATTGCACAATTTGTCCCACACGTGGTTTACGAGAAGGAAAAATTCTTTGCGCAATTTATTGTGTGTGGAAAATTGTCCTCTTTGCATTTACTCGGTGTCAGTTAATTATGGTCGGCTAATATAGCAGCCTAGACATATAGAGTTACGTATATACGGGACGTTCCAGGCACAGATGAATCTCGTTATTTTTATTTTTTTATTATTTTCTTTTCACCAAAATGATGGAAGGTGAGACCACATAAAAATGCTCCATACCAATTTACCGATTTTTCAAAACTTCAATTTGCCCTCCATCGCCGAAAGTGTTTAATAAATATTTTCTGGATTTTTATTGAAAATTCACAATAAATAATCATATAAAAAGCTCTTCACGTGAAGAGCTTTTTTGTCTTATCCTCCAATATACTAAAAAGAATGAAAAATGTTTCGAGAATGTCATATATACTAGGAGGCCATCAGTTGTCAATTGTCGTGTTTTCCTTTCAATAATTGCAGGTAAAATTAACGCTCACTGTCGTGTGTGTCGGTCATCATCGGTAAAGTCGAACGTCGAAGGTCTCGTTGCACAATCTTGGACGTTCGATCGCAAACATATTATGAATAATATAGATGTCCACTTTGACACGATCTGGGCGTTCGATCAATAAATTTATTCAAAGAGATGCTGTACCAAAGTGTAACTGACGGTGTAAGCAGATTACGTAATATAATTTCTCCGAAAAAATCGAATAACGGCAATGATAAACTTAATTTTTTCATTTCTTTTATTTATTTCAATGGCATCGAATGATATCACACTTCGTCGAATGAGACCTTAAACTTTAATCGTTTCATTGCCAAATCCGGTTGCGTCAAATGCAAATTTATTCATATGCGGCCAGTTGTCGAGTGTGGGCGAGATTAATTGAGCATGAGACATATATTTTTTTTATAATCTATATTGAAGAGATATCATTTTAATTGAGGCGTGTGAAACGTACATATATATATATATATGACGGAATGGCAACAGAATTCTCGAGACAAATAGTCCCGGTAACGAGAATATTATGATCACTGAAAGTATTTTAAAGTTCGATGCGTCATGACAACTCAAGCTTTTCTCGTTCTCGTTGTACAGAGTTACAGTTATACCGATGAAGGATTGTTCCATATAGGATGCACGTAAGTTTTTTACACTAAACGAAGTTACTGCGATAAATTCCTAAAATTTTCCTAAAAGTAGACAAAGAGAGACAAAAAAAATGGTAAATTTTAAGAATTTATTGCAGTAACTTCAGGCCATCGATGTGTAGTTAATTTTTAGTTTATCTCAGATAGCTGTTAAAATATTTTCATTACTCAAGTACAAGGTATGGATCATACATAGATGGTTGAAAATTATATACGTTAGAAGCTGCTGCGGCTGTCAAAAGAACGATCGAATCGAGGATAAAATAAAATGTATACTCGGCGCGACCTGCTTAAAATGAAGATATCGCTTCATAAAAATGACAATGGCGCCGTATATTTTTGCTTGTTTTTTTTTTTACTTTTCTCATCAGTCACCTCACATTTTACCTTTTTGTCGAGGTGTTATAGGATATCACTCGACTGCCTGCGACCATTAATTGATCTGTGGATGCCTTTTCAGCACGTCTGTCTATGTGACGATCTGATGAAGCTCGTAGGTATGACAGTCGCGCGTCAGTAGTAAAATTTAAGTAAGGTCGAACCGCATTCATTAATCGATGCTCCTCTCCTGCCGTTTGGCATCAATCATCTCTCTCGTCGTGGAATTATGAGCCGTGGACGAAATCGTCACTAGAACGTTTTAGTAAACTTTATTATACATTTATTGTTCTATTCTGACTTTCTGGAACTGTTTTGTAACTGTCGGGGTCGGGTATGAAAATCTCGAAAAAATAATAACGATGCAAAAATACTTCGAATCTCTTTCGATGATAACAAGCTGGAGAGAAAAGATTGAGACTAAAGAATTACGGCCTTTGTAGCCACATAAAACCATTAAAATAAAGAAAAGCTTGATGCCAATAAAATTAACTCATAAATTTCTCGTAGTTTCTCTTCTGAGAAAAAAAATGAATCGATCTGAAAACATAAATATATAAATAAATACAATAAATCGTAATGGCGAAATAAATGATAATTTATTCCATCGAATTCACGTATATCCATACATACATTTGAATCGAATTAATTTTATTTAAGTTGAATAAATTCGCGTACAAACCACTCACATTTATTCGATTTTTAACGATCAAATGTGGAAAAAGTATCGTTTTTTTTTTCCCACGATTCCCTATTGAAATAATGAAATCCTGATTCCGATTGGCACCTTTATTTAAAAAAATTTACAACCATTTTATTTATCCAGGAATTACACTACATTTCATGTCTATCCTCTAAATATGGTAAAAATACCATGGTAATAAATGGTATGGTAATAAATATTTATGGAGCGTGCGAAAGGATTCAAAGCTCTCATTTTTCCCTCACGGACCATATCCATGAGGGGATTCATGGAAATGTCACCCTGACGACTAAGATCATCACCACGAATCCTTCGTATAGTTCAAAAAAATCTTCGTGCATTCAATCTTTGTTGCCATATAGAGGTGTAATTGACCTCTCATTTAGAGTCTTCATGCACTCCGGCTCGCCTGAAAAAAAAAAAAAAAACCTCATTTAGTTTTGCTCGGTTAGAAGGATTAATTTATTTATGAGAACATGATGAAGTGGCTGACGGTACTTTGATGGCCATAGAGTGTGCAAAGACGCTCCCACTTTATATTACGTACTCTTGGACACGCATTTGTTGTTCATTATAGTGGACGTTCGAGACTTGTGAATTGTACAGTAGCGCAATAGTTAGGTGGGTGCCAAGTATGGTAACGCACCAAGAGAAACATGAGCGTAGGTAAGCCTTGAATGATTTTCTATGACTATGTAACTCGTTGGTTCTCTCTCTCTCTCTCTCTCTCTCTCTCTCTCTCTCTCGGTCTTTTCGATTGGTAAATGGATGCACATCATCGATATATCACAAGAGATACTTTGAAAGATCGTGGATTTTCCACATTAGCAACCCACCCCGCACCGGCATGACGATTCTCATTATAATTTTATTCGTATCGCGGATCGAGAGAGGATCGTCAGTGGTTACAGACGTGTTTGATCAGACGAGATCGAAGCGTGCTCGCGAAGTCGTCGAATCTACGCGAATTCTCTATATTGCAATTAAATTATTGATTATTATAATAAGCATCTGTGGCAAAATTATAAATACCAAAACGCCAACGTGTTTTAAAATTTTGCCATTTATCGAGTTATTTAACATTCAAGGATGTTTTACAGATTTTACGATCGCTATCGTGCCTTCAACGATCGACGTCTTCGATCTTTTCCATACAGATTTCACTGTGAGTTATTGCGGACTAGTGTGCAGTATATATAGACAATATAATATTATACATAGCGATAATTTTTAATTTAAATTTGATCATATTTTATGTAGATACAAAATTAAAATATTTTATTAAACATTCGGATTATTGTTGAAAAAACTTTAGGTTTTATATTATATTTTCTTGTTGTCTCATTCCAATGAATATATTTCATTAAACTTGATTACTTTTTGCAATTGTACAAAATTCATGACCTGGCAGAATTTTCGTTTAAATTAATTTTATAAACTTTGGTTAGCTCTGATTTAAATATATTTAATTAAAGTTGAAAAATTTATTTGTTTATTTCACAGGGGAAAGCTATGGAATTCCAGTTCTCACGATAGTCAGTGTGGATCCGTGCATCGAGGAAAATGGAATTGCACATCGAACCTCAAGATACGAGATAATGAATCGGGAAGCTGGTGATTCGAGACTGGTCGTGCGTCGTGGCCAAGAATTTTATCTCAATCTCACGCTATCGCGTGACTACGATCCATCCTACGACGGTCTTTCCATTGTGTTTACCCTCGATGGAATTAAAAAACCGCAGTACGGTCATGGAACATTCGTCGTTATACCTTTACTCCATCCTGGTGATGTCTCGGAAGGTTCGTGGCAAGCGACTATCGAGTCCATGGAGACGAATTCAATTCGCATTAAGGTAAGACGATAATATACGATCTATTAATGATGAAAGAAGAAAAAAAATCATCGTAGATGATAATCAAGATATAAACATGATGATTTGTCATTTCTGTTAGATCGTACCACCAGCCGATACTTTGGTTGGTAAATGGAAGATCGAGCTCGACAGCAAGAGAAAAAGTTCCGAGGGTGCTGTGAGCTTTGCTGTGCAGGAACCTTTTTATATTATTTTTAATCCCTGGTGCAAAGGTACGTTTGATAAGTATGATGAATTATCAATTGATCGATCAATCATCAATTAATTTAAATTCATATAATTATTGAGGTATATTAGGAATCCCCAATTAATTGAACAGTTTTCAATTAATCCTAATTTCTTTTTATCACTAAATAATTCATCAAAAATGCAATTAATTAATTAGTCATTTATTACTAATCGATTAATCAAAAATATACTATTAATTGCTTAGTAATTTTTTTTTTTTTCGAAACTAAAGAATATTTTGTGTACATTTTTTTTTTCTCCAGATGACACTGTCTATCTCGACGGTGAGGAAGGACGTCAAGAATACGTGATGACAGATGCAGGTCTCATTTGGCGCGGAAGTTACAACAGACTGAGGCCAACTATATGGAAATATTCGCAGTTTGAGCGAGACATTCTCGATTGTGCCATTTACATGATGGCGGAAGTTGGAAAGACACGAGCTACTTCGAGAAACGATCCGGTTGTTATCTGTCGAGTTCTTTCGGCTGCGGTACGTAAAC
This sequence comes from Dyspetes luteomarginatus, assembly GCA_963669185.1. Classification (NCBI taxonomy): domain Eukaryota; kingdom Metazoa; phylum Arthropoda; class Insecta; order Hymenoptera; family Ichneumonidae; genus Dyspetes; species Dyspetes luteomarginatus. Next base: position 8,888,626 of record OY769909.1, on the reverse strand, counting down.
TTGGCTACAAAAATAATAATAATAATTTTACTCAATTATTTCAATTGATTTGTTCACAAGTAAAATATTTAGGTGAATTCCCCCGACGATAATGGCGCAGTCGTAGGCAATTGGTCGAACGATTTTGGTGGTGGCACGCCACCTACAAAATGGCTCGGCTCACAAAAGATTCTTCAGCAATTTTACAAGACGAAAAAGCCCGTCAAGTATGGACAGTGTTGGGTATTTTCTGGAGTACTGGCGACAGTCTGTCGAACTCTCGGAATTCCATGCCGTGTCGTTACGAATTATTCGAGTGCCCACGATACTCAGAGCAGTCTCACTGTCGATTATTTCGTCGATGCAGATGGCAAAATCATGGAGGAATTAAATAGCGACTCTATTTGGTAGTCTTTTAAATATATTTTATCAATATTTTATTATTCTCGTATCGTTTATTTTTATTTATTTAATCTTAAAAGTGTTTGTAAAATTTTTAATTTTTTCATTTTTTTTTTTTCAGGAATTTCCATGTGTGGAACGAAGTTTGGATGAAGCGAATGGATCTGTCACCAGAGAGTGGCGGATGGCAAGTTATTGACGCGACTCCTCAAGAGCTCAGCGAGGACGTATTTCGTTGTGGTCCGGCCTCGATAGCGGCTGTCAAAAATGGCGAAGTTCTTCGTCCTTATGACAATGGTTTTTTGTTTGCCGAGGTCAATGCCGACAAAGTTTTTTGGCGATATAATGGACCGACACAACCGTTGAAATTAATCCGCAAGGATATGTACGGGTAAGTGTAAAAAAATTCTTCCCCATTTTACGTAATTAATTGTTCCTTTAATTATTCTTCCATTAAAATATTTTTTTTTTCAAGGATCGGACAGTTAATTAGCACAAAGGCCGTTGGTAAATGGGAGAGAGAGGATATAACGCACATGTACAAATATCCCGAGAGTAAGTGAATAATTATTTCATGTTAATAGTGACAATATTCATTTTTGACAATTTTTGAATATCGCCAAAATTTTCTTATTCGTTAAATAATTCTATTGTTATTATTAAAGATTAAGTGGCTATAAAAAATATTCAATTGAAATAATGAAATCATTAATTGAATTAATCAACACATGATTTGTCGAGAAAGTTCAAGAATTAGACGAATTATTATTTTTTTTATTTGCGCCTGACGTATGATTTTCCTCCTTACACTGCAGAGTCTGACGAGGAGCGGGCTGCCATGCTCAAGGCGCTTCGTCAGAGCGAGTCACTGTTCAGTCGTTACTACCTAAACGAGGAATTCAACGATGTTATGTTCAACTTTGAGCTGCTCGACGATATTGTTATTGGCGAACCATTCAGGTACAAAAAGAATAAAAATAATAAGAATAAGAAGTCGGTAAGAATAACTGTAATTCACATTTTTCTCCTATACACGGTTGATCTTTTGAACAAAAATCAAGAATGAAAAACTCCGCCAAATAATAGGACAGTTCGATTTTTTCGTCTTTCACCCAAAAAGTTAACCGTTTAAGAAAAATTTGATATGGGAGTAAATAAATCTTTCTCTCTCGCACTCATAATGTCTCACCCCCGAAATGGTTTTATCGATAATGATAAAAATGATAAATAAATTTTTATCGATGATGAGTTAAAGTCGTCCTGTCCACGTATATTAATAAAAAGTTTACTTGATTTAAAAAAATTGCTTACACAAACATCAAAATAACTTTCAGTTGTAATGAAGGACTTGCCGTAAGGAGACAAAAAATGAGTCATCTCTTCGGATAGGGTAAAAAAATTAAGTATAATTTTTCTCTCTTCCAGCGTTATGCTGCTCATGAAAAATCGAAGCAGCGAAGTGGAGTACCAGGTTTCTGTAATTCTGCGTGTCGAGGTCGTACTTTATACCGGACGTGTCGGTGATCCGGTTAAAAGATCGGACACCGAACGTCTGGTGAGGCCCGGTGAGATTGAGGAGGTAAAACTCGAACTTTCGTGGGAGGATTATGGACCGAGATTGTTGAACCAGTGCGCCTTCAATATCGCCTGTCTCGCCACCGTCAAGGACACCAACTTTGAGTACTTCGCACAAGACGACTTTCGGGTGCGAAAACCCGATATAAAAATCAAGGTGATATCTCATATAGATTGTAATTATTGTCCATTTATTCTTGACGATAAAAACAAATTATTCAAGTGCATTATTTTAAATGGATATTTTTTTTTTTTTGCTTCTGTCTAATGATCTGCTAGTCAAACGGATTTAATTAGAATTTAATAAAATCAACTGTTTTAAAATGCCATTAAACAAATGTAGTGTTTAATTATTTATGTTAATTTCGTTATTTTTCGATTTTTATTAATCAAACGATTCTTAAATAATTAATAATTAATCGTTTAATTAGTTAATAGATAATGATGAAAATAATTCAAGTAATTTTTTTCTCTGGCAATCATACAGCTCTTTAATTTATATATATAAACTGTAAACGATTTAAAAAAAAATTTTTTTTTTAGAAAGAAGACGATGCGATGGTCGGAAAAAAGCTCGAAGCATCTGCAAGATTCACGAATCCACTGCCAATTGCCCTGAGAAAAGGAAAATTTATAATCGACGGACCAGGATTGGATGAGCAAATGAAGATAAAATTGTCGGACAATGTCGCGCCAGGCGAGGAGGCTTTTTGCACGTTCTCGATGGTCCCAAAACTTCCTGGCCGAGCAACGATAGCGGCGAAATTTTACTCCAAGGAACTCGAGGATGTTGATGGTTTCGTGAATTTTATGGTCAAGCCCAATGATCCAACTATCGATAACGAAATCTCTTAGAGAGAGCCACATTAGAGTACTTAAACGTGCCATTATTTTCATCTCTATCGTCTCGTTTTATTGAAAAAAAAAAAAAATCCACATTTACTACGCTCATTATTAAGAGCATCGAATTAGACAATCGGATATTTTATCCTGCATCATCGAATTGTTATTATTATTTTTTTTACATACGCTATATATATATTTTTTTAAAATAATTCAACCACATGTGATATACGTATTAGACGCTGCCAAGATATAATTTTATTTGTTTTACGTTCGAAAACATGGAGAAATTTGATTGCATCGAAAAAAAAAAAATAGGTGAGAAAAATAACGAGAGAGAAAGTGGATTATTTGCAATGAATAAAATTTGTTAGTTCGTCAATTGCGTTAGTTGTAACTTGGCCCGATGAATATTTAATAAATTATATCCTCTACTCAATGAATTTTTTTCATTCCAATTCAACCAAAATCCATTTTGTTTTCTCCGCATTCATCACGACTGGCAGCAATAATTTTTGACGAGTAGAAAAAATCGTATCAAATGAAGAAAATCAAATACGAGTCTCTCGCTCGTCTCTCGCTCGTCTCGTTATAATGCGTATCACGCATATTTATATTTATGAATGTGTACATAATTGTACATACGACTACCGGCTGAACACTGCGTGATATTAACGAGCTGTAATCGAGCCACGGGCGCTGAGCCATGAGTACGATTGTGAAATGAAAAAAAAAAAAAGAAAAAAAAAAATGACCATCTCGTTGGAGAATAAACCACGAAACGAATGATGATGGGACCTCACGCTGATACTCGGCCATTGACACGGCTCTATGCATCATCATTCGGGAAATTAATGTTGAAATATGCGAGAGAGACCGATGAATGATAAGCCAGCCATTTGGAAAGGGAGAAAAAAAAAAGGATGAAGAAGAATGTGAGGAGAATGAGCAGAAGGAGACAATAAATATCGTAGAAGAAGTTGCGACGGTGAGATATGTCTAAATACATAAGCGTGACGTGTGATGGACGTCTAGTTTGTCCCCCCCCCCCCCCACCCCCCTACCCCAAATGGCCATCCCTCTTAAAATGTCTACGGGGGTCTCTGAGGAAGCACACACACACTGCCAACCGTTTTAAAGAAAAGGCAGATCGCGCAACTCGCGGGGTTTCTCTTGAGAGAGAAAGAGAGAGAGAGAGAGAGAGAGAGCACGATGGGCGCCCCGCTACGCTCCATGTATCAACACCCATAATCCATCCCATTATTATAGCTCATCAAAATAACAAACATACGCCCCAACTGCACAACGCTAAACCAACATTCTTTGTTAAGTCTCGAGTCTCCTGCGTATTTATCAAAAATTACCATTAACCCCTCTCTCTTTCTCAAAAAACATCTCGCGAGCTTTTCAGATCTCACGCGGAAAATTCAATTGAAACGAATAACGACAGGCAATGGATATCAGCTAAATTCAAAACTGTTCGAGATGGTTTTATTGGTAAAATCACGAATATATTTGTCGTCGTGAGATATAAAAATGGTTTTTTTTTGTTCGTTGAATTATTTAAGAATAATTAAAAAGTTGTAAATATTTTTTGTGATAATACGAAAATTCCTTATTTTTCTATATTAGTTGAGAATAATTTGAAAATTATAAATGATTATTATAAAGATATTTGCAAGTTGTTTGTATTTTTTCTATGCATGGGCAAAATAAATACCCCAGATCGTGGTAAAAAAGGCTGCGATTAATAAAAAGGACACGCTGAGCGAAATGATATAAGAAAAGGTATTCGTCGTTTTTATGGGCAAATGAAAGATCGTATTTGCTTGATGTCGTGTAATTACGTTGCGAAAAAAAATTATCGATATCGAACGATATCGAACGATATCAGCTAAATAGAAAACTGTTCGAGATAGTTTTATTGGTAAAATCACGCATATATTTGTCGTCGTGAGATATAAAAATGGGTTTTTTTTAATCGTTGAATTATTTAAGAATAATTAAAAAGTTGTAAATATTTTTTGTGATAATACGAAAATTGCTTATTTTTCTATATTAGTTGAGAATAATTTGAAAATTATAAATGATTATTATAAACATATTTACAAAATACGCCAGATCGTGGTAAAAAAGGCTGCGATTAATAAAAAGGACACGCTGCGCGAAATGATATAAGAAAAGGCATTCGTCGTTTTTATGGGCAAACGAAAGATCGTATCTGCTTGATGTCGTGTAATTACGTTGCGAAAAAAAAATTAATTTCAAGCTTTTTTACGACTGGTACCTCGTAACGTTTGGGTAATTTTTCTGTTTTTTTTTTTTTTACGACTCGTAGATTACAATTCGTACAATCGGAAATAGGAAATTGGGTGTAACACACTAACAGAAAATGTTTTAAATTCTTTTTTTGTTTTTTTACAGACAAAAAAAAAGAATCAAAGTTTCTTCCTTAATGATGAAATTTATTTAGAGGTAATAATTGTATTTATTTTATAAATTATTTACGATAAAACAAAAATTAGACGACAGATGATAAGCTTGAAGTGTCGACTCAGAGATGGCGCGAGCGTGAGTTTTTCAAGCTCAATTCACGTGTTCAGGACAGCAGCAGAACTTATGGAGAAGCGAACAAGCTCGAGGTAAAAGATAGTGGGCCCAATTGCTGACACTGTACCAGTTGCTGATACACCCCATAAGAATTCCTATTGCCGTCTCCATCGCATTTACCGTTTGTCCATAAGGCTGTCACCAACTGGTACAGTGTCATTAACTGGGCCCATCACTATCTTAGACGTGGGAGCTCCCACTCGGTTTTTCTGGTGAAGAGCCTGAAACCCGCCAACTATATTGTGGGCTCAATGAGAACGAGATAAGAAGAAGAAAAAGAAAAAGAAGCTGTGAGACCTACACAGATGATCGTTTTATTTTTCACATATGAAAATAATTTCCTACTGTTATTTCTACTCCGCCATTCCAATGGATTTCCCTCTATAATTCAGTCCATGTTTTCTGTACTGATGCTTCGATTGCTTTACTAACGCTCTAAAAGAGGCAGGGATATAATAGCTGCCGATTTTTCATTGTCAGACTCGTGAGAGAACTCTCGTGTGTGGAACGACCGAGGCGACGAAACGAAATCGAAACTTTACGACTCTCGTGGAATTTTCTTCGTATCTAAAATTCACTTGACTACATATATATATATATATCTGTACGTGTGCATATGCATGTAGAGAATGTTTATTGTGATCTCCAATTGTAAGAGAATGATCGAAGAGAGCAGTGGAGTATTAATTTCGTCGCAATCAACAGCTCTCTCAATATGTCTTTTATGTATTCGATCAATGATCGTAAGCGAAGACATATAATTGTGAGAAAAAATTGGCCATTATTATTATAAAAAAATTGTTTCTGACTTCCTTTTTTCTAACGACCGAGGCGACGAAAAGAAATCGAAACTTACGACTCTCGTGGAATTTTCTTCGTATCTAAAATTCACTTGACTACATATATATATATATATATATATATATATCTGTACGTATGCATATGCATGTAGAGAATGTTTATTGTGATCTCCAATTGTAAGAGAATGATCGAAGAGAGCAGTGGAGTATTAATTTCGTCGCAATCAACAGCTCTCTCAATATGTCTTTTATGTATTCGATCAATGCTCGTAAGCGAAGACATATAATTGTGAGAAAAAATTGGCCATTATTATTATAAAAAAATTGTTTCTAACTTCCTTTTTTCTAACGACCGAGGCGACGAAACGAAATCGAAACTTTACGACTCTCGTGGAATTTTCTTCGTATCTAAAATTCACTTGACTACATATATATATATATATATCTGTACGTGTGCATATGCATGTAGAGAATGTTTATTGTGATCTCCAATTGTAAGAGAATGATCGAAGAGAGCAGTGGAGTATTAATTTCGTCGCAATCAACAGCTCTCTCAATATGTTTTTTATGTATTCGATCAATGCTCGTAAGCGAAGACATATAATTGTGAGAAAAAATTGGCCATTATTATTATAAAAAAATTGTTTCTGACTTCCTTTTTTCTAACGACCGAGGCGACGAAAAGAAATCGAAACTTACGACTCTCGTGGAATTTTCTTCGTATCTAAAATTCACTTGACTACATATATATATATATATATCTGTACGTGTGCATATGCATGTAGAGAATGTTTATTGTGATCTCCAATTGTAAGAGAATGATCGAAGAGAGCAGTGGAGTATTAATTTCGTCGCAATCAACAGCTCTCTCAATATGTTTTTTATGTATTCGATCAATGCTCGTAAGCGAAGACATATAATTGTGAGAAAAAATTGGCCATTATTATTATAAAAAAATTGTTTCTGACTTCCTTTTTTCTAACGACCGAGGCGACGAAAAGAAATCGAAACTTACGACTCTCGTGGAATTTTCTTCGTATCTAAAATTCACTTGACTACATATATATATATATATATATATATATCTGTACGTGTGCATATGCATGTAGAGAATGTTTATTGTGATCTCCAATTGTAAGAGAATGATCGAAGAGAGCAGTGGAGTATTAATTTCGTCGCAATCAACAGCTCTCTCAATATGTCTTTTATGCATTCGATCAATGCTCGTAAGCGAAGACATATAATTGTGAGAAAAAATTGGACATTATTATTATAAAAAAAAATGTTTCTAACTTCATTTTTTCTACAATAATTCTCGACAAATGATTTGAATGCAAAAAAATTATGATAAACTTTGATGAACATTTTTTTGCGGTCATGTCAGCTCAAAAATATAATAAAATGGGCATACAATGAATGCATAGAATGAATTATTACAATTAATTCTATAGTTTTGCTAATTTTTATTAATCATCCCTAAAACGATTTAAATTTAAAAAAAAATTAAAAAAATCTTATGAGAGGAGATAGGAACAGTTTCGATAAATTTTATTTTCAAAGCGTGGAAAAATAAAATAAGTTGTTATAATTGAGTCTTTGTTCTTGTCAGATAAAGTTCACCGATACTGGTTTTCAAGCTAATCGCTGTTAATCGCAACGTCCGAGCTCGGTGATAAAATAAGTCGTAATTTATCGTATAATTTATCGGGCGTGTCTAGTGTATATCTATAGAAAAGTAATGGAGAGGAGAGTTCGAGGGTCGAAGGGATGGACCAATCTTGTCTGACCCTGCAATATAATGCCTATAGAGTTTGGACGTTACGGGGCCGACGTGTCAATCGGAGCGACGGACGCGGATATATCGCGCTTTTCCATCGATTCCATCCGTACCGTCGGACCTTCTGTAACACTAAAACTCACTCTCAGATCCTCGGGAGTCGTTTGTATGGTTTTGTAGACCAGGTGAACTCTCCGAAAGATACTATGTATATATATATATATATATATATGTATATATATATCTATGTATATATATATATCTTTCGGGCAGTTCACCTATATATATATACAACATAGTCACTTTAGCAAGTCATCTTCCCTGGCTCGCGAGATCGATTAATACTATAGATATATTCCAAAATATATTTCTCTCTCGAGTTGTCGACTTTTCGTTGTCGCGATGAGGCGAGCCCAGTTATTTTTTTTCTTTTAATCTTTTTTTTTTCTTCAAATTCTCGAATCACTCTCATTCTCATTCGAATAATAAAGAATTCTTTATGCATCCTCCCGCTCATTCATACCGGCTAAAATCCTCACTCCCGATGATATTGGGCTATTGCTAAGACACGCTTGTAGATCAACGAGACAAAATTCCTCTTTGATGATTGGGGACATATGGGACCATATAAAGGGAGACTTTTAATATCCGAGTTAGTCGAAGAATCGACGGATACACGAGTGAAGGAAATGAAACAATTTTCATTCATCGTTAAAGGTTTAATAAATTAATCTGATTTATACAGAAATTAAGAATTTCTAAATTTCTGGCGATATTGTCAACATTTCATATTCGATTTAATAAAAAACAAAAAATACCAATTATAATAAATATTTCTTCAAATAATGATGATAATATAATTTTGTTGAATTGTACGTTTTTTTATGTGTGACAATTGCAAAATTTTTAACGTAGTACAATCGAATTAAATTTTGTTCGATTTGAGCCAACTTTAGTTAAGATGAGTTCGTGCGTTTGTCTTGTTGCATTTTAGAATTAATTTACGAGGGTTGCTCCGAGAGTCTCGGGAAGAATCTTGAACCTCTTTCCCATTTTCGAATACATTATACACCCCCATCCCTCTGTAGGAATATTGAAGTGAATGCCGAATGTAAGCCAAAGGCACTTTCGCCGTGTACAAAAATCTTAGCCATGAGATCTACGATAGGAGACGAAGGTAGAGAGAAAGGCAAAAGCAATATTACCATTGAAAAACCAGCGACAGGAAGAATATAACGCCTAGCTCTCCTGAGGGACACCTGCGCGCGCGTCTACAAACTCTCGCCCGAAGATGATCTTGTCGTGTTTGTGGGCAGCAGATGCGAGAACGCATTACGATTTCTCGGCCAAAACCTTTCACGTATTATTATTTTTTTTCCATGTTCTTTTAATCACGAAATTTCTTCACTATTCAACGCTGACACGTATATTTATTATGGGGAAAAAATAGATTTTTTTGGATAATTTTGAAGAGTAATGAAATTATTGATAATATAACAAAGATTGGTCAATTTATTTATGTATTTTGGGTGCCCTCTCGACATCAATCCGGTGAGGACAAAAAATTCTCATACATTTACCCCCTCGTTTACAAAGTCAAAAGATCGAATCAAGAGTCTCGCGCTGTTACATCATAGCGAACAAATCGGATTAGCTTTTCGACGAACGAGCCCACAGGCGGCAAACATCCTGAGGAGAGATTAACGCGGGGAGGAAATTCCAGAGGGAGTCACACATTTTTCCATTCATCTTGGAACAAAGAGGAAAAAGAATATGTAACACACACGAGAGATTATAGGGATGAAAATTAGCACGTGGGATGTCAAATAGATACATAAATCAAAGTTATACTCTATATTATTATATATATATTGTGTATTATATCTCCAACGAGTTACCAGCTTACATAGAACTTTTACAAATTTGCCACCCCCATAGTTTAACAAAAACGTTCTTGCCCGTCTGTTTCGTAAAATCCGCACCGTGGCAAAATAGAAAATCGGCTTAACGTTTAGTCCCGCCATCTTTCTCCACCCTCGATCGATCAATTTAGTGAAATTATATATGGGTCCTGTATATATGTAAAATACAGTATTATACACAGTACACACGAAGAGATCACTCTCTGAACGACCGCTTAAATAAACGTGCGGCGGGGAACGTGCTAACATATATATATATACAGTAATAGTAGTCAATTAAAGGCTAAAAGGCGTATCTTTCTATGCTAATAAGGAGCACAAACGCCCTTCGGCTTTTTAAGCACGCGTTACATGTAACAGTGATGGAGGTTATTTTACTGTCTCCTCGCATCCACGCGAGGGGTGCGGCTCACGAGTATCTGTGTTACATCCCCCGCGAGAGAAACCCGTCTCGTTGTGGGGTAAACTCGATGAGATGCGCGCAGCTCTCTTCGCCACAAAGTATATACTATATCGAGTCGATCTCTATTTGCACAGAGTGTCATCCCCAGCCCGGCCTGCCGACAGTTTGCCCAAATAAGCCAAATAGTTGTTCTCCGAGCCCAGAGGGGGGGTGGGGGATATTTAGCACGACCGGTGTATTGTAAACTGAACGAATGAGACGAGAGGCAGAGAGAGAGAGAGAGAGAGAGAGAGAGAGCGGGGATGAAAAGGGTGCTGAGGGGGATGAAAAGCGAAGAGCTCGACAGTATTATATGCTTACGGATCATCATCATCTAGACAGACGTGCCATTATGTATATATATATATATACATACAAACTTACGAGACAACACATCTCTCTTCTCTCCACGCTACTTTCATTACGGATTCACCCCTAAGAGCTACGAACTGACTGACTGACTGACTGACTGACAGTTCTCCGTATTGTACACACGACACAAAAAGGTATACACATAGAGAATTATCATTCCATATACTGGTTTTTATCTTTTTTCAATTCAAACCTCTTGCATTCTATTTTCTCGGGACATCCATTTTGAATATATTCTCGATCAACTTTTGCCATGTTTCTTTTTATATTTGCAAATATGATTTTTTGCATAGGTTCAAATTATAGAATCATTGTCCATTTTATCATTTCGGCAGCCGCCGTTAAAAATCATTTTCTATTAGATTGCGGGCACACAAAAGTTAGACTGATTGTGAGATTAAACATTTTTTGAGGGTGCATCTCTTATTTGAAATAAAAAATCACATCGTTCTATATTGTCCTGACGTTTATTATGAATATTTTGTCAACTTTTGGCTCCTTTTTCGATATTTTTGCAAATACAATGGCGCGGGAATTGGAATATTTGTCGATTTTATCGTTTCACCAACATCTAGACGGAATAGAGATAGTTGTGGGTATATATATATATATATATATATATAGAGAATAATCGTGCTTTTACCGAAAACTTGGTGCAAGATAGCATTAGCTATATGTGGATAACTGTGTGGATTTAGGGGTTGCGGGAAGCGTAAACCGCCCTCTGGTGTGTAAACCCTCCCACTTCTCGCTACCCCTAATTGTCCAGACCCTCCCTTCTCCTCTCACTCTCTTACTCTCACGTTTTCTATCTCTCTCTCTCGTCTCAGTGTCAGCTAGTCACTTTACCATAATCTCCCGGGTAATGGGGTTCTCTCTATCCCTCGACTACATAGCCCCTACCCGAGCTTATATAGTACATACTCAATATATTTTAGTATATAGAGAACGCAGACAACCTTGCAAAGCGCCCTCTATCGAGTTGTACGTTCTATATATATATATATATATATATATACATGTATATATGTCTGTATGTGTGTCTGTGTGCGTACGAAGTAGCTCGAGGGAGGTCGCGCCCACGCAAGGGAGAGAAGCTCGCCTCGGGACTCGACGATCGAAGAAGAGCACCCCCTTCGTTCTCTCTCGCTCTTTTGTCGCGAGAGTTGCGCCCTCAACAGATTCTCTGCACCCTTCGATGCGCGAGAGAGGATGCGCGGAGTGAGAGAGAGATTGTACTCGACGCTTTTATCTTATATTGTTTTTTTTTTTACCAACGCGCTTTTCTTTCTTCTCTCTTCATTGAGCTTCATCTTTCTCGCGAGCAGACGCGACCTAGCTTTTTTCTATATAGATCGTAAGACATCGAATTTATTGTGGGTCTAATATGGCCCGGAGTGTTAAAACGCAGAATGGTTTTTCATGCAATAGAAAAAAATTATGAATCATGCACCATTTTTTTTTTTTTATAAGCAGGTATCGTGGCTTTTGTGAACTAAGACAGTTAATATACGCATGTATAGTTTTTTGAATACATGAAAGAAAAATCCCCCCAAAAAAAATACAATGCGATTTATCACTCGAAAATCAACCTGCAAAAAAAAATCGTAAAAATATTTAAACTCTACAGCGTTTTATTGATGATACCATTCTGAAGAAAATTCGTCACTCACGAAGCATGTGATTTGGTCCCTGATGGTAGATATATTGCAGGTGGAAATATTTTGCTGGTCCATATTGCCACACTTTATCCTATCTCCAAATTATTTCGATACCGTATCAGGGGTGGCGATGGCGTCGCAATATTAGTCGGAATGAAAAATCTCGAAGGATTTTCCATTGCGGCTTCTTCTCTTCATATTGAGACACGAGAGGAGTGCAAATTTTTATATGCGGACAACGTTGCGACGAGGCTTATAGATATTCCTCCCTTGTTCTTTTTTTCTTTCACCCTCGCTAGTTTTTTTCTCTTTCACGTTTACTCAACATTTTCTTTTGCCTCGCTCTCTCTCTCTCTCTCTCTCTCTCTCGCTCTGTCTTTGGCAATAAGGCGCCTTCTGTGGCGCGCGGCCATCATGTTTGCGAGGGGATTATCGTACGGGAAGCACCAGAGAATGTTACATTTTCGTTCCAGGTTCCATAGGGCGGCTCATCCCTCTCTTGAGCTTCCATTGTGGTCGGATAAACGACATTGGAGTTCTTGTGTCAATATACAATTTTGTTATACACACAGTATATCTGTATAAAATTTGTGTACAGGATGTCGAAGAGCAGGCGTTCCTGTTGGTTTATACGCGTCGAAGGGAGAATGGAGAATGCGGCGAGAGCAGCAATGAGAAAGGATGAGAGGAACTCGTAAAAATATGTATACGAATATACAGTCTGATGGGAGTTTATACTGGCTGTTGGGGAACATTGTAAAGAGCGAAAGAGAGAGGGCGAAACTGGCGAACAATGGCGGGTTTTTGCGGTCGAGGAATCGTGGGCCACGGCGTCGTTTAAACGACGTGTACGCCACAAACACGAAGCAAAGCAGACACACAGCAGTAGAGAATCAGCGGATTCGAACAGAAACCAGGCCACGTCAATGTGCGGTTCCGGAGTTGGTTTCGAGAAGCGACGCGCTTCATGAAAAGGGTAAGTCCCGATGGAAATTGGCATCCCGAATGAGCAAGCCGGCGAGCGAGAGAAGGAGGGAGAGAGAGAGAGAGAGAGAGAGAGGGAGAAGAGGTTTCGATCGACACGGTAAAACGTGCGACAATTCAGGTAATAAATATATATGTATCCACACACGTACGATATATAACCAAGAAAGGAATGAAAGACAGACGTTCGGCGAGACTCTCAATTATACGAGGAACTGCGCGCAATTACGTCAATGTATATTGCGCGTATATAAAAGACACTTATAAGTCTGACAGGCCATCAGGCAGCATTGGGAGAAACATTGCCGGGCGAGTCACGAATGTGTCACGATATATCGGACGTTTCTGACCTCAGGGCCATTATCATTTTAAATGAATAATAGATAATCCATATTACTGTATAAACACTCATGTAAAAGTTTGACGATAATTATCTTTTGGAAGAAAAAAACGTTACACCCTTTTTACTTCCGGTTCCGAATGGTCACAATAAGACTAAAATTTCGCAGAGCTATATTAATCGGCCAAACTGCTAATAATACTTTCTCAACTATATATATGTATATAGATTCAGTCTCATTTCCCTGATGTAAAAAAAACGAAGGTAACTACGTTTCAGCCTGTAAATGGATCGACCTAAACGATCATCGCATATGCTGCATTTTGTGGGAACAGGTATATTGCCTCCAATTACAGTCGCTAAATACGTCTATTCTAATATTAATGTTGAACAATTGTAGGATATTTATTTTTTAGCTGAGAGAAGAATCGTTACACTCATTTTACTTCTGTATTTCTCGTTTCAAATGGCCACTAAAAAAAGTTAATTTTTTCAGATTTAAATATTACGTCTGAACTGTTTATATATATATCTATATATATTTATATACATGCGTAAAACTGTTATGATAATTATTTTTTAACTGAACAGAAGAAGCGTTGTCTCCTTTCTTTTCCTTATTTCTTAAGGTCGCCAATATTCTTCATTTCCCTCATTTTCGCAGAGCTATTAATCGGGCAAACTGCTGATATATAATACTTTGTCAACTGTGGATTCAGTTTCATCCCTCTGACGTGAAACAAAAAAAGATAATATAAATACGTTTTAGCCTGATGTAAACGGATCCACCCAAACGATCATCGTATACGCGGTACTTCGTAAGAAAAGGTTTACTGCCTCAAACTATATATATCTACTGCTTGTTTCGCCCAAATATACATGTATATTAGCTAGAAGAGCGTATATATATCTCCCGAGGGAGGGATTCGGTTCCCCGGGCGCGCACGACATCGAAATCCCGTGACGTATCTAATTGGGGGCCACTTTAGCGACGAGAGGGTGAGGGAGAGAGAGATAGAGAAAGTGGAGGAGAATTGGGGTGTCCTCTGCTTTTGCTTCGAGTCTCCGCGACCCGCGGGTGGACGGCAGAGCGAACGGTGCTCAGGATAAGCCATAAGCCAGTATATAGAGGCAGGAGGGAGGTATTTCCACGAGAATCAAGAGAGAGAGAGAGAGAGAGAGAGAGAGAGAGACTTGCATAGTAGCGAGATCACCCTAGGCTTATAACTGCAGATTTCCTCTCTCTCTTTCTCTCATTCGTGAAAGCTTTCTCTGTATATCAAGACTGGCTTCCAACTCTACGGACTATTCACCCCCAGCCTTACCCTCTACTTTCTTTCTCTCTCTCTCTCTCTCTCTCTCTCTCTCTCTTTATATATATATCTACATGGGGGTGTATGTAGCCCCATTGTCCATGAAGCACCCATACACGCATTCGCATGTATCTATCTATATATACGGAGCGCCTACTACACAAACGCATAACAGAGGAGCACACATTGAATAGGAGTATCGCATACCCAGTATAGGGATGCTGTGGAAAGGGGGAGACGGAGAGACTTGTATCTCCGAGTGAATCCAGCGTAAATAATGCCGATTATCCCCCCGGCAATTGTTTTATCGACCGAATGTAGAAGGGCGAGAGAGTTAGTGGGGGTAGAAAGAAGGAAGATAGAGGAACGGAGTAGGGATGATTCTCTGTCCTTAGACACGCAAGCATTTCTGCCTTTTTAGCTTGCTAGACAGACTTCGGACTTTATATACTTCGTAGATGATTCTCTCTCTCTCTCTCTCTCTCCCTCTCTCTGGTTCTTGAGTATTATGGCATATAGATGGAATAGTTGAAAGAAAATCCGGTAAACGAAAGACCATCTGGAGCTCTTATCCCGTTCCCTCTGCACTCTGGTTTTCTATTTCACCTCTTCTTCTCTCGTTTTTTTGCAGATCGATTTCGTCACTGTGAAAAAGTCTACTGCCATTTCGCAATACCCAATAGAGACAATAATGTGTCGTAAATAGTAAAAACACGAATCAGTATCGCTCGCGGTACGGTACGGTACGGTATGAGGATGCAGCGACGGTTATCGCAGGTTGAACGAGGATTTTATGCTCTGCTTGATGTAAGATCTCTAAAAATCTATACAGATATTAATTTATTCGTTTATTTTTCGTCGAGAGTTGGATGATGAAAAATTGTAAATATCGTAAGGCGTAATACAAGCCATACAAGCGCAATACAGGGGCAAATGTTTCAATTAGTCTTAATTAGTGTCCGATAAGCTCATTTTTATTATCACTAAAAATATGTTGGGTGATAATAATATTTAATGATATAATTTCTTAATAATTTAATACTATAATTTTCAATTCCGTAAACTACTTTTGAACCTTTAATTTTGTAATGTGTAAATTTAAATTTGTAACTTTATTTTAATGGGAGATAAAATTGATCATAGTTAATCATTAATTGCTCATTAGTTCACGAAACGTATCGGCTTTTACGGTGTATTGTATTTATTGAAAAAATTGTTTTCGTGCTTTTTGGGTATAATCTTGATGAGTATCCCTGAGCATAATCATAGCACGATGTCACTTTTCCCCAGTTCCTGACACATTTTATTCCCTCTCTGTTCCTATCTCTCTCTCTCTCTCTCTTTCTCTCTCTCTCTTGAGATGGTTCAGATGTCCTCGTACAAAATTATCCTCCAACATCACACCCTCTCGTAGCACGAGGGTTGAAGCATCTTCGAGCGCGAATTATGCCGACACTGTCTTCATCCTCCTCATTATATTTCCTATGTATATATATATTAAGTAGAGTTTCTGCAAGGGCCATTCTCTCATTTCAAGCAGCGCTGAGAAACTTATTCGGTTAATTGGACGAGATGTTACATTACCGGCTTCTCAACGTTTTCTCCTTTTCTTCTCCTGTTTTTTCCCCACCGTATCAAAAGTAGAGTACAGCTCGGCATTTCTCAAACATTTATCATGAAAATTCGATCTCTCTCGTGAACGGAATTCAATTCCTCTCTCTCTCTCTCTCTCTCTCTCTCTCTCTCTCTCGTCTTGTATCATTATTTCACTAGAAAAAGCGGCACGTTCGCGCTCTTTCTCCCCCTCATTTCACCTTAAGACATGACAGAGCCTCGTATTCTCATAATTAATACTTTTTAACCATGAGGGAAAAAAACGATTATTGGGAGCAATCACCGAGCCCTCCAACAATCGCGAGGGGGAGTCGACGTGGAGAGCCATTTTTCCCCTTGCGGCTTCTCTCTCGCTACACTTTATTCACGAAACGAAGAGAAAAATTCGCGTAATCTCGGATAATTTCTGGGCATGGTCGTTATACCGCCTGGTCTAAAGGAGAACTCTCCGTGTTTTTTCTCTCTCTCTCTGTCTCTCTCTCGCGAGCGTAAAAAGCAGATGGTGAACCAAGTATGTATACGTGGTGCGAGAAAGCGAACCATCCGACGGTTTTTTTTCCTTTCCTTTATTTTTTCGTTTTTTAACCCTCCTGCTTCGTCCAGTGGATGAGAAAGCGAGACGCCCACAGTTTCAAGGAGAAAAAAAGAAGAGCGAGATCCCTCTCGTTCTCCGCGTGCCTAACGACTAAATAAGTCCTCCCAATTAAAAAACTAATTTCGATTAGAGTCCCCGTGCGGCCATTTAGCATCGTAACTGGGCGACGTGGCAGGAACGAAGGGGGTTAAAGGGGGTTGAAAGAGAAACGGAGATAGAGAGAGAGAGACAAGGAAAAATGGTGTTGGCGTTCCTCGCGAAAGCGAGAGGGATGGAAACGGCAGCGCCCATCGGCACACAGGGAGACAGAGCTGCGATTTTCTCTCTCTCTCTCTCTCTCTCTCTCTCTCCCTCTCTCTCTCTCTCTCTCTCTCTGTACCATAGGGGGTTATCGACATTCTCGGTTCGAGCCACGAGCACTACCGTTCGCGAGAGCCGTAGACAATTATGAGAAGAGGGTAGAAAAAATATTTCCGCGGTGACCTTTGGATTCGAGGGAGAGTTCGCGGTAGCACTCGCTTTAATCGTGTCCACGATAAAAGCGATACAAATTAAAGAGAAAAAAAAAAACATTTTTGGCTTTTTCGATCAAATTTTTTGAACTTGCCAATTTTTTTTAGACCGACATTTACCAGGGTATTGAAAAACAGTCTTAAAAAGCGTCAAGTGCGATCATTGGAATGATCGGTAGCTCTTGAGAAAAAAAGAAAGAGAGCGTAAATGCAGTGGCCAAGAGTCGAGATCAGGTTGAAAGAGGAGAAACACGACCAGAAGCACAAACGAAGAGCATATCAAAGAGGAGTCACGGGGCAAAAATTCCAACAGTGAAACCGCCGCGGGGTTACAACGTGTTTCACACATCTCGCGAGCCCAATAGCCTCTTCTGAACGCGAGCGCGAGCCCTCGCCCACGCCCAAACAAATATATAATGCGCACCACAGCGCATTAGAATAACAAATAGTGGTCGAAGTATCCACGCCCGTAACCCGCCGCGGGGTGTCGAGACCCTCTCGCATTTGCTATGGACCACAATATATATATCTATATATATATATGTGTGTGTGTGTGTGTGTGTGTGTGTGTGTGTGTGTGTGTGTACAGCAAGAATACGTTCCTCTATACGATTTTTTATTTATTTATTTTTTTGTATATTTATTTTTTTATTTAACAAAAAAACATCTCCAAGATATTACTTATGCGATTGGACTACTCTACGATCTAGACAGCCTCGCGAAGCCAGCTTGCAAATTTCGATACAGATGTACGTAGTTACGTGGGTGTATAAGCAGGCCAATATACGAGATCGAGCTGACATTGACAATGAAGAAAAATATAATTTTGTTTCATTCAAATGAATTTCACTTAATTCGAATGAGTTTTGCCAATTTGATACATTCTTCCAGGCGAATAAGCTTCAAAAAATGATTTAGTTAAATGGGATCTATTGAACGGAGACTTATGTGCTTAAAATAGAATTTACTCCATTTTGATATAATTATTTATTCGAGTTAAATAAATTTGATACACTTCATTTTCAAGAGATTTTTTTTTTCGGGGCTGGGCGAATATCCCATTTTTCCATCTAGACCCATTTTTTAGATCGTTCTGATATTTCAAATTAAAGGGAAAACTTAATTTTATGAAAATATGAATAAATAACGCGATTTAATATATAAAAATAGTTTTTTAACAATTTTCATTAAAATTTGACTTAAATAAATTTGATAGAATTCATTTTCAAGAGATTTATTTTTCGGGTCTGGGCGAATATCCCATTTTTCCATCTAGAGCCATTTTTTAGATTAGTTCTGATATTTCAAATTAAAGGGAAAACTTAATTTTATGAAAATATGAATAAATAACGCGATTTAATATATAAAAATAGTTTTTTTTAACAATTTTCATGAAAATTGAAATGTTTCTTCATGGTAAATCTTCATAGCTTTTAAAGAAAACCTGCGTGGGGCGGCTCGTCATCCCTGAAGTACATATGCACATACGGGCTCTCGAGATAGTTTTTGAGGGGGTTGTGAGATTTTTGGTGAAGAGCGTCGTGGCGCCGACGCGCCACGAGACTTTTCGCTTCTTTAATCCTCTCTCGGGTGCTCTTGATGCCCCCTAAAGGCAGCATACACACACCAAGAAGACCATTTAACTTTCATGTACTTGTGCATACTGTATATATAATATATCTACTTGCCCAGGTCGGACAGCGACCCGACCGCAGAGATAAAAAGGAAAATATATACTATATATATATATATATATATATATATATATATGCGCTGCAGCTTATGATATTACACGTGTTCCAAAAACTCTCCTA
This sequence comes from Dyspetes luteomarginatus, assembly GCA_963669185.1. Classification (NCBI taxonomy): domain Eukaryota; kingdom Metazoa; phylum Arthropoda; class Insecta; order Hymenoptera; family Ichneumonidae; genus Dyspetes; species Dyspetes luteomarginatus. The sequence continues at coordinate 8,869,071 of OY769909.1, read as the reverse complement.
TCTAAAAATAATATCTCCGCAGATAAGTATCTCAAAAATCCACGTATATTGTAACGATAAATTCCCCATACACATGTGTATACGCATATATCCGTAATTTAAAATCTGTCTGGAACTCGAGAATTCTCGAGCACAATGAAAACTCGACTATGTTGCTGCTGACGAGAGCATTCGAGTGGTTGGATGCGTGGGCAAATACGTATGCACACACGCACACATATATGTATATTATTCGAGTTGAAATATATCCCGAGTATGGAGAAAAGCGAAAAAAAGATGAGTGTCTTATGAAGGCGTTTACTTTAACTCTGCTTTGGTGTTAAAACACGTGTACTGGGGCAGGGATGAAAGGCGATATGTGCCAAACCCTATGAATAATCCATGGATTTAGATTTTTCAAGGAGGACCGATACGCGTTAACATATTTATAATCATCCTGTGCACGCCCCGTAAAACTATTGAAAAGAAAAAAAATTAAATGATGAGAATTTTTTATTGCGTTCAAACAAATTTCATCTTATTTGGATATATTTTTATCTCGCTCAAATACATTTCATTTGTATCGAATAAATTTTTTTCAAATCAGATAAATCCCTTTTACAATCAAAGAAATTTTATAACTGTGAGGGGGAAAGAGTCGTTGATTCAAGGTGTAAATATCAAAGACCTCCTGAATGTAAACGAGTGTGTGGGGCCTAACGACAGAGCAGAGAGAGAGAGGCAAGAAAAAGAGACAGATAGAGAGACAGACTGAAAAAGAGTGAGAAGGAACTCGTAGGAGGATTATCAGGTATGAGAAATGTGGTGGTTCTCTCGAAGAAGATCACTACCGGGCGCGTATAGAGGTAGAGAAGTTGTTTGTGAAATGAATCGAAATGAAAGTGCTGAGCCACCGTTTTAATATTTATTTATCGATGCTTCACGAGAGGGAGGGAGAAAAGGGAGAGAGAGAGAGAGAGCCATGCCAAGCGATAATGCGTCGACGCGTTTTCTGGATCAGCATAACTTATAAATGGGCAAACGAGCTTATATATATAAATATAAATCTGGCATGGTTTCAATTTCTATATTGAATCTCTCTTCCTGTTTTTCGAGAATATAATCTCACCTGGAGATTCCCAGATAAATTATGATTGAAAAAATATATATATTCTCACGTATGCGTGATACGTTGGAGGAGAGATGGAAAATTGTTATATAGAAAATGAGAAATATCGTAGAATGGTAGCCATCAACAAATTGGAACTGATTGTGATTTTCCTTTTTATGTCACCACAAAGTTAACGAGTAACGATGAAAATTAATAAAAACGAGAGACATATCGCGGAATATCAACTGTTTGGGTTTTTTGGAATTCATATTTTCGCTCTCACCCTTAAGTTTTTTTTTTAATGAGCTATCACAAAGTACACAAATAGCGATGATGCACAAAGAATTAATCTTTACATGAAAATAACTTACCGTTGATATTACATATACGTGACTGGTGCTGATATTCCGGGAGTAACTGGCGTGTACATCTAATATTGTTGCAAATTGGAACATTCATCATATGATGTCGAGATTATTAACCGCCAGGCATATAATTGAAATCTACACGAAAATTGTTTTTTTTTTTCATTTATTTGCAGCAAGCTCAGAATTGCAGCCACAGAGTACATTTCTACGTTGAGAATTTTTTCATTAGCACCAATTTTGTACTTCTGGATTTAATTATCCATTATTATGTACATTGCAGAAAGATTACTTGACGAAATGAGATTTATTTATTTATTTACATTCGATTTCAGCTCAGTATTCCCGTTGAAATCTTCGCGTCTCTCCGCGCGGCTTAGTTAACAGTTTTATTAACAGTCAGTAAAATAGCCAGGCAGTTTGGTTCTAGTTTACCGATATATAACGATCGATGTTTCGATGTTAAAAAAAAAATCGATGTTTTCAATACCCGAGTATTTTAACATCCAGCTGGTTTGGGAAAATTCTATGTTTTTTGGCGCTGCAATATAAGATAAATAAATAAATAAATCAATCAATCAATAAAGAAATAAAATTTTCCTCTAAAAACCATGAAAATAATGTATGTGTAGCATATTGTAGCTATTGCTGTATGGAAAATACTCACGCCTGGCTGTCAGTCCGATTATAGTGACGATTAAAATATTGAGAGAAATAAAGCTAAAGCTCCTCATTCTTGCTTGTTATTCTCTGAAAAGCAAAGTCAGCGTCAAACTCCTTGCACTACTGCCAAAAAGGCGAAAAATTACCGAAGAAAAATTTGAGACAGGTATTTTTATATAAATAGTTCGCCATATATACTCTGACAAAAAGTTGTAAAAATATATTTTAGTATTTGGTATACAAAATACTTTCTGAACAGGCATTGCCAACTACATGTTAATTTTGTAATGGAACTCAATGAAATTTCATTCGAGTTGAGGTAGTTTAGATTATTAGCAAATGACTCAACATTTCACAAGTAAAATTGTTATAGTAATTTTCACGGTCTTAGTACTCGGCGAGATAATATTCAAACAATTTCATTTATCAATTAAGTATTGACTGACAAAAGAGGCACGCCAAGTATCACGATAGTAAAAATTACTTTTACAATTCAACTTATGAAATGTTGCATTTTTTTACTAATAACCTAATTTACCACTATAAAAATGAATTTTCATCGCAAATTTAATCAAAATATTACATATGTGTTATCAATGCATGTTTAGGATATTTTCAATTTATTTTACATCTTTTTGCGAGAGTCGGGCAACTATTTATTTCAATGTATAGTACTTTTAGCCAGTTTTTGTACATCATTTTTAGTATTTTGGGCTCAATTTGACTGCTTTTTGCAAAGTCTTGTCAATGTTTGTATATCAAACTTTGAGTCCCAATACTGAACTCTTGACAGAGCTTACCATAAAAGATTACCATACCCGCCTTCTCTCGCAAGATGCAAAAATATATTTTTCTGGATTTTTTAAAAATAATATCGATAGTGTTTTTGGGTTTCATTGAATTAATTAAATTTCATTCTGATAGATCATGTTCGAGCATAATTTACGATTCGCAGTGAGAGAAGACCAGAAGGTATACGTTTGCTCGTTTCGTCCGTATCTATGAATCTGGGCAAGAATGTCAATAAAATATGCGAGAATCTATCCATAACGTTAACATTTTTTCAAATTTTTAGATTAATTTTCACGAGTCCAAAAAATGGAGAAATTTTTATCAGAATTTTTTAAATATTTATATTATATTTTTAGCATAAATATCTTAACAAGATATTTTATTTTTTTGCAAAATTCTGGTGATATTGAATTTGCGGTTTTCATTTTATTCGTACTCTCTTTGATATATTTGTTGCTAAAGAGTCTTGACACTGTTGAAAGAGAGTTGACCGGACAAAAAAAAATTGCATACCTAAAAATAAAAACGAATTCATTTCCGTCCAACTATTAATTAACTTTTTTTTTAACACAAAAATGACTTTATATCAATCAGAACATGTTAAATTTTGTTTATTTGAATTTCACATCTATTTAATTATTTTCTCGCAGCTTCATCTTTGCTCGCGGAATTATAAAAAAAAAAAAACGATATTCAGCCGAGGATCATCCATTTAGATTACTTTTTCACATTTCCTTCAAATTTTTTTATTGGCAATATTTTTTCTTACAAAACATGTTAGACGAATAATTTGATCTATGTTTTGTTTTTCATGCAGATATTCAGCCAAGGATTATCTATTTAGATTACTTTTTCACATTTTTGTTAAAATTTTTTATTGATGATATTTCTTTCTTACAAAACACGTATGTTAGACGAGTAATTTGATCATGTTTAGTTTTTCATGCAGATTAGTATGTTAAATCATAAAAAATGTGTTGTAGTACACATTTGATTATGAATTTTTCAAAAATTTCATCGTTTTAAAATACACAGCAAACTTTTGGACTTGTGCCATCCCAGCCGCACTGATTCTCCTTCATGTATTTTACATCCTCCTCGTGGACAGGCTCTCGAGTAAGGAGCATGATTATTGGCGTGCATTTTCGAACATTCACGCAAATACCATCTAGGCCGGTTGACGTTAAACACATATCTGGATCAGTTTTTTCTGTATAAAATATACAAATAAATAAATAAATAAATGAATAATTTTTTTTTGCGAAAATCATCAAAATGACACATGCAGCATATTAAAGGTATTTTTATATGCGAAATACTCACGTCCGGTTATCAGTCCGATAACGGCGATGATTAAAACGACGAGAGAGATGAAACCACAGCTCCTCATGATTGCGTTTTATTGTCTCAACACAGTAAAATTTGTAGAAATTCAGCATAAACTTTTTATTTTTATACGAATGAGGTGTGTTCGATCTACAACAAGGAAAAATTAACGAGCAAACAAGCCAACTTTTATCTTTCACACGTACGCAACTTTTGCACGTGTTCTCAAAATTGTCTTATATTTCCATTATCGTTTTATTCATGATTTATTGGAAATGCGATTTATTATTTTTTCTAACCTGTGCTCCTTCGTTGCTGGCGAGATTTCTACTGCTTGCTCGTCCAGGCGAATACTTTCGACTGATAATTTTTTCGACTGCGAAGCTTGATCCGCGAGCGGTGTAAAATACTTTTATATTGGGAATCAAAAATGTGAGAGGGGAGAACCAAAATAGACGATGACACACTTTACATGAGTCAGACAATTATTATGAGGAAACGGTTCACCTTGAAACTCATTTGTATTGCAATATTTCTGCGACTCGAGGACTTCAAGAATTGTTTTACATAAATATCCTGGAGGTTATAGAGGGGAGGATCTCCTGTAATTATACAATTAAAAGTATGTAGTGAAGATACTGCATGGGTAAGTCTCGAAACGACGATGTGGAGATTCCAGCGTCTCTTTTTTACATTTTTTCACGTGTCCAGCAGCCCCGATCTTTTCCTTTCTCTCTGCCCCTCTCTCTCTCTCTCTTTGCATATTTTGCCATCCTGGAAGTTTATAGTTGAATCTCATTGTCAGCATAAATTTTCAGGTCCAGCGATGACCGATCCCACGTCACTCGTTGACCCTCAGCTTCGCACGAATTATCTCAAACCATACGAGTCATGAACTACATCGAACTATATTTCGATACGCTATAAGTACTCTTTTTTTCCCTTTTTTTTGTTGATAATTCATGTGCTCGATAGGGGGGAGAACAGAGAGGATCTTATCGGTAGAAAATCCAGAGTTTCGTGACAGTGATTTTTTTCATTTAGTAGTTTGGATTATTTTTATCACTTGATTAGTTTTATTACATAATCTTATTATTCGAGCAATTGGACGTTTCTCAGTATCGAAGTTGTTGAAAAAAATCGATTTTCCTGACTGCGATACGTTGAGAGTGAAGATTGAAAAATTTCAATTGTTAAATGAAAAGTATCACAATCAAAAAACATTGAGAATCTATAAAAATTACCACGCAAATTAACACGAGTAATGTTGATAAATTTGTTCACTTGTGGCATTCGCGATATCGAGAGCGAAAATAAATTATGCAAATTATAGTATTATGTTGAACGTTTGGAATTCATTCTTGAGAGTTTTTTCATTTCCTGGCACTCTTCATATTGTTCAGTAATGACGATACCACAAAGTACACGGGTAAAAGCGATTGTATAAAAATTGATTAATACGTGTAAGATGGCAGGATGGTAAATATCAATTAGATCCCTATGCGGAATTCATTGTGTCTTTTTTTTTTTCTTCTCACCCTTCGGATCTTCCTTTATCAGGCCACCACGAAGTACACAAGTAACGATGCACTCCTCTACTTTAAAATCGCATAAATAATGTGAGAATAGATGGTAGACATGTACAAAGTGGATGTATTTGTGTGTGTGGAACGAAAAACTCGCCACCTATATGGGATTTGACTCGTTCGTACGAGAGAGATAGAGAGAGAGAGAGAGAGAGAGAGAGAGAGAGAGAGAGAAGGGGAAGGGAGAATTAAAACTGCATCATTGGCCGGAAAGGGTGAGCGAAAATAATGTGTCACCAGACACCCTCGCCACATGTGGCCACCCATGTTGGTTATATATACCTAACTGAATGTATATATGCATGTAATGTGGGAGACACTTGGATCGTGGCGCGTAGGTAGGTAGGAACGTAGGTGGCTCCGAGAGAGCGAGTGAGTAGAAGAGAGAGAGAGAGAGAGAGAGAGAGAGAGAGAGAGAGAGAGAGAGAGAGAGAGAGAGAGAGAGAGAGACTCGATCACGTCTGGCTACTCTTCCTCTCATACTGGACACTCCAGAACGCAAACTAACTAAAGTTTCCTTTTCTCTCGTATATGCTCAACAATATTAACCGCTCGCACGCAATCATCGGGCTTACTTACACACACACACACACACACACACATATACGTATACAAGAGGTGAGAGTTTCTCGTGAATGAATCTCATGATTTTCTGAGAATTCTCGTGGCTGCTCGCGTCACGGGAGCCATTCAAATTTAATCGCCGAAATATGAAACTATTTTAAATTATTTATAGCCAATGATTCCTCGACCATCAATTTAAATATTTTTTTTCCGCCGGTTTTGAAGAGTGCGAAAAGATTTTCTCTCTCAAATCTTTTCAAATCTTCCATAACTATATTTATGATATATTTTTTACACATTATACAGGAAACGATTGAAACATTTTCAAGGGAATAAGGCAAATAATTTTAATTCGTTTATTAACGCATCGATTTTTTAGTATTTCAACTCGAATCGCTGGTAAGAATTATTTGGCCTCTTTTCCTCGTAATTCCACCACATTTTTATAAAACCAATTTTAATGAAATTGTGCGTCTTCAACAGAATGTTCTTTTAACTAATTTAATCGGAATCATTAATAATAATAAATCCATCACTTTTCCATTATTGTAAAGATTTAAACGGATAAAATAAAATTCACATTTCAATCAATCCAATTGAATTACAATTTGAATTTCATTATCGATGCGGACTATATTTTGTTCAATAATATAACTCCAGATCATTAATAATAATCTATCGATTATTTTTTTTCTTACTTGTAAGAATATGTTAAAGGATCGCAGGCACATTTGATGGTTGAATGATGCTCAATGGATGGAATCAAATCTAACATATATATATATATACCTGCTTTGCTCACGCTCGGTTACAGACCGGTCAGTTTGGTTGCTGCTGGACATCGAAACACCGGTGTATTTAAGCGTTACACGATCCTTATCTATCTCCACACGAAAACGTTGGCTCTCTCGCATGTGGCTGTATATAGCAGAGCTCATTATGGGTGCTGGTTAGAAGTTTTTCAAGGTGTGTGCGACATTCTCTCTCTCTCTCTCTCTCTCTCTCTCTCTCCCGCATTAGCTCTACAAGGAGTCTGGTTGTATACACAGTTATATGGCAGTGGTGATGTGGCTTGAATCCTAACAGGTATACCAGAGAGGCCTGGCACATTAATATCCCGGAATAATCTCCTTCCTTGGTTATGAATTATCGTTAAGGGCATTTGACAAGTCGTGACTTCTCATTATGGGGCGTCGCTCGCGTTAATATATATATATATATATATATATATATATATATATATATATATATATACATTTAAAAAACGATACACACGTATATATAGAATTTTTTTTTAAGGAGGAATTCCTTATTTTGAATTGATGATTGAGTCTTCCTTTCACACAGCTGAAGATCAGAGCTTTTATATGGGAAGGTATATATTCGGGTGCGGACATAAAATACCGATTTCCCGTTCAGCTCGTTCGGTAGTTTTTTTTTTCTCTCTTTATATTTATGACACGTGGACAGACACTTTGGCGACACACTCGGTTTATATACCCCTTTTCTGCGTGGCATTTATTTTACGACCGACACCCACATACATACGCAGCGTGGCTCCCCCGCAGGGATCTTCGAAGGCCCATCAACTTTTTGGATAATTTAATCGATTGAATATTGAATGTGAAAATTTATGAAAAATAAGCGAGAAGAGAAGAAAAAATTTTCTTGCGTGCTGTATACGTATAGTGTAAATTGCTCCTGGGAATTCCAGTCTTTCCGTCTTTCCTGTTTCTCCCTATCATTATCATCATATCCTCATCATCATCATTATTATTATCATTATTGTGTGTTCCTTGGGAGATCTTCTGTATACTTCACGATGGGCGTGTATATGTGAATAACAGAATAATCCTGGCCGAGCATCTGTAAATGTGGCTGGCACGCAAACATATATTGCTGATGGGGAAAAAAAAGATGTCGAGTGTGTTTTGCAACCACTGGAATAAATAAAAGGTGTATATTGGTATAACTAACTAAAATTAAAAGAGCGTATGGAAAGTGTATACAAGCTTAACTTTATATGCCTTTGCTGGCGGCTGACCATGTCGATATATATATATATATATATACATATATGTGTGTGTGTTGCTTTAGCTAACTTATCTCTCGTTCTGGGATATACTCATTCTTTAGCTATATATTTGAGGTGCTGGCTACAAGTGCATGAGCGTATGATATTCGTCATTCGTGTACACACGCATACGAAAAAAAAAATACACGAGCTGAGAGAGTAAGAGGCCGAGAAAGAAAGAGAGAGAGGACCGAGAGTGAAATAGCGAAGAGTGTATCGCATCTCTAATCGCCACTGGATCTTGAGCGAGTACACTGTGGGTGGCCCATATGTATTTACCTATTTTATATATTATTATTGCTACTGGAATATTCATCAAACGATTTCTAGCGGGAAAATCGATGTGTTGACGAGAAAATAATTACGAATTCGTTTCGGTGATCTTAAATATTAGCTATTGAATCTGATTGACTTTGACGTCATTTTTTGTACACGTGAAATTAGTAAAATGTTTATAGAAAACGTTGATTGATTATTCAAAATTGGTCAAAGTTTGCCTGCCAACTTGACAGTAAAAAATAAAAATCTTTTATGCCAATGGCTGATTTTTATTCAACTATATATAGAACACAGTGTTTGAGCTAACGAATAAATTTCGTTTAATCAATCAAAAATGCCTGGTTGATTTAGAATATTTGTTTTATGCACGATCAAGCGGATGCTTTTATCACTACGAAAACTACAGTTTAATAACAATTCGACGTAAGATCCGTTTTCACCGTATAATTTCACTTGGAATTATTGGCTAAAAAAATATACCCGTAAACATAAAAAATTTACAATAAAACAGAAAAAAATTCAATAGTTCCCCGTCAATAAATTTAAAAACTGTGCAACGTTTTTCTAACCCCAAGATAAATGAAATTGCTTTAATCGAGATCATTTTTTTTTCGTTCTAGCTTAAAACAAAAGAAATGTCTACGCTGGTAGAAATATGAGAGAATGCTGAAATAATTCGTTTCGGTCCTCACAAAACTTTCAAATAGCTCCCATTTCGTTACGACTTTGTTAAGTCCTCCCTAAATCACCGAATTACCCCACAGCTACGTAAAAGCCAGCATAAAAATCGTCCATCACGCTTTTCCTCGTCAGGATTCATCGGGCCTCTTCCCTTCTTCCTTCGATCGCCCCATAATAATATCCTTATCCTCCCTTCTCCGAATGCTCATATTTTTCGCGCGAATGATGAATGAGACTCGACGATTTTCAAGCTTGTGTGTGTGTGTGTGAAAGCAACGTAGATGGATCTCTATCTTCGTTGGTGAAACGCATTTGGAGTGCACCCTGTGCATTGTATCGGTGATGCATTTATCCCTGCAACGTTGAGACTCTTCGGATAAAATAATAACTGTATACTCTGCGTCCATATTTTGTGTGAGCCGCACCCGATTTTTTCCACCTAGCCCATATCCGATCGTCGTCGTCGACGAGATCTCATCCTCTCGTGTTTTCGTACCAACAAGAAAGATCGCTCCTCCCTCACATCCCACAGAATATAAGACCGTTCAAGCCTTCATCCCTCCACCGGGACATTGGCAAAACTCTCGTAGGTTGCATTTACCAACTATATCGCTTTTGCTTCTGCTCTTCTGTTGGAATATAATTTGCATACGCACACGTTGCACCACTGATATACATATACGTTGATCGCTCTCCAATGTGGGCACATTTCCTCGAGCGATATACACGAGTACATATATTTATGTGTATATATGTCGACTATGTACTCTGGAAGAGCTGTTCAAGATTTGCTGGGCTACCTCCTCGCTCTCTTCACTTTACTCGCAGCTTGTGCATTACACTATATTAGCCTGCTTCTGTGTCCCTCGAGCTTATTCCACTTGCGACTCTCTCCTATCGCTTGATCTCACGGATTTATTCGATTTCTCTTCGTGATATATATATATATATACGTGCATAATACATGTGTGTATGCTTACAGCTTATGATTATACAGCGACTATATATTACCCGTATGCATGGACGAAGACTCTACAGAGCCATTACGCATCATCGTTTTTTTTTTAACCGATATACCTTATCATTAAAGGGAAATAAGATTCCTACGGGAGAGCTCGCATTTTTATTATTATTGCTCATCGAAATGTTTGAAGGTTTTCGCAATAATAGTTCCCAGCAGCTCAAGTTCCACCATGTTTAAATCGTCAATTTTCCGAGAGTCATTAAATAGAAAATAATCTTCCGGAGTTTATGGTTTATTTGTGTTGAAGGAGAAAAGCGTTGAAGGATAAGAGCTCAGAGAGTAACATCAACGGGCTTTGAATGATTGAGCCATCGCGTCGGGTGATCTTGCATAATTTTTGCAGCGTATCTCTGTGATCCGATGACCATATAAACCCGGGGATAAATCTCGAGAAGTATCATATAACGAATCCGTCAAAGTAACGGAGAGTGTACCTATTCGCGAAAATTATAAAAATAGACAGTACGAAACCTGCGGCACAGATGACGTTGTCACCATGCACTTTGCCTCGTGCCATTATTATTATTATTATTATTAATATGATTATTGTTGTTATTACTATAGTGAACAACCCAGGTAAATATATATATATATATATAAAAGAGAGACACTCGTGCTGTTGTTCGCGCGGACATGCTATCATCATTTCAATTCCCATAAGTGATGGTGACTGGAAATGTTGTGAGAAGATGACGCGCTGGTAAAGGATGTTCCATCGAAAAATTCACCAGTACACGGATGTGCTTTGTCGTCCAGACAAAAATCATACTCGAGAATTATAAATTCAGTTTAATTGAATTTTAGGGGGATGTGCTTGGAACTATTTGACGCTGCGAAGCGATACATTATTATTAGTATTTTTGCATTGCCAGCCTAAAAAAAAAAAAAACACTTTTAGGTATTTCGGTTGGGTTGAATTTTTTCGGTTCCAGCATATTGAATTAAATGGTAAACTTCTTATAAGTGTGGAAAGTTATATGGGAGATCGTTTACGTTTCTCGTCGCGTTTGTCGACTTTGAACACACGACAGCTGGTAATATTTTCTCTTATTCATCAAAATTATATTTTCATAATACAATTTTTAGACAAATCTTACATCCGAATTAAAAACAGAGATCGATCAAGAAAGATCAACGTATCTCATTCCACACATTTTGTTTGCCTCAAAACAATTTTATCCTTAACAGCCAGTAGAGTCCCTAAAATCACCGTTTCTCTCTCCGAGTTATGACAAAAGGTTCGCGCACATCGTCAACAAAAATGTATATTCGTGGTCCAAGCAAACCAGTGGCTACATTTATCTGTTATCTGGGATCGATCTCAACTATTATGCGCGTGTGAGAGACACGACGAGGGAATCTCCTCTTCCTCTTATCGTGCCCAGCAGCAACACGTTGCACGTTCACGCATATAAAATCCCCAAAGTAGAAAAACAAAAAGAAATGAATGAAAAAAAAAAAAAACGTATAAATGATGGAGATGAAAATGACGTTTGAATGAGATTTGTACTGGAGCGAGACAACGAGGGACAGTCAAATGATCGAGAGAGTCGAAATCGAATACATACATTAAGTTTGTATATATAGAGTGTGTGTAAGAGCATGAGAGCAGAAGCAGACCCATCACAGGGTTTATCCTGTGGTTTTTGACTTTATATACGAGCTCTCTTCGCTGGCTACCTGAATATAATACTTTTACAGCATATTATATACCTCTATATAAAAAGATATATATATATAGAATAGATGGGGGCATCACACAGCGAGTTTGGTGGCATGCGGCGAACCGAGCTTCATATTTTATAACGGGGGGGGGGTCACCTTTTATCCTCTTGGCTACGGGTGCACCCAGCGTGTCGAATAGAATATACTATAGCGACGTCGACGACGAAGGAGTACGACGACGACGATGACGACGAGGACCAAAAGAGGGCGCTCTTATGGGGAGAACGCCCGGTCGGCTATCTCTCTCTCTCTCTCTCTCTCTCGCTGCTATATATACGCGATAGGTATTTTGACATGCCCGAGAAATTAGTATAATAAAGGAGGCTAGGTAAAGCGCCTAAGTGCCTAAACACACGCCGTAAATCAACCCTTGGTGGCCATGCTCACTTCTCATTCTCTTTCTCTTTCTCTCACATTCTATTCTACTCTGTTACTCGCTTTGCCCTTTGCACGCCCATGGATCTTTCTCTCAACTGGCTCTATGGCGTTCTCGAGAGGACTTGGTCGTTGTAACTTATATACTTATATACCTATATATATATATATATATATATATATAGAGAGAGAGAGAGAGAGAGAGAGAGAGAGAGAGTTGACCGAGATGATGCTGGGAGATGAGGGGGGAAAACTTTTTTCGAAGCTTCAAGCAACGCCAGCAGGATGTGGCGTTTGATCGATCGCGATACTTTGCTCGGGATACCAAAAGCGGTCATCTCTCTCCCTCCTTCTCTCTCTCTCTTTCTCGTAACGGTCTTTATCGCATTTTCGAGTTCGGTTTTTTATCTATATAGCTCGTGTGTTCTCATCTCATCGCTATTTTTCTCTCAGCTATATTGCCTTGCACTCACTCGATTCTAATCGAGATCATAACGGCCTAGCAGGCAGGAATGGAACTTTTATTTGCTCCTGGAAATATTCATACTTTAGGATCTATTATTAATAATATATTTCTTGTTCATGGGAATAAGAAGATTATTTTTATCGGCAGGGAAAAGTACTGCCGATAAAAAATATTTTGAGACACATGAAAATCGGAATATCCATGGTAGAAAATGTTGAGCTGCAGATTTGAGGCCACCCGTCGAGGCATTTTTCTTTTCATTTGACAATCGAGTCAAATAATGGATTAAAACTATTTGGTCATCATTGGAAAATCTCATTTGGTTCAATAAAGATTTTGTTAACAATATTTAAACATTTATTTATTTTTTCTCTCATCGTCCTCTATAAAAGTTTACTTTTTTCACTACTTAATTCACACTTTTACACTATGATGTATGCGGACATAGAAATGTTGACAAATCGTTTAAAAGATAAAACCGAACATTAAAAAAAAAACCAGATATATATAAATTAAATAAAATACTATCGCGACAATACATAAACCGATTATTGAGAACGGCGCACTTTGAAAAGAGTTTGTTAACCGTTAATAAATCTTTTGGATTGGTGAAATAAATGTTGATTTATTTTTTTAGCAAGCTTTAGTTGAGCTAATCATGATTTGTTAATTATTACCAAATTGTTTTATTACTTTATTTGGCTCAATTAAATTTTACTCAGCTCAATTGAAATTTGGGAATTTGGGAATAACTAACTATTTATTTCGCCATATCCAACAAAAGATTTTTTTAGTGGTTACCGCAAACTCTTCTCTCGACGCATTAGTGAAACGGATGGCAAAATTTGAGTCTCATTCTTTTATTTATTTTCGATTAAAAAAATATGTTTAAGCATATAAATTGTCGAGGTGGCGGTCGTTTTATTTCGAAAATGATTGTTAGTAAAACTCGGCGTTACAAGCGTAATCTTAACCGACTTTGAGGATTTTTTGGATAGTTTTTAAGTTATCGCCAACTGATAGTGCTATCGGAGCATTAAAATATTTCTCTGGAAGGTCTTGGAAGCGAATTCGTTGAAATTTCCAAACTGTCATCTGTCGATTTACGGAGTTTCCGATGCGAATCTCATTGCTCTGTCACTATCCGATATATATTTGGACGCCAACTCTTTTATTAGCAAGCTAGCGAATTTTCTCTCGATCTCTCTTTCTCGGTTTTCGTCGTTGAAATAAAAAGAAAATACGTTTTCACGTCAGCTCGAAGTGCTCGAGAGAGAAAAGAGAGACGGCGAGTATTCTGCAGTGTGTGCAGATATATGTATATATTGATATATATGGACGTCAGCTATCCTCGAGCTGAAGGGTTTTTCGCTCGCAGCCACGATCGATCTCTTTCCGCGAGCGTGGAAACGCGCGCGCCGATGTTGTCGTACGTGTTGTGCGCTCTGCGCGTCTCCCAATACTTTTTCGTTTTTTTTTTTTGAGGTTATTTTTCCTCTCTTACTTTCTGTCAATTTGCGATGGGCGTGGTCTGTGCGGGTTTGCGTCGTCACCGCCCATTTGATTCTCAGGTGATGAGCTGCGATTGGTGAATGACGCGAGGTGTAATAAACGATGAACGGAGTGACTTTTACCGTGCTCGGTAACGCCCACTAGAGCTCACTGCGCGATCTATCGCGACGTGCGCACGAGAGCAACTGCGCGAAAAGATGATAAATGGAGGAAGTGGGGATACGAGAGATGCGCGCGCAGCTGCACTGAAGAGTGCGAGAGAGCGAGTACGGGGATAACCCGAATGAAGTGACGGAACGACCAACGAATAGGCGAGGCGCAGCAAATGCGCAAAGACGAGAAATATTCTCTCCTGCTCTCTGCCCCCCTCTCGTTCACGCTTTTGCTCTCTCGCTCTCTCTCTCTCTCTCTCTCTCTCTCCCCCTCGTGCCTGGCTGTCATGGTGGTGGGGCGAAATATCGTGGGAGGAGGAGTAGGAGGTCAGTGGAGTTCGGGAAGTCGGTGAGCGCAGACGCGTTGTGCGCCGAGTCGGATCGTCGGATCGTCCATGTCTAATAAACCCTCGAGCCAGATAGTGCGTATATACGTGTTTCGGTGTGCACCTCGTCACCTTTCGGACGCGTCAAACTTGCCCTTTAACACGGTGTTTATCTTATTTTCTCTTACTCCAATATTCATCATAATATGTCAAGATACTGCGCATGATCGATGGATCGCAGACAATTCGAGAGAAAAAGGCGCGAAATGTTTGAATGGCGATTGTTATAGTCGGACTGGTATCAAAATCGCTATTCATTCAAAATCAAATCGACGAAAATACATATTTTGGAGCAACAAAAATTGACAAAGACACAGAGTGGAGTTTGGTGGAATGAAAGTTGTGCTTTTCGATGAGAAAAACGGTTATCGATCTTAAAATTGAACGGTCGGAGAGAAAAGTTTGAAAAAAAGCATAAAATTTTGGGAGAAGAAAGTGAAGAATTGATTAACTTTTTTCTTCTAAAAAGCAAATAAAATTGTGTGTCTGTGCGCGTGTGTCTGTTTGTGTGTTGAGCCCGAATCGAGGGAGGGCAGGAGGGATGCCTGCAAAGGGGGAGAGGGGCAAAGCAACGGACTTCAGCATCGCGGCCATCATGGCGCCCAGGGGTCCGTCCTTCGGACATTACCACCTGCAGGGACTTGGTAACACGGCCACCAACACCGTGGAATGCACCAACGGCAAGGCTTTCGTCGCCTCCTCGAACCTCGATCATCGTGAGTTTCGTCATTTATTCTTTCTATATGTACTTTTTTTCTCTCCTCTTTTCTTTTTTTTTTTTCATTCGTTCGTTTGTTCTTCATTCATTTATTGTTATCTCTCAGCACACTTAAATTCAACGCGTATAAGCAACAATGACGAAAGAGCAACAAATCAAAGAAGCACTCGCGAGTGTCCAGTTTGTAAAAAATAAAAAATAAATGAATCGTCTCTCCAGTTCTTCTTTTCGTTCCGTCGGGCCACTCGACGTTCCCTAAATATATATTTCGTATATATGTACGAGCGATCTATACGGACCACTTGAGACTCGGCAAGATCCTCGATCTCTCGGCACGTCGATCCTTCATGGAAAAATGGATGAATGAGACAGCATTTTACACACGAAAAAGAAAAGAACTTTTGGGCTCTTATTCTCAAAGATCTATAATTTATTCGACAAACCACGAAGTGGTGGAGACACCTTTTTCTTCACTGTCCGCGGGATCTTTCTCGCGATCGAGAGAGATCTTGAAGACACTTTGCCACGTTTTACATGCGGGTTCCACTCTTCACGAGTAGAAAAAATAAAAATTGTTATGAATATATCTCAGACCGATTGACACGAGGATATAGAGAGGAGACGAGGAAGAAAGCGGTTCGAGCTAGAGAAAGTGAGAAGTTTTTGGGGCCTGCCCTTCGCTTCGTGTGCAGTAACGCGATCGCCAGAATCTTAAGTGCCACGATCCTTTTTCCTCCCTTCGTGTCCCCGTGTACCGGTATAATATAACTCGGGACCCGTTCGCAGCGTGTTACGGTTCTGTACACTTTGCAGGACGCAGCAAGGCCTTTTGCTCCTTTTCTCTCATGCTTTTTTTCTTCCTCGTTGATGGTCCTGTTGGTGGTGACAGGATTCTGGGTGGTCTCACCCATCGTTTCTTTTTCCCTCTCCGGCATGAAACTCCGTTTTTGCTTTCAGCGAGCACGTACGTAGCAAAAAAAAAAAAGAAGATAAAAAAAAACTACTGACGTCTTTCGCAAACGATTCACGCGTCGTTCATATTTCTCATAGCACTTTGTACAGAGATCGAGAAGCTTAGCAATCCCATTTTAATTAAGAGCAACGGATGCCCCGGCCTAGAGAACTTTTGTATTCTCAATGGAGAACGCGTACAGATGGAGCGAGAAAGAGAGAAAGAGAATGCAATTAATTTTCGCTTCGAGAGTCTAGCAATATGCCTGATTGACTGTAGGAGTAATAATAACTTTGCCATTTCGTTAAACTCAAGAGTCTCTGGCTAATAATTCAAACCAAGACCAGCCGAGATTCAACTCCCCGGTAGTTTGAGGCAGTTCAGAAGTACAATAATAACGAAGAGAGGATAATTTAAGGCTCTCACCCTTGGAGTCTCATCTCTTTTTTTGGTCGGGGAAAATTCGGTAGCTCTCAATGATTTCACTGGTCACGAGTAATAATTTATGACTTTCGGGGTCAATTTAGGACGATGGCCAGAAACATACAAGCTATTCCAGCAAGGAATTACCAACTTTTTCCAACAAAGTTTTCCCTCAATGTGGTAAAATTAGATGCCCAATCCGCAAAGGCAATATCGAGCTATATATATATATATATATATGTATATATAATATTACCAGTTTACTCGCTGTCTACAGGCCTGGATGCAGGTAAAACTTCCTTCTGCGGCATGAAAAACTAATATTGTGGGTCAGCTTCATCGTGCAGGCTCCGGAAAATGGACATTTGTGGCTAACTATCACCATTGCATGAGATTTATTGGCGGGTGAGGAACAAAATATTATGGAAAAATGTGAAAATATTTTAGTCATAATGGCAGAAAAAAATATATATGGTAGGGCCTGCGATAGAACGAGCCAGAGTGGTGGAATAAAATATATGCGACACTTGCAGACATCATGGAGTAATTTATTATGTAAATGCTTCAGTTTTCAACCTATAGTAATGATTTATTATGACACAATAATGATATAAGAGTTTACTCACAGATGATTGAACAGAAAGAACACCTGAAATATAATATTAACAATAAAAAAAAAAAAAAACATTATAGTCATCGAATTAAATTATTTAACAAAATTTATTAGACAAGAAATTTGTTCAGTTTTTGAACCATATATTTTTTGTCGTTTTTTTTTTTTGGAAAGCTCGATGAGTTAAATGATCCACAAGAGTCCCTTAAGCTGGCAATTTATTTTCATTTTTTCCATCGATCATTAATCAATTAAATATTATCACTCCATTTCTGCCAATGGTGGAAAAACATTTATTATAATAAATTTTACGATACTCTGAATAATAAATTGAATCTGTAAAAATATGACCAGGTATAATTTATCAAAGATTATAAAAAGGTACAGAGAGTTTGTGGGAAGAAATCAACTCGGCGTTGCTTTTCGCGAGAGCAAGTCGTGAATAACGTGCATTTGCCAAGCGAGTTTGAGGCAAAAAATTACGAGTAAAAGGAGTAATAAAAAAAATAAAAAAAAATCTCGATGAGTTTCGGAGCTGAATAGCACCCCGCGATAAATGAAAGAAAAAAAAAATACATATAAAAAAACGAATAAGGCGATCTCGTCCTTTAACGCGCGCGTTTAAAATAATCGTTATACTTACGAACACGCAGCGATGAAAACATCATGTCGCCGGGTGTCGCAACATGCACTCGCTCTCCGCTCTGCTCTTTTCCTCGTTACATGTGCGCACTGAGATAAAATATAGGTATATGTCTATATACGTACATGGGTAAAAGGTGGCGGAGGCGCGAGAAGCACGGCAAAACGCAGCAGGATTGCTCTCTGAAATCGAGTCTTCTCGTCCGTCGGCGCATGTAATCCGTGTTCTCTCTCTCTCTCTCTCTCTCTCTCTCTCTCTCTTTTTCTGTCTCCCTCCCTCTTTCTCTTTTGAAGAACGAACGGGTTCCCTTTAAATTATACATAAATACGCTATTTATGCGGGCATGGGATTCGAGTGACATTTTTTCCCCGATTTCTCGAGAAAAGATCCAGCGAGAAGACATAAAATATATATATATATATATGTATGTCAGAGTATTCTTCGATATATATATATATATATAGTAAACTCGTGTACTTGTTCATCGTATACAAAATCATTTGGTATCTTATTGATGTCCGGGCACATGCTGATTTCTTGAAGCTTTTTTACTGCGTGTGAGCGCTGCGTGCTCAATCCACAACATATGGGAGTGACACCGAAAAATCTTGATATTTTACCCGATAGATATAACAATTTCTTTATCGAACATGTTTAAAAATAAAAATACCTCACTATTTTGCCCCCTTCGCCACCCGGGTTTTAAAAGAGTTATTTGTGTGAGTATTACATCCGCAAGCACGGGGTCATGTGGTATAGTAAATGAAAGTAAGGATAATTTGCTCGGAGATATATACAAACGACGTGCAACGGGGATGCATATATTAAGGTGAGAGAGAACCGGCGTACATGTTACTTTCGATGCTCAAAAGAGAGAGAGAGAGGGATTGATTTTACCCGATAGATATAACAATTTCTTTATCGAACATGTTTAAAAATAAAAATACCTCACTATTTTGCCCCCTTCGCCACCCGGGTTTTCATGTGATATAGTAAATGAAAGTAAGGATAATTTGCTCGGAGATATATACAAACGACGTGCAACGGGGATGCATATATTAAGGTGAGAGAGACCCGGCGTACATGTTACTTTCGATGCTCAAAAGAGAGAGAGAGAGGGATTGATTTTACCCGATAGATATAACAATTTCTTCATCGAACATGTTTAAAAATAAAAATAACTCACTCTTTTGCCCCCTTCGTCACCCTGGTTTTAAAGGAGTTATTTGTGTGAGTATTACATCCGCAATTAAGCGCGGGGTCATGTGATATAGTAAATGAAAGTAAGGATAATTTGCTTGGAGATATATACAAACGACGTGCAATGGGGATGCATATATTAAGGTGAGAGAGAACCGGCGTACATGTTACTTTCGATGCTCAAAAGAGAGAGAGAGAGGGATTGATTTTACCCGATAGATATAACAATTTCTTTACCGAACATGTTTAAAAATAAAAATAACTCACTCTTTTGCCCCCTTCGCCACCCTGGTTTTAAAGGAGTTATTTGTGTGAGTATTACATCCGCAATTAAGCGCGGGGTCATGTGATATAGTAAATGAAAGTAAGGATAATTTGCTCGGAGATATATACAAACGACGTGCAACGGGGATGCATATATTAAGGTGAGAGAGAACCGGCGTACATGTTACTTTCGCTGCTCAAAAGAGAAAGAGAGAGAGATATTGCACGAACAGCGTGAGTACGTGTCGATCGGTGCGTTGTCACATAACTCTCAGGAAAATTGTCGTGTTTAAAATGGTCAAGTATGGCGGGAGGTGTAGTGTCAGAGCTCATATTTATCGCAAAAATACTTAATAATATTATGACTAATAAGATACGGCTAATTATTATCATCACACGCACTTTATGCCAGAAACTCATGTTTATTTATTATTATTATCAAATAATAACAACAATAACATCGACAACATCCAACAACGTAATAATAATAATAATAATAATGATAATAAAATTAATCTTGCAACGACAATTTTATACGTACGTGCACTCTGTATAAATGAAATAAGTGAGAGACGAAATTTTAATTATTGAGAGGCGATTAAAATCCCGATTTTCCAGTCTGATGTGTCGTTGCAATTATAATATTTCATTAAAAATCTCCGTCTCTTCTGAAGGCAAATCATTCCAAAAGGCAATAATTGAATAAAAAAGAAAAATAATTTTAATAAAACGCTTCCGAAATCTCTTATAAAAAACACATATAGACAAATAACAATTCTCACAATTTTAGCAGGATGATCGGCAGCCAGTATAGAGCATAATATTTATTCTCAATGAACGATCGTAAATCAGATGATTATTTCTGCGCGGAGAACTCGAAATGTTGCGGGGGCCCGAATTAATCACGGGTGTAAATCCTCTCACGGGCGTTTGTTGCACCACCTGTGTGCGTGTGTGTGTGTCGGTCTGTGTGCATGTATCTGTATATGTGCTTAAACTCTACACATACATGTACAAATTGTACATGTATACACGCTGTAAAATTCTCGGCTGCTGTGGGTCTCACTCGCGGGAGCTCCCGGGATAGGTAAATAGTTTGCATTAACTCACGTCAACGTGTGCGGGATTTCCTCCCTCCCCCCTCTCATCCGCCATCCCCTCCTTCATGTAATTCTCCACACCCGTTATATAGTTGCCGATCGAAGTGCTCTCTCTCTCTCTCTCTCTCGCTTTCTCTCTCGCGTCGCCGTTCATTATTCGTCCAACGAGAGAAATATAATAATCGTGGTGCCTTCTCGCGTGTGCGATCGGGCGCGAAAACCATCGCGAATTGCAAAAGCCTGTATGTGTATAAATATATATATATATATATAAAGGTACATGAGATATGTTGCACAGTAGGTATAATACCGCGAGAGAAAAGCGTGACAGGACTGATGAGCTGTTTAATACAATTGCGTTGAGAGTACATCATACATAAGTATATATGTATATATGTATATATATATATATATATATATATATATATATAATATATAGGTGTGTGTGTGTGTGTGAGTGTGGCGCATGAAACGTATGTAGGACTTTTTACTCTCGCGCTGAGCAAGTTCTCATTTCTATATAGTTCTCTCGGTACACGGTAAAGTTCATAAACTTGTAAATTGATGGGGAATGATAGGAGCCGGGAGTTCCATGAGGATATTGCGCGGTGTAATGGCGGCCTTAAATATATAGATGTATATTATTGTTATTATTGTTACGATGATTATTATTTATATACAGCTATTATTGAAGAGAAATGCGCGCTGGGAGTTCAAGTTCTAAACACACACGGGTGCTGGATCGTCTTTATCGTTTCTCTCGCTCTCTCTCTCTCTCTCTCTCTAACGAGGAATATAATAATGGCAAGTTCGCGTGCTGGTCAATATAATTGCCCGATAAGCGTTCTCTCTTTTTCTCTTTTTGACGAGAGCGTCGAGAAACGTGGAGAGCACACCTCTAATTTATTTCATAGACAAATCTTTTACCCGCACGAAACACGCACTCATTGAGTTTATTCTCGCATTCTAGCAGGAGCGACGAGTGCTCGCGATTTTTATTGCCACCGTGTACTCACCGTAGAGGGGACACGCCAGTGGTTTTACGCGCGCTGCCATCGCAATCTACCGTCGATATTGCGCCTACTATATATCGTAACATTTTTTTTTTTTTCATTTTTACGATTGCCCTTGTTCGGATTAATTCGGTCTGCAAGATTATAAACTGCTACGCGTGTGTGTTGCAAGAGTGACAAATATTTCATCGATGATTCTCTCGTGCTGCCCGAACGCGAGATGACTTTTTATTGAACGATTTTTTATTGCGCGCATTAATTGAACTCGAGCGTCAGCACAGTGTGCGATTTGATGTTGCTGCTGCGCTTTATATAGTACTTAATAATAACCGGCAAAATAAAGAAAAAGTTTTACATATGCGTGTGGGGAATATGGACCACCGAAATATTTATTGCTGAATTATCAAAGTCCAAATTGAATTTTAATATGGATGCCATTTTTTCAGAAAGGTCTGGCAATTCCTGGAGTCGAAATTTTTCTTTTTAAATTAATTTCTCGATCCATTTTATACCGTGGTTAGTCGATTATTTTTTGCCACGCGATATGGCCAATCCGATAAAAAACTTGGGAGGATTTCGGTGGTCATAGTGGACACGGAGAGAGAATAGGAATATATTTCAGCCGGGAAATTAGTGTCAGTAAAATCGGTGGTAATATGACTGACCTAAAGGAAAGGCAGCTGTAAAAAAACAGTCTAAGCAGCAATTAATTAACCCTGATCGAATTTCACCATTTAATAAACAAAAAATACGAGTCCACTTTTTGAATTATTTCGAAACTGACGTTTAATAATTCGGGCAATTATATATATTAGATTTGCCTAATAAAAATACGGGAATTAATGGTTTTTTTTTTTTTTACATATCTATTTGTACGAAAATGGTCCATCTTAGGTGGTATATTTGCGATCTTTACTCCAGTACTTAATAATACCTCACAAAATGATGTATAGAAGTTGGTATATGTTTAAGTACTGTATAAAATGAAAGAAGTCCTATGAGCTCCCTATCTCGAAGAGTCTCACAGTCTGAGACTCGATTCCGTTATGCAGTATTTCACGGTCACGATCGGTGAGAGATTCTCTCGCACCCGCACGCCGCACACTCTCTTGCACGCGTGCACACAGTGCACTCCATCGCTTTTTCTCTCTCCTTTTTTTTTTCACTCTCTCTCTCATTCTCTCTCACTCGCGCACGCTGAATTCTATACAACCGGATAATTTAACGATTCTGGCGTGGAATGAACGCACATACGGTAGCGTGTGCGTGCGTGTGTGTGTGAGAGAGAGAAAGAGAGATGGGGAGAGAAAGATCGAGTTATATAAACCTCGCCACACCTCTGCTATATTACATGTATATATATATATACATACATAATACAGCTCGTCGCTACTCCCCCATGGGTTTTGCATTAATCGAAACGAGCCCAACGAAACGATACGCCCGTTTAATAAATAATAAATATTGTACACGGCGTGCAATATTCTCGCTAATTCTGCCCCACCACACCGGCGATACCACTCTCGTATGTGTATGTGCTGTATTAAATTTTCATCCTCTAGTGTGCGGAGAGAGTCGGGCTCGCTCGCCACCATCGTCATCAGCATTCGTTAATTATTATCGAGTACGAAAATTTCTCCATATACACCGCATTTTTACATGATAACGAGTTCGTAACATTTTGCTGGTTTCGCAAAATGTGCCACATTTTTTTTTAAAAGCACGTTAAAAATGTATTTTAAAACGTGCCAAGTACCCTCGTGTGCCCTTATTCTCGTTATTGAATAAAAATGAGGAAAAAAAAAAAAATTCTTACCATTTATTCAAATAATTCGAATGAATTTTCATTGAAGAGAAAATTTTACAATTATTTTGCAGCGGTATTAATTAATTTTATTATAACTGCAATTCGACTATAATCAGACCCGAATTATTTTACCGAGTGACAAATTTTCGTTTGTATATGATTACATCTTATATTTCTTAGTGTCAAAAGAAATAATAAAAAATTCTAGAGTTGCTTAAACTAAAAAATATAAAATACAAAATTGTCCTTTAAATAAAATTGAATCTCTCTCTGAATTAAATTAAAATTATTTTAATTTATAAAAAAAAAGTTGTGGAAAAAATGATTTAAAAAATGAGAAATTCCGTTTGTTTTTTCATCAGGAGTGAGATCGTCACCGGTGAATATCGTCGCAACGGCAACAGTAGTGACGGAAGGACCGATTCTCGATGATGACGAGGACGACGAGGTTGACGAGGGTGTCGGTGAGGCCGAGAGCGAAGAGGCCAAATCGGCGGACGGCGGTGATGATGAGGAAGAGGTCGACGTCGAGGAGTGCAGCAGCCTTGATGGACCTCCGAGTATAACCGATGAATTGCCAAGTCGCCGCAAATTGGACAGTCACGATAATGAAATTGGTCCACGTATAGGTAGAAATGGTAACGCGTCGAGGAAAAATCAGCGAGAGAGGGAACAACAGCAGCAACAAAGACGTCACAGGACAACTTGCAATTCGGATGAATTGAGAAACGTCGAGTGTCATCTCGAGACCAAAGAACTCTGGGACAAGTTCAATGAACTCGGCACCGAGATGATCATCACCAAGACCGGCAGGTGAGTCATCGTCATATCATATCATAGGTATATATAATCGGTGTGACTCTCCCTGTGTATGTGTGTGTGTGTGTGTGTGGGTCTGCGTGTATGTTTGTGTGCGGAAATAATATCGAGAGAAAACGTTCGCAATTCCCCTGCAACGACGAGTTTCACTCTTTTAGCTTATTAATTTAGTAATCTTCTCCCGAGAGAGAGAGAGGAAGAGAGAGAGAGAGAGAGAGAGAGAGAGAAAGGGAGGGAGAGTCCATTGAAATTTATAAACATATATACACAACACAACTGGTGTATCCACATGAATATTTATATTTATATTTATATGGAGATATATATTTGCACGTATTATTTATCACAGCCACTGGGCTTATATAATTATTTAATATAATTTACGAAGCGTTTAAGAGTCAGCTCATCAACGAACTCTTTCGTCGACAAATAAAATTCGAGCCTCGTTTCCGTGAGCGCCGTTTTGTATACTTTTTTTTCTCTCCTTCGTATGCTGCTCTCGGCTGCGAGAGAAAGAGAGAGAGTGACTCAATTTTTTATGGGATATTCGAGGAAATTAAAAAAATAATTTATGGTATCCCATCGTAAAGCTACGAGAAAAGTTTTCGAACTCGCGCGCGCGCTAGCCACAAAACGCGCTCGCGAGCGAATGGTGTCCATTTTTATAGTCTATGCTAATAAAGTTCCCGTCTCTCTCTCTCTCTCTCTCTCTCTCTTGGACGCAGCAAGCGGGCAGCTGCACACGCGCTCCTGGGATGCGTGACCACGTCGGAATTATGAGATATTCGTGCTTATACGTGTTACCTGCTGGGGTATATTTGTGTGTGTTCAACATCCACTACTAATATATTCTTCTCACTTTTGTACCATAAAATACACACACGTATTTGTTGATATGAATTTGTGTTGAGGGGTGCAGCAGTTCTGGTCGCGAGCGAGGATGCAGCTACGAGTCGTGTCTACGACACCAAACGATGCTTTTTTCTTGCAGCTTTGAAAATTTAAAATCTATCGGTACTGCTGATCCTCTCGTATGAATTCAAATCGCGAGTCTCGTAATTTCATTATTTCAATTGAGAAAAATTTGAGAGCGTTATTTTTGAGAAAAGATTCGATGGAAAGACAATTTAAAAAAAATTCACACGAATTCACTCAAGAATAAAAATAGGATCCAAAACTCATTTCAATTAGGCATCAATTAATCTTATATTAATTCAAAAAGTTATTCCAACAGTATTTAAATAAAAACCTTGCATCTTCATTAATTGTTGTTCGACTGAGATTAATTTTCATTGGTCAAGATATATATATATATATATATAATTTTTTTATTTAATTACTGGGCGAGATTAAAAAATCCTTCTATCGACCTATGATGCTCGCAATTGTTGTTGAATATTCATGAACAAATCGAATGTTTTTACTCGGATTTTTCGAAAAGTGCGTCAGTCGTTTTTTGTTTCACATCGAGCACCTATGCGGTAAGACTTTTAATTGCAGCGTGTCGTTAAGATGATTGATTATCTGGAACTACGGGTGAAATGAGAGAGAAGGAGAGAGAGAGAGAGAGAGAGAGAGAGGAATGGGTCTGTAAGGAAACATGTCTTTTGACGTTTCTATTCTCTGTATCACATTTACGGAGCCCTATGGCGCTTAAAAAAAAAAAAAAAAAAAAAAAAAAAAGACTTTTACTTCGAAGATCTCTCCATCTCGATGTGAGATTATTGTGCCTTGATAAACCGTGAAATTTTCCTAAACTTTTTCGATCGTGCTGACACGCGACGTCAGTGAGGCCCTCGTCGATCGGTGTACGCACAGTATACACGAAAATATAATGGCCATTCTTGTTGACGTTATTCTATGAAAGAAAACAAAAATTAAAATAAAATGAAATGCTTCTCTTGGTGTGAAAGACGGGAGTCTCAATGGGAAGAAAATAGCATCGTTAACGATGGTATAACAAGCCAGAAAATTTCACGTCTATACGACGTCTGACACAATTTTTCATACCAGAACGTCAATGCACACCGAATTGTTGAAATGCACACAACATGGACCCGGGCAATCAGGTGGAATTGTTGGATTCTCTACGGGGTGTCGGAGGTCTCAGGGCTCGCGCCATCGTCCTCGAGGATTCCCCCTTCGTTTAAAAATCTTTTTTTCTCACGTTTGCACCCGTCTTGGAGTCCCTTTTTCTCACTCTTTCTCCCTCCCTGTGACGACCTTCACCGTCTTTCGAACTACCCAAAATTTGGCCCTTTTCTCGCCTCTCGTTCGACTCAAATTCACATGACACAAAAAGCAATTCCAAACTCTTTCTCTTTCTCTGCTTAACAAATATTTCTCATTTATATGCACATAAGCAATCGCTTTAATTCTCAATAGAAAACAATGACTGATCAATCGTCATTCTTTTCCCTCCAAATGAAAACCCTCCCATGTAGATTTTCAAAAGAAAAAAAAAAAACCTTGAAGATCTTTCAGCCGACAAGCGAATAAATTGCAATATCACATAAAGTTCCACCATCAGCTCTATGCTATTTTCTAAGCAACGTGGACATGTGTCATAGCGCCTGCTTGACTCTAGGGTGAAACTTCAAGCTTCGCAGGTCAATATACTCGTCTGACGAACGGTGACGACAAAGAAGAAAAACAAAAACTAAAGAGAGAAATAGGAAAATTGCTTTTCACGTGTTCTACTACCGTATTGTTGTAACTGTAATGTGGAAAGCAAAAGAGAGAGAGAGAGAGAGAGAGAGAGAGAGAGAGAGAGAGGGAGAGAGGGAGAGGGAGAGAGAGAGAAAGAGAGAGAGAGAGAGAGAGAGGGAGAACGAGAGAGAAAGAGAGAGAGAGAGAGGGAGAACGAGAGAGAAAGAGAGAGAGAGAGAGAGAGAGAGAGGTATAGTGAGATAGAGGAAAAAAGAGTTTGATAGTTAAAACGCGCGAACCATGCGTGAGGAACCTCGGAGTTGGGTGGCCGCGAGTAGGTGCGGACGAGCAGGTCAGGAGAGACAGGATGCACGGAATAGAGTGTGTGTAATACGTCGTAGTATCGTTTGGTATATAGCGCAAAAGGATAGGAGCGCAAACTCGTCACGCGAACCCTTCATCAGCGTTGCTAGCACAACCTATATTACCACATTATATGCGCTATGTTAACACACACACGCACGCACACACATTTTTATGGAAAAAATGAAAAAAATAAAAAATAACCTCGTGTTCGCTGGATAGCTTAAAACATTTCCAGACAGAGGTTTTTCAAAGCACGCATTGAAAAACTGCCTCTCCTGTTTCTTGGTCGTTGATGAGTTGGTTTGAACAGTGCACAGAAGCGATCACGGGGCCAGGCCAGGACAAACGAATTAAACGAGGCGAGGATCAGGAAAGAACACAAAGACCAGAGGTCTTGTCATTATTATATATACACATATATAGGATGTGTATACAGACTTTGTGTGTTGTAATTATAATAGCGAAGAGAGAAAGTGAGACACACCACCTGGTATTATATGGAGTGAATGCACAAACTGGCCAGCGCCCTGGAGTAACGTCGTTAGCTCGGCAAACACTCGAGTTGAGCTCGAATGGTTAAACTCTCTCTCTCTCTCTCTCTCCCTCTCTTCTCTCTCTCTCTCTCTCTCTCTCTCTCTCTCTCTCTCTCTCTCTCTCTCTCTCTCTCTCTCTCTCTCTCTCTCTCTCTCTCTATCTATCTCTCTCTCTCTTTCTCTCACCGTCATCAGAATAGCTTTAATATCTCTTTTGCTACCGGTCGATCCGGTGTTATAAGCAGCCCCATTCCATCACACCTTCTTTCTTTTCACATCACTTAGCATCGCTCGCACATGTTTCATTCTTTATTAGCCAATTGCCATACTCACTTTCATATAGTCTTGTTATCTCCGTATGATGGAAGAAAATTTTTATGGACTGATGGAATGGTCGATAGGGTTGGCTTTCGATTTCCCCTAGGAAAATACGATATATCCGATAATATACCGGAGGGATAACATTTTTCGTCGTTTCTATATATATATATCGAGAATATAGAAGTTTTTGTCGTTTTATACATATATAGGAAGAATATATTTTTCAGATATATATTGTATACATATGTGATATATTTTGTGACTATATATATCTCATATATCACAAATAAATATCCACGATATAAGGGTTTTTGTCGGAAATATATTCAGTACATCTAAGATATATTCACGGCATATCTAACATGTACATTTTTTTTAATTTTTTTTTTCTATTTACGCGGAGAAAATAAACGCCTTATGAATTTTCGTGTTCAAATTTATTGGTCGAATGGGGGTAACTCGCCATGTGTCAAATAGTCAATTACGCGTGTAACACGTTCCATCGACTCTCTTTGCCGAGTCATTATATGACTTTGACAAATGTTAACTGCCCTTGTGCATACGAGAGGTTAAATGAAAATGGGTTAACTTGGAATTTATGGACGAACAAGATCGATCCGAATGAGACATTTTGAGTCATACAAAGATATATATATATATATGTGTATGCGTGTGTGTGTGTGTGTATTAAATGTACAGCATATATATCTTGCACGTGGAACTACCGAGAGAATGAGGTGGATAGAGACGACGAACTCTGTTAATTATGATGGTGACACCACCTGGTGTCGTTTGGTAAAGTCATTAGTCGAGGTAATGGTCGAGTAACTCTAATCCAGGAAACTCGATCGTTCGTCGCTCGCTTCCCTCTCATTCAGCCCTCTGTCTCTTTCGCTCTTTCTCTCTCTGTCTCTCCTCCTCTCTGTGTAATATCCACACTGGCTTTCCTTAATTCCTTCGACCCTTTTCCCTCTCACCCTGGCCCACTCGTTTGAAACACCTTCTCATTCCTTTTCTACGTCGACTCCGCTGCCACAAAGCAATTGAGGCAACGGCTCAATGAAGATTCTCCGAGCACTTTCCAGTATCCACGAAACACCATCAGAGTTCTCTATCAGGGGGTCTCAACAGTCCATCAGTCTAGCGGAGAAATGTGGTGTTAGAGTCTCGATAGGGGTAGTTTTTTTTTTTTTTGTGCGCGTCACCACATTACAACCTCATTAGCTATGTAGCCAACAGAAATGCTCATTTGAAACCTTTGATGGAGTAAACATACGTATTTTCGTAAAAAAAAAGAGCTGCTGGGGTGAATGCTTAAACTTCAAGAATATATAAAATTTGTATATTTTATTGCACTTGGACAAATTGTCGAAATAAAAATAATAATAATCATGTAGGTAAACCCCAGAATTTCCAGAAGATCAGCGTCAGTAGTCCGCAAAATTCGGCAGCAAGAAAATTCTGATAGAT
This sequence comes from Dyspetes luteomarginatus, assembly GCA_963669185.1. Lineage (NCBI taxonomy): Eukaryota > Metazoa > Arthropoda > Insecta > Hymenoptera > Ichneumonidae > Dyspetes > Dyspetes luteomarginatus. The sequence goes on along the minus strand of OY769909.1, from coordinate 8,839,120 downwards.
TGGATAATTCCAGGCAAGATAGGCCATGAGGACATGAGCTGCAAGGAAGATAAGTCCCACAACGAGGCACTTTGAGAAAGGCGACTCAGCCATTGGAATATTGCTGGTCCTTGTGACGGAGGTGAAAATCCGAGGGAAATTGAGAATGTAGACGAGCAGCGACGAGGTCTGATCGATGGTTGCTCTCTCTGAGATTGTTCTCAAGGTCTCTCGAATCGTTCTCGTTGCTTCGTTTGCTCTCGACCTCACCGAATATCCCTGCGGGCCATTTCGGTGACTATTCTCATTCGGTCTTTCAACCCTGCAAGATTTATCCCCAGGAAACTCGAGCTTGTTTCGCGAATCTCTCGCCAGGGGGCACTCAAACGTATCCGGAGACTTTTGACGGAAGGAAAAGTCATTCGGAATTGCCTGTCGGTTAACAGGCACTTTTCGCTCCGGGGAATCTTCGCCTTGGCCCGTGCACTCGTCGACTGGCTTGTCCCTTATTGGCGCCATTGCTGGGCATCGATTTCGGGGATTGCACGGTCCCGGACATACGGAGGGTCGTCCTCTGCACGTGCGTCTCTGCGTTGGACAAAACATCCCTGCTGATTTTCACCAGTCTCCTTCCCCTTCCTCGACAATCTTCCCCCGAGCTCTTTTACCACCCTTTCGCCGAGCTAAATCGGCAATGGAAAAAATATAAAGAGGGTTATAGTGCATCCGCCATATGTCGGTGATTCGTGTACCGGCACAAATTAGTTTGTCCACAAACACACTACAGACATTACGTGAGATAAATTTTCGTACTCCATTGGGAACTGAATGAGAATTCCCAGACGTGCAATGATAATTTGGGCCTTTTGGGGGTTAAGTATCGAACTGATCGGTAAAAAAAAAGTATACGACTGTCTGTTTTACTGCTTTAAAAAGGACGTTTAGCACATGTTTTTTGTTTTTTTTTTTCGACAAACCATCACACCATATAAAAATTCCAAATGTCCCAACTCTCTTCTTCTTCTTCTTCTTTTTTTTTAAATATCTTTTTTCGTCCATTTGGACTTGATTTGTTTTCAGACGAATGTTCCCAACGTGTCGAGTGTCTTTCAGCGATCTTCGTACCGACGGACGTTACGCGGTACTGATGGACATTGTACCTGTCGACGACAAGAGATACAGATACGTTTATCATCGAAGTTCTTGGCTCGTCGCCGGAAAAGCTGATCCACCAGCCGCAGCGAGACTCTATGCACATCCAGACTCGCCATTTACTGGGGAGCAACTGAGAAAGCAGGTTGTCTCATTTGAAAAAGTCAAATTGACCAACAACGACATGGACAAGCATGGCCAGGTGAGATGAATCATTTTTTTCAGGTGTTTTTTTTTTCTCGTAGACATTTCTGACTTCCATTTGACGTCGATCTGTTTTGTTTTTTTTTTCATTCTTTCTTTCTTTCTTTCATTTTTATGGGAATACATAGCTTGTAATAAAACGGTTCTCAGTGAGAAAAGGTGGCGGTTGGACAAGTGGGGAGAAGGGAACACGATAAACTCCGCCTTGTCGTGTTTTCTGCGACTGCTGTTCGCTCGTTTCATTCGATCGATGACAAGGCAATCTCCTCGTTACTGTCGCGGGGCTCGGGCAACGTGCACACCACCCACACACCTCCGCATTTTCACCTCACCTTCTAGCTCTCTCTCTGTTCTATATTTCTCCAATATAGCAGCCCACACAAGTTTGTAATATGAAACAACTACTCTGGTATGAATAGGTTAGTTGAGAGAACGCGCGACACGCTAACCAACCGAGTATATTACGCACGACGCGCGTATCGTGATACGAGCGTCCAGCAGTTTTATCAGAACAATTCTACGATGTGCTGCCTTATTCCGTTGATGTACACATACAATCACACGTGAGCTTTTTTTTTTTTGCCCTTTATTGTACACGCTGATATCCCCTTTTTTATTCGCAATATAAAAGTTATGTATAATGCCAGGAGAGATGGCCCGCATCGCGATAAAAAAAATGAGGCTGTTGAACACATTGATTGGATTGAACTATTGACAAGCACTGAGATATTTTGTCTGTCTTAAAGCTATTAAATGTACATCAGTTTCATCAGAACAATTCTACGATGTGCTGTCTTATTCCGTTGATGTACACATACAATCACACGCGAGCTTTTTTTTTTGCCCTTTATTGTACACGCTGATATCCCCTTTTTTATTCGCAATATAAAAGTTATGTATAATGCCAGGAGAGATGGCCCGCATCGCGATAAAAAAAATGAGGCTGTTGAACACATTGATTGGATTGAACTATTGACAAGCACTGAGATATTTTGTCTGTCTTAAAGCTATTAAATGTACATCAGTTTTATCAGAACAATTCTACGATGTGCTGCCTTATTCCGTTGATGTACACATACAATCACACGCGAGCTTTTTTTTTTGCCCTTTATTGTACACGCTGATATCCCCTTTTTTATTCGCAATATAAAAGTTATGTATAATGCCAGGAGAGATGGCCCGCATCGCGATAAAAAAAATGAGGCTGTTGAACACATTGATTGGATTGAACTATTGACAAGCACTGAGATATTTTGTCTGTCTTAAAGCTATTAAATGTACATCAGTTTTATCAGAACAATTCTACGATGTGCTGCCTTATTCCGTTGATGTACACATACAATCACACGCGAGCTTTTTTTTTTGCCCTTTATTGTACACGCTGATATCCCCTTTTTTATTCGCAATATAAAAGTTATGTATTATGGCAGGAGAGACGGCCCGCATCGCGATAAAAAAAAAATTAGACTGTTGAAGAAATTGATTGGATTGAACTATTGACAAGCACTGAGATATTTTGTCTATCGTAAAGCTATTAAATGTACATCACTGATGAATATCACATACCCACCTCAAATTTTTCAACATATTTTTCTCACATTATGAACGAAAAAAATTGAATAAATTCTTCGCTATTGATACAGAATTTTAGCAACAAACCACTGAAAAATGTGTTGAAAGTTTTCATTATATATTATAAAAAATGATAAAATACCAACATGAGAAATTTGCGCGGGCCATTTATAAAAACATTAATAGTTATGTATAGGAAATTATTTGTTTAGGAAATCGGAGGAAAATCGAAAGTAACAGAGTTCTCTTTGAAAGAGATTTGGATCGTGTAAAAATTACATCAGTTGATGTGACAAAAAGTGGTCCAACTATCCTGGAATTATTTCATATAGCATAAAATATTACGACATTGCTTGTGCCAACGAGCACGTTTAGCTCTCGACTAATGCATCATAAAGTAATAAAACTGATAAAACACACGCTTTCCGATCACGCTGTCGATACCGCGTAAGACCCATTATTCCACGATGACTGAGCTTGACCATAATAATGGAGCAAACGAAGTTTCGATTTTCAAAATGGTGTTGAAATTCTTCGAGCGCAGGTTTAGACTGCAGGTATTTCATTATTTCTGGAAATTTCATTTTTCTCACCTGCTGCGAGGATTGGGAATGAGAAAAGCCTCAATAGCAGCCACTGTAACTTTCATAAGGGAGGGGTGGGGGGCTGGAAGGAGGGCATGGCAATAATAATGCTTGACTTCCACAGAAGCAACGAGACTCGATCGTTGATGTCATAGATGTTCGACTGCTTATTTCATGCAAGTGAGTGAAAAAAAAAGCGATACAAAGACCTTAAGAAAACGGTTCTGTCGACCGAACAACAGAGACAGCAGCACATATGCTGCTTGTAGAAGCTAATAAATTGTACGAATGTTTGCCCCGAAGCTTTTGTCATGATGATCGGAGGGTTAGCCCACGCCTGCGTTTTAGCTTACTCGGAGCTCTCATCCAGCCAAAAGGATATTCGGAGATAACCTTTTGTATCTTCGGCAAGTCTGTTTTGCCTCTATACGGGAGAGAGAGAGAGGAGAGAGAGAGAGAGAGAGAGAGAGAGAGAGAGAGAGAGAGAGAGAGAGAGAGAGAGAGAGAGAGAGAGAGAGAGAGAGAGACAGACAGAGAGAGACAGAGAGAGAGAGAGCTTATCGTCTGAATATTCGGATAGCTGACTAATAATGCGAGGGTCTTCTTTTCATTGCAAAATGAACGATCAAAGTCCAAGAAACATTTTTCCAGCTCGACAATTATTTTTCCACATATTTCGTATTTTTTTTTGTGTTGTCAAGTTCATTGTCGGCATATCCTTCATGAAATTGAAATGAAAATTTCACTATTGAGCAATTTCCGTGGCCTTGATAAATATTTCCAACTCAAGTGATTATTTTATTATTATTTTTATTATTGTTACTTTTTTAACTTTTCTCTTGTGATTTTACCCGTGGATTATTTATGAAGAATCGTGCTCAGACCCTCAGGAATAACGTTATAAATGTGGACTTTCACACTTGCGAGAAATCGCTGGTCAGAGACACTTGTGTACCTCCAGCGGAGAGCTCTCGTGCTTGGCTCGTGCGTTGCGGAGAGACAAAAAAAAAAAAAATTTCAAATAAAAAATCGATGAAAAGTGTGTGTATAGAAGAGTGTGAAAGAGCGCTAGTGAGATCGTGTGGCAGAGGAGGTAAAAAGCAGTCGTGTCTCGTGGTGGTGGCGTGGAGTGAAAAAAAAGAGAGAGAGAGAGAGAGAGAGAGATAGGAGCACGCATAAGCAACGCCAGTCAACTCTCAACTCGACGACTCAAGTGGTAGAGAACACATTCCTTTGCTACGGCCACTATTTCATCGTTTCGTATGACGCGATGTTATAAGACCCCCGCCTGTGCAGCCAAAGAGAGAGAGAGAGAGCGAGAGAGACCGGAACCCCCGCAATACTCTCTCGCTACACGGTGGTCCAAAAGAAACGCGAACAAACTCCACCGGACCTCGAAGAGTATACCGGATGTATTATATATCATCCGGTCTATTATCAAACGAATTTATATACATTTTGTGTATTAAAAGATTTCTGAATCCACAAATTCCTCGTGGATCGAAAATACTTTGATACTTTTTATCGGATTCTGGAAGTTAAAAATGATTCAATTCATTGAAATTTTATTAATCATGAAAAATCCAACTTTTAATCTCAAATTTAATTTGATTTATAAAATATGAAAATAAAATTAATCATATTAATTGAAATTAAATAATTTTTTTCTATATAATTAACGCAATTTTGTCTGAAAGAGCCTGTAGATATCTCGTGGGTAAGAAATTTGCGTAAGGGGCGAGTTTCAAATCACGTCGTAATCAATGAAGTGGCACCGGACACCTCCACCTTTCTCGTGACTCTCGCGGAAGGGTTCGTGTGCGTGTGCGCGATATCAGAAGAGATGCGCGTCGCACACACTCGACGAAGACGACGACGACGACGAAAACGATGACGACGACGACGACGACGACGACGATGATGATGATCATCGTCGTCGCGGTCAGCCTCTCAGGGCTTGCGGCAGGTCTCGCTCAATTATTATACTATATATACCAGCCCCTCTCGTTTTTTTTTTCCCTCATATCCAGTCTTTCATACACGTATCTATGGGGTATTCCATGCCAAATCGACCGTGACTCAACCCTCTGAAATTTTGTCCCCATTTTTTTTTCATCGAAGTTATGACCCTAATAGGCATGCAGATTTTTTAAAATTATTTCTTTCAGTCAACCTTTCACAACAATTTGATAACGATTTTTCGAAAAAAAAAAAAATGACGCGATTTAAAAAGCTGAAGAATTTTATAAAAATCCTGTGTTAGGGTGTGAAATTTTTTCGATTCTTTCTTCGTTCAAAATAGACCCGAAATAAATAAATCCGAACGCTCACAAATTCCGAGATGTCGTCTAAAAATTTTCATATCTGACAAATAATTATTAGACAACAGTACGAAATTTTTTTTTTTGTCAATTTGATATAGAATGACCCATGTATATAAATTCTCAGCAGGTTGAGGCGCCGACGAGGGAATATTATCCTTCCCTTCGTCCTGAATCGCTCACACACACACACACACACACACACACGCGGTCAATTAAATCAACGCGATATTTCCACGCGTTTATTTCTATTATTTTTTTTTTCTCTCCTCCCAAACCGCATCAATTATCAACATTGTGCCTGAATTACTTAAATAGGCCGGGATTTGCGCGTGATCGCGTCACGTAGAGATCATCTCTCATATATATATTTTTTTTCTCAAACGATTCGAGAGAAGTTAATCCTTGAAAATATTTTCTCCCCTCGTCCTCCTCCCTATTTTTTTCAGCTTCCTATATATCGCCCTGGCTTTTTGTGCCGCACGTTCTTCTCTCCCATTTTTATATTCCATATCTCCTCATGCTTATTATAAAGTGAGATCCGACTAATTATATAACCGGTAGCAGCGTTGAGTATAACGCGAGAGCGGATCGATGCTCTCGCGTTTCGTCTTTTCTAGCTTATGGTCATCTGTATATTTAATATTTTATGTATATATATATATATATATATATATATATGTATATATATATATACATATATATACGACGTCCATAGACCAGCAGCACCGAACCAAAGATCAGCAAGGAAAAAAATATATATGAGAGTGATAAATAAAAAAAATTATATGCGTATGTTTGTGTGGAAGGAGCAGCGAAGAAAGAGAAAGAGAGAGAGAGAGAGAGAGAGTGGGAGCGCCGGCTATAAATCGACCGTGTAATGCTGCTATCAACGTGTATTACACGGATGGCGCGTTGTTTGATAAATCGCCACATGCAAATTGACCAGCAGCTACAGGAAATCTATAGACGTCTGGTTCCTCAATGTTAACAAGATTATATTATATATGGACACTTTAACAGTTATTTAAATTTTTTTCTATTACCAAATTCATAGATTCGAAGGTCTCTTCGGTAGCATTAAAACAACAAGAAAAAATTATCACAATTTACGAGGCAGAATTATTAATTGAGAAGACCCTCCTAATGAGAAGTGTTGGAGAATCAAGGATTTTTGTACGATTGATTGTCCTATTAGGGGGCATATTCACGATGAAATTGATGGGCCATCAATTACTCTCATTAATTTTAATAAAGTTTTCTATTTTATTCGAACAACGCAATCAAATATTTCACACGAGTGTTCCTTATTTTATATCAGGATTTATATTAAATTGAAATAATGAGCAACTGAATTAGGCCAATCTTTATTTCAATTGGCATTTCTTCTGCAGCTTTTGCGTTACAAAAATTTAAGCTTGTATGCTTTCGACTGGACTACTGGGTAATCGTCTTTCGGATTAATTTTCATTTTCTCATATGGTATAACAATAACAGAGTAATATATAATAATAATAATAATGACATTTGCATTATTATTTTTATTATTGAAGTTACGAGGCGATTCATATTTTGTGCGATAAGTTTTTCAGAATATGCGTAGATGCACACGATTGTTGGTGCACGCGCGTTCAAAACGTATATACGCGTTACGAGCGCATATGCGATTCGCGATATCATACTGATTCCGTGATGTCTTCGGGCCAGCCTGGAGAGTCTCGTATATGTTTAATTTTATTTATTATATACTTGTTGCTGTATTTCCTCGCGTAGCCCCAACTTTTTTCTTAATTGGTACACTCTGCTAATTTATTAGTGTTTCTTAAAACTTAAATTGTATGTATGCTACTCTTTGGGAAAGCGGGAGAGAGAGAGAGAGAGAGAGAGGAGCTTTGAGCAAACCGTCCGATAATCGTAATTAAAAAATTCAATATTATAATTTTCAATTATCTATGGACATACATGTGTATATGTATAAAGTATACAATATTAAAAAAAATAATACACGTGGCCGAAAGCGCATCGTATTATTTATAGTATGTTAGATCTGTCTCTGTTGCGTTTCCTTATAAATTCGGAAAACGCGTGCGAGGCCCTCGTTCTGCATTCGACTCCTCCCTTTCTTTCGATTCTCCGTTTATTTCTCTCGATATCTCGTCGGAAACCTCACGACGGAGTAAGTCATTGAATTAAAGATAGCCATGACAGGTTTATCAGATGCCAAACGGTCGAGACGCGCGAGCGTTATGGGCCCGATGGGTCCTTTGTCTCTCTCTCTCTCTCTCTTGCTCTCTTTCGTCCCGTTCTTCGAGTCGCTTACATATGTAAACGAGGTGTATAGCATGCTATGTGAGCACCAGGTTACGCTCACTAATACTAATATTATATGACTTTATATATGTGACGACGAGAACAACGACGACGAAGAGGATGAGTCCTCGTCCTCGTCGTCCTCATCGTCGTCGTCGTCGTCGTCGTCGTCCGGGCCTCATGCATGCCTGTGGGCCCACCTGCTCCCGTTAAAAGTTTCAACAGTTGCTGGATTATATATATATATATATATATATGTAACGCGGATCGCGGGCATCGAACAGCCGCTATACCATATTTCATATTAGCGATAATATAAGTCTGGCCACCGCCTACTTAAAATATATATTGGTAAAAATATGTAGTAACATATTTTTTACGGACACCAGTCAGTTCTTCTTTTCAACGTATATAAGACACAATATATATGTAAAAATTATTCGCTGTATATTCAAATTATTATTCTACAGCTCACAAATGCATTCCAAGTATTTGAGAAGAAATAAAAATTTTATATTCGACCCTCATCACTCCAACGTAAATATATCAATGAGTAGAATTTTATAATATCATCGGATCATGCGTTTTGGCGCCAAATAATTATCGAAGAGTCGAATGACATTTGACAATGAGACTTATTCAAAGAATGGGGTGTATTTATTTTTTTCATTGCAGCCTGTAAAATTCGTGAGAATTTACTAAATAGTAAATTCTAAAAATATTTTTATTTTTCATTACTCTTTAATCATTTTGGACTCAGAGGCATTCAGAGGGTTGCGCAATCATATGAACTGGCACAAATTCCAAAGACTCCGCTCAACCAAAGCCAAAAAACTATTTTTTATTTATTTGAACTGCTCGAGGAGATTTTTTATCGATATGCTTTTTCTACCAATTACAAACTGATTGATGATCCTTGGCTCAAAATTTTCCATTGAAAATCCTCAAAACATCCTCTTTTTCTCAAGATTTCATTGTTTTTTATTTGTCTCTAAAATGCACACGCTGGCACTATTCGATCTCAGTAAAATTATTCTTACGCTTTTCGTACATACATTCACATTTAAAACGTAACAACGAGCTTTTATTCTGTCGCGGCTCCGAGCCACGTCCTTTTTGGACAGGAAATCGATATAACGAGAGAGAAGTTGGCATATTATCGGTCGATCGCGTGTTTCATCGTATAAAAAGTACATGTACACCATCACGCTCCCTTTTTCTCTCTCTCTCTGCCATTGGCAAAGCCAACTCGGCACACGCGACTCCATCACTTTCTCTCTTTCTCTCTCTCTCTCTCTCTCTCTCTCTCTCTCTCTCTCTCCAGCACGATCCTCTCTCGCGATCCTTTCAAGATATCGATGCATAATAATATTCATATGAAAATATATAAAGTTATATTGCATGGCGCGTGCACACACACAAAAAACTCGCTCGCTGATCTTCTCCTCGTGTGTTCGTTGACATCGACTGATAATCGCTCGTCAATACGATTAATCGATATATATATATACAAAACCGTTCAAGGACGTTGCGCTTCGCAAACATCCCGCTGTGATCGCCTCTTGACCGTCGACGTTTAATTACCAGCATTAATCATATTCTCATAAAACTCCATATATATATATATATATATATATATATATATATATATATATATATATATATATATATATATAGAATATAAGTGGTAACATAAATTAATTTTCGAGACGCAAGTCATTTCATCTCATTTTTCGTATTAATTTATTTCCCTTCTTTTTCCCTTATTTGTTTTTTTTATTTATTTACAGATAGTTTTAAACTCGATGCATCGTTATCAGCCGAGGATACACCTTGTGAGACTTCGCGGTCACGAGGATGACAAGGGACATCACATAAATGATCTCAGCAAGGAGGAGCATAAGACTTTTATATTTCCCGAAGCAATTTTTACGGCTGTTACGGCGTATCAAAATCAATTGGTGAGTCAACATTTTTCCATGATTAATCATTTTTTTTTTTTTTTATTGCTTCTTTTTATCATAAATATTTTCTTTCTTCATTAATTGTTCATCGTTCACTTTTGTCCAGATCACGAAATTAAAGATTGACAGCAATCCATTTGCCAAAGGCTTTCGGGACTCGTCGAGACTCACGGACTTTGACCGGTGAGTTAATTTATTCTTGTTACATTATTATTATTATTTTTTTTTAATGCTACATTTTAGTTATCTCAATGGTATATACTTTATGTTTTACCAATTATGGAATCGTTTGCTTATCTTTTCGAGACATTAAGTACACGTGTATTTCTCATGGGGCGAATATGCACCTGCTGTTCTCATTCACTCCTATATATATATATAGATAATACAGGCACATATTTGTATATATATTTATACATACACAACTTAATGTACTTGCTAATCTATGTATATCTATATATGAGCGTGTAACGCCCATTCCTTTTTCGATTTTTCTCGCTCTCTCTTTCTCTCTCTCTCTCTCTCTCTCTCTCTCTCTTTTCATCAACGCGATCACACGAGAGATCTAAGCATGGTTTGACTCGCAAACTCGTACGGTAGAAAAAGAGATAAAAAAAAATATGCACGCGGAGAAGAAAAAGCAGTGTGGTGGGTACAGTAGCGTGTGGCACAGCATATTATATATCGCAATATATCTGTCAGCGAGTTGGCTCTATACCGTTATTAATCCAGGAAGGCATAGCTATATGTTCGTATGAATATTATTGCAATAGTTCTCTGATAAATTAATCGCTTATCGGTTATTTCTTCTCTCTCTCTCTCTCTCTCTCTCTCGATCTGTCTCTCTCGCTCTCTCGTTCTCTATCTTTCAACGATGACCTGTCTATAACTCTCTTTCGTGTACCCGCTATATACACTCTCTCGTTCTCTCGTTATCGTCGATGAAAAAGTATGCAAAACCTGCAGTTCGATAAATTGTGCACGCTAAAGTCATTCGGACATAACGAGATATAAAATAGAAGCATACTCGTGCGTCAAAGAAATGAGAAATAGACAGAGTTATTCAAACACATATGTGCGCCTATATATATATCAACTTGTAAGCATTTTTTTTTTTTTTTTCGAGGATCGATTAGGTCGATGAAAAGTCACGCTTTGCTTGCCTCGGAAAAGTTTTATTCGCAACACCTGCCCGTCTCGAGATGAAGTGCTGAGTTTTTTTAGACATGTATCGATAATTATTACACATTAAATTGTATGGGGATTCTGACAAATGTGCTTGCAATTTTTTCAAATGAAACAATGAAAAAAAAAAATGCAGGAAAAGAAGATTTAAAATTTTACGTCTTCGATTAAGCTCGAACTGCCTTCGTAGAAATTGCAGTTTTTGTTTTTTTTAGAAAAATCAGATAGTCATTCATTTGAAAAAGATCTTTTTTGCGGTTAAAAATTCAGTAGTGAAAATACTGATTTTAGTGGAATTAAATTAATAAGAAATGAATTATTTAAATTTTCAAATCTCTCTAATAATAGAAAATTTATTGATGACAGATAACATTTTTTTCACATACATAATGTTTTTTTCGCGCTTCATATCCCAGGCTGGAGTGGGCCTCGGGCCCCAACCGTAAACAATTCCATTTTGCGTGAATTCTCGAAATATATCCCTAAACTTTCGTCTCATGACCTTGGCCAAATTAAGGGGGGTCCTCTCGACTGTAGTCGTCGTATATATCTATATTCTTCGAGGAGTTTTGTCCGGGGCCGCACACGCCGTGGTTTGCCCCGACGAAGTAATTTGATCTGGGACTCCAATTATCGCGAGGGGTACCTTCCGTCCCGGTCTCCATTTGATATTACACCACATATATATATATATAGTTCAAATCGATACATTTTTATGGTGGAAATCGAAAAAAAATCTAAAATGAAACACCGTAATATATAAATATATATGTATATATATATATATATATATATACCTATATTTATATATTACCGTGTTTCATTTCAGATTTTTTTTCGATTTGAACTTTAAAAACTTCCTCGCGAAAGGGGAGCGCTGGCAAAAAATCGTAAGGGGTCGCACATTCTTCGTGTATATATATTTAAAAATGTGAAATCTCTTAAAATCAATTGCCCGAGATCCCCTTTCGCGAGGTGTTTTTAGAGATTAAAACTTGATTTTACAGGGGATGGGAGCTGAATTTTTTCGAATATATTATGCTCTGATTTGTCAAATTATTACAATATGATTTAATTAAAAAAAAAAAATTTAACCGAACATATTGGAAATAATTCTAAAATGAAACACCCTAATATATATATGTCTACATCAGTGACTCTCGAAGCACAATTCTCAAAATGAATAGAAAATAACTGTCCAATTTGTGAGTCATTATTGAAATGTAATATTTTTTTCTTCCTCTTATTTCAAGATTTGATCATTTTTCATTTAAAAAAAAAATTAAAAATGCATCTGCGTAGCTGATACTTGAAAATCTACGATCGTTATGTGTCCGGGTGCGCTGAATGTAAAATAATGGCAGGACGCGATCTATCTTTTGGAGGTTTTACCCCTCTCCGAGACACTCCGAAAGGGTGTCAAAACACCTGTCGCTGACTTTTCTAACTCGAGTACTTTGTATTTTAATTCTACGTGCTGGTTATATACATATATAGTGGTGGTGGTGGTAAATATATATATATATATATGTATATATTTCTGGCCACTTTGAAGTCCAAAGAGTTTCTCTATGTTTTTTTTAGACCCTTTTCTTGGGTCTCACGAGATCGTTTCTCGACCAGGCCAATCTTGACCCAAAGTATTACTTTAGCGTTCTCGATCCCGCATCATCGGGCATCGCCAAGCGGAGAAGCGAACCGACGAAAACTTATAACGCCCCGACGCACTGGAGAAAGAGAGTGAAGAAGACTCTCTGGCCCACCTCCTACAAATCAACACCTGTCCCTTTATTATAACCCGTGCACGACGCCGAAAAAGCACACGCGAGAAGTACATTTTTAGTCCCTGAGAGGAGGACACATGACTTCCCATCATCGGCTAATCTCTGTCGTCTTGGTATTTCCGAGATGTGATATATATATATATATCCTCTCTCCTCTCCTCTCCTGTATATATATATATACATAAAGTCTGTTAAAAAACAGCTTTCTCTCCGCTTTGGACAGAAAAATAAGCGAAACGATCTCCTCATTGAGAATAATGGAGTTCGAGAAAAACAATGTCTTAATGAATTGCAAAATGAGTATTTGAAAAATTAATATCAGCAGCTAACTTTATTTACAAAATATCACTATAGTTTAATAATACAATTGCAATTGTATTGTGCCTATTTTTTTTATCATTATTTTCATTTTTTTAAGGTCAAACTAATCGGCATCAAAAAACTTATTTGTCGGTCGAATAATCAGCGTGAAAAATCGATTTTCATCCGTAAATTATTGTCAATTTATGGTGAATTGACGAAATTGCGTGATCGACAGATGAGAATATGAGTATAGAGGGCGCGGTTCTGTGTTTTGGCGGGCACGTGCGAATTACATAGAGATTCCAAATGATGAGTCCTTCTCTCTCTCTCTCTCTCTCTTTCTCTCTCTCTACCCCCCTTTCCTTGATACACCCTTAATATGTATATGAGAGAGAAACATTTATTTCATGGTCTGATGCTGCACCCTCTGTGAGAACGAATGAGAAAGACTCAGTCGCGGCATCGCTTTTTAGCGAGGACTCGCCATCTTTCCGACAAGACGTAATTTTGGAGCATGCGCGACTACTCTCACGAGCCCATATATAGATACATATATAGGGCGTTCTCTCTCACGTACGTGGAAAAAAAATATCGAGAATCCACAGCAGCAACAGCAGCAGTAAAAACAGCAGCAAAAGCGAGAGAAAGAGGAATGGGACGAAGAGGCTGAGCTGGATGAGAGTAAAAGAGCCTCGAAGAGAGAGAGAGAGAGTGTGAGGGCTCTGCGCGCGGCTTCTCGTGGCGGCATCCGGAGTTAATGAGAGAGTGGCCTTACGCGGCAATAGCGCGCATGCTCCCGCCCACTTCACGCCGGCGCTGATAGATAGATGCCCCTCCGGCCGCCACTCTTCATACTCGCTCTCGCTCTCTCTCTCTCCCTCTCTCTCTCTCCCTCTCTCCCTCTCTCTGTCTCTCTCTCTCTCTTCCTCTCTTTCTCTCTCTCTCTCTCTCTCTCTCTCTCTCCCTCTCTCCCTCTCTCTGTCTCTCTGTCTCTCTATCTCTCTGTCTGTCTGTCTCTCTCTCTCTCTCTCTCTCTCTCTCTCTCTCTCTCTCTCTCTCCCTCTCTCCCTCTCCTCTCTCTCTCTCTCTCTCTCTCTCTCTCTCTCTCTCTCTCTCTCTCTCTCTCTCTCTCGCTTGCTCGCTCTCTTCACACTCTGTGGAGCCGTTGCAGCATCCAGCCACCACAGAGAGAGCAAGAGAGATGCTTCTACCGCTTCTCATCCCCTTTTTCACCCCTCGCGAGACCAACGCCTCTGCCCCCTTTTTCCTTTTTATTTTTTGGCTCGTTCTTATTCTCGTACAACTTTCGATCATCTTCTACATCGCGCCTTTTTTTTTTATACCCTTCTTTTCCTCCTCGATATAGCTCATAAACTATCCGATACAATTTTTCCCCTCCTGACAAATTTTAACCAATCATTTTTTTACGGATGCTGGATAGAAAAATTACTGGACCATTTATCAATAATTATTCAAATCAAGCCGATTGAATTTATCCAAATAAAATCAAATGAAATTTATTTGATGTTTAATTACGTCTAATGATAAATAATGTTTTGGAAAATAAATGAGGTAAAAGTGGCCATTAGGGGATGAAGAATTTTTTTTTTCGATTTTTTCAAGATGCTTTGCGTTTATTAATTCTTAAAATACGATGCGTTTTATTATCCGAGTTGCCATATTAGAGGAAACATTCACCAATCGAAACACTTTTTTCCTTGGTCATGATAAAAAAAATCACTTTTGTCGCAACGTAAATAGCCAATAATAATAACCTAAAACTTGATCAAGCAATTTTCAGACTCGCTGAAGATCTCGCGGTCCATGATGGATTCTCTGACAATTATTTTCATATAAATTCCGGTCCGTCCAGCAAACTGGACTTTCTTCTCCTCTAATTCTTCACCATTCTCGTGGACGTTATGAATATATACAGTATGGTATATATATATATATATATATATATATATATATATATATATATATATATATATATAAGATCGAACGCGCGCCTGGACCGCAGGGCAAAGAGGGCAGGGCATTCATCTATATTAGCTTCGAGAGCAGGCGGCCTGTCATTACCGCAGCCGACTCTGATATGGCCCAGCTCTCTTTCTCTCTCTCCCAATTTCTCTTCCTCTCTCTCTCTCTCTCTCTCTCTCTCTCTCTCTCTCTCTTTTTCTCTCTCTTTTTCTTCCTTGCTAAGCCACAAGAGATCGCTCTCCATGCGCGACTTTTGCGCGCCCACCACTTTTCTCTCTTTCACCCTCTCACTCTTTTTTTCTCTTACATCCTTCTTCGTTGCTGTTCTCGCTGCCCATTAGCGGTCCACATTACCGCGAGAGATGGAGAGTGTGTGAGAGAGAGAGAGAGAGAGAGAGAGAGAGAGAGAGAGAGAGAGAAGTCCCGAAGTGCGAGGAAAACGGTGAAAGATAAAAAGATCACGAAGAGAAGAATGAGAGGTGAAAGAAGGCGAAGAGAAAAAGAGAAAAATCTCCTCATGCGGTCCTCGTATAGCTAGGGGGAGAAAAATGGAATGAGAGAGAGTGTGAGAGCGATAGCCCCGAAGAGATCTGAAGTGGCGAAGAGGAAGCCGCAGGGCTCAGCATTCGCTAACGGAGCTAATAACTGCCGTTTAAAACGCAAAAACAAAAGACTCTCTCGCTCGCTTCGAAGAGTGGAATGAGAGAAATACGAGAAGGTTTATAGATGCGCTAAGAGGTGGGAAGAAGAGCCGGAGAAAGAGATGAGGGAGAGATTTTTGCTGCTGTTTCTTCATTGCTGCTGGGGTGAAGAGAGAAAAGAAGAAAAGACGATGAGAGCATCGATGGCCTGACTCTGTAAAGAGGGGGAGAGGTGAGAGTCGGCGTCGGCGTCCAACACTGGCGAAGGCGTCAGGGTCATTACCAGATCATTACCTCCCATATCTACCGCATGTATGGACTCTCTCTCTCCCTTTTGGAAGATGATGGGACCGCCAAGAAAGCCCACACCGCGATATTCCACTGCTACACATTGACCCCGCTCCAGGACAATTGACTCCAGCACACGTATCGCCTTCAGCTCATACAGATTCACCATACACCAGGAGATACAAGATTTCATGAAGAGAGAAAATATCGTATTATAACTCTCATCGAGCTGGTGTTGCGCACATTGATACACGCAACGCCCTCTCTCTTTCTGCTGCGGCCAAACGTTTTGGCTTTATGCAGCTCACACGTTCGTCGAAAATTCCAGGAGAGATGGAACAGCTGAGCACAAAGTCTTCTCAGTGCTCAACAATCTTTAGCGAATGTTCGCATGATGAGGTCCGAAAGAGGAAGAATTTGAAAAGAAAGGCGCCACCTGATGAACAATTTTGGAATCTTATAATCAGGAGAAATTCCTGATATTGATTAAGATGGTGCTTGATGTGAAAAGGGCAGAGTGTGTGAAGAATATATTTGTCTTTGAGATGTTGATGGACCCTCGTATGGTGGTGGTGGGTTGAATGAGGACACCGAGGTCAAAAGATCGAAATCCCAAACGCAAAGTATATATAATTCGCGTGCAAATGTTGAATCTGGATTGAATCTGTGTTGGTTTGACGTCGAGAAGTTGCCTCGTTTCTTGATATAGTGATTTTACCAGGGCTGTTTATTCACCGACAAGGATTTTGAGAGGTTCTCCTGTTTCAAAACCATCGACGCAGTTGAAACGCTTTTTGTTTTAACAATTTCTGTAAAATGATTATCCTACTTATTCTAACACCTTCTCTAAAATAGTTACTCCATTTATTTCGACAACTTGGCTAAAATGGATGGTCAGGTACTTTTGGTCAGATCCTTATTTTCTTACACGAGAATCGACTTCATCACACATTTTGCTTCCACCCCGTACAGATTCATAATGCAAGTTTTACAATGCCCTTTCTGCTGAAAAAAAAGCCTGGAGAGATGATAAATTTAAAGAGTTTCTCTCGTTTCTATAGACGCAACTAAAACACTTTTTATTTTAACAATTTATCTAAAATAGTTCTTCTCCATGTTCCAACAACTTGGTTAAAATGGATTCAAATTTTCAACAGCAAACAATTTCGACTCGGTCGGGTCCATATGAGGCCCGACCGAGGAACAATTTGTAGAGAAGGATTCTACCTGGTGTACAATTTTAGAGCCTACATTGCGATACTGTACTTCTATATATCCATCGATTCCGTTTCGAGAGAATCGACGCTAGCACACGCTTTGCCTCCAGCACGTACATCTTGGCGATAATACTGAATATACAAGTGATTTTCACGAAGAGAGGATAGCGTATTTTAACTCTCGTCGCGCTGACGTTGCGCAGAGACACGCAACCCCTTCTTTGCGCCTCTGGTAAACGTTTTGGTTTCACGAAGCACACGCGTTTGTTGAAAATGCCGGTAGAGATGAAGTATCTTTAGAGGCTCTTATTTCTTGACCATCGACGGGGCTGAAATGCTTCTTCTCCTTCTTCTTCTTCTTCTTTTTCTAACAACTTGGCTAAAACGCTTCTAAACGCTCAACAATCGTTGGTAAATTATCCGTGAGGCGAGAAGGAGATAGGAAGACTTTGAAGAGAGAAGCGCGCTACCTGGTGGACGATCGTGAAATCTATCTGGAGAAAAAGAGAGAGAGGTGGCACATATGCGTGTAAGACCTCGTGCTCGCTGTGAAGAAGTGCCGAGTGTACGTGTATATGCGCGCGCACGTGTGTGTCTGTGTGCGGAGATTCTCTCGCGGGGACTCTCTCCCTCTCTCCTCGAAGCTGCAGCGCTCGGGCCCAGAACGCGGTCGGCGGCAGCCGGGTAAATTACAGGCTCGGGGAACCGTATTTCGTTGTTTTGTTGTTTTTCAACGCGCCGAAAGGAAATGAGCGAGCAAACCCGTCACGCCACCCCGAACCTGCTAATTTCTATTCATATTTTATGGCTATTAATTTCTTCGCCGTTACACTCTCTCGCACTCACTGTGCAGTGATCTCTCTCTCTCTCTCTCTCTCTCTCTCTCTCTCTCTCTCTCTCTCTCTCCTTCTCTTTCTTTCTTACTTTCTTGTACTTATTTTTTTGCTATATTCTTCGCTTCTTTCTCCCAGCTGATCTTCCCTCCTTGCGCTCTTTCATTCCTCATCATCGTCTTTTTCCACTGCTTCTTTCACTTCCTTTTTATTCTTATTCCACTTGGCTTACCCGGTACAAGTATATACAGGTATATGTATGTCAGTTTTTATCTATATAGTTATATAGTCTCTTTAGAGTTACTCTCAGCTTCCAGGACCATCAACACTCGCGATAATTTTTGTTTTTTTTTGCTTGTTTTGTAATTCTTGTATTTTCTTAAGTTTTCTACGTTTCACACACACACACACATATATATATATATATATCCTTGAGTCCCAGAAATGACTCAAGAGAGCAAGCGAGATACCGTGGCTTCGGTCCATCAGCGGGGTGTAACCTATTATTATCTACCACTTACCTAATGCTCTGTGTCAGCCCGAGGGTGAGAATAACAGGTAACACTGTAAGTAAGAGAGAAAGAGCCGCAGCGCGGGGGGGGGGGGGGGGAGAGGGTTAATACATGCTGCATCGATGGAATTCTATATATATAAGGCGAGTTATTGGCCGCGTCCGCGAGGATTATGAAGGTGGTCGTAAGAGGGAGTCTATCTACGGTATAGAGCAGAGTAGAGAGTATCTCGACCCGAAATATCAGCGAAAAATGCACCCGAATGACGAAATGACAATTTTCAAACATCAACTGCAATAATTTTTCAACGAAATGATTATTCTAAAAAGTATTAATACCGAACATTAGACAATCATCGGCCATTCTCGGCTATCATTTTTTGAGTTCTATTTTCTTTTGTTATAATGAACAATTGCTATTGTCCCGAAAAAGTTGATACAGGATAAAAGAATAATTACGTGAAAGTCTTAATGGCTTTTATAATAATTTATTTTGTCCTGGAATATTTATCACAGATTTTTCTCGAATTCATGTCCTGTTTTTACTGATGACCGAAGATTCGTCGCAGGTTCGAACGACTGATGGACATTAGCCGGAGGCTACATGTATTTTGCCTCTTAAATATATATATATATATATATATATGGCCATGGGCTCTCCTTTTAGCCCTCTTTTATCTTTCGCGTGGAACGTGTCGTCGCGTTCGGTGAAAATTGAACGAGAACTGCTACGGGGCAAAAATAAGACAGAGAGAGCGAGAAAGTGTGATATTGAGGGGCAGAGGAGAGAATGAGTCGAGGCCGCGAATGAGAGAGCATTCAAAGCCGCTAAAGGCTTTCGCTTAAGGAGCCGACAAGGCAGCGTCGATTCTCGTCTCTCTCGTGTTAAACTGTCGGTGCCGCCTTTCGTGACGGCGACGACGAACTACGACGACGAGAACGACCGAGAGATCGCGCTAATACCACGAGAATATCGCGTGAGAAACGAGATGAGCGCAATGCACATCAGATATAATATTGAGTATTCTCTATTATATCGCGTGTTGAAAATCATAAAAGCTCACCTACCATGCTTGCATACAGTCCAGTTACGTCCTTATGATTTTAAGCACTCCCACGAGAAAAGCCCCATGAGAGATAGACGAGAGCTCACGATCGAACGATCTCGCGAATCTTGATTGCTTATCTGTATACATAGATATAAAATGCAAACGAAAAATTACCCTCGGGGTGTGCTCATAAACATGTGAAATATTTAACGATCGAGATACGCGATAAGATCTGAAAATTAATGATCATCTCTCATTCAAAATATTTTAACAAGCTTTTCTATGCACGATGAAAAAAAAAAAAATCCATTTATTTTATTGTCATGTAAATAATGTCATAACAATTATTGATCGACTCTATATATTGGCGTTTAACAAATGAAAAATTCCTCGATATATATATTTTTTTCAATGCAAGAAAATTTTGGTCTTATCAAAAATGCACAATTTTTGCTCGACATTTATCTGTAGTGCATAAATGGGTAATTAGAGCAGCTTACTCGGTCAGAGGAGTTGTAAATATCGTAGGGAAGATACTTTAATGATTTTCAGCAGTATAGCTAAAAGAGAGAGAGAGGGAGAGTTCGGCTTTTTGGAAAGATGAAAAACCGGCGGTTGCAGCTTCTAATTAGAACGTTTGTACACGAATGAGTAAACCATTACCGATGAAATGTGCATCAGAAGAGTCGTATATATATTATATAGTTCTCGATAGCGCTGCTCTCGGTTGTTTTACGCGAGAAAAAAAAATCTTGAAAGAGAAATATAAATAAATATAAAAAAAGCTAAAGGTGCATATATATATATATATATGTATAAGCAGGATCGAAAGAGTTCTACATTGCTATATATAATAAATACAACGACATGTAATTAGTGGTTTTATTGTCTGTACGTAAGGAAACTTTATGAAAACATTGAGGACGATTCAAGGCTACTTCTCAAGTGTAGATTGTACATGTATGTGCAATTGCAGCCACGAGTCGAAACTTTATTAGCGTGAGGGAGAGAGAATTGTGAAGATTCTTGACGAGAGAAGCGAGAGAGAAGAGATGAGCCAGCAACATGCAGGTTATATTTGTGCCCCGTCATTTCCGTTTACCTCACAGGTGTATGCACGAGCGTTAATATTATTGAGAGCCAGCGAGAGAGAGAGACGGAGAGAGAGAGAAAGAGAGAAAGAGAGAGAGAGAGAGAGAGAGAGAGAGAGAGAGAGAGAGAGAGAGAGACAGAAAGCGTTCGTGAGCCGTGGCAACGATTCGCATGTGTACCGCGTGATTTTTATAATACGAATATCCTCTGGAACGAACGAGAACTTCCGTTCCATATATGAAATTAGCATTTTAAAAGACAAAGAGACTTAAAATTACACGACTTAGATTGTTTTATTAATTTCATTTAATTAAATTGAATTTTAATTAATTAGAATATCTTCGTATATTTTTTTCGATTTGTAAAATAAAGCCGAAATTATGGTCTGAATCGATTGGTAACTTTCATATACCGTACATACATGAGATTAAAATTTCACATATTAAGATTACGATAAATTAATTAATTAAGATTTTAATAAATAAATTAACTATCAAGTTCTCGTGATTGGGCGCAATAATTTTGATCTCAAGGCTCCTGAATGAAATTAATATTATTTGATCGGCAAATTATAAAAGTGTGACTGTATATACATACAATTGTTATAAATACTATTGTATATTTTTTATTTATTGCTAAACTTTATCATCAGCAGTTGATTGAATTAAATGTCAATTTATTCAATGAAAATCAGCTCGATTCCCAAATATATTTTTTCCTCAAGCAAAAATCCCTTTCTACAAGACCCCCCATAAATTTCACCGTCTACATCCGAATTGCAATTTGCAATCCACGAGCAATCTTTTCGATCGAACGTTGAATCTCTGTCGATTCTTTGCGGTTGCCAATTATCAACACGCGTCTCTCGACACGACTCTCGTGGGCCCTAATATAGAGTCCGGTTGGGTCTTGTAAAACGCCATTCTGCCTCTTGACAGGGATATTTTACGAGAACGGGACATATGCTATACGCGACAGAGAGAGAGAGAGAGAGAGAGAGAGAGAGAGAGAGAGAGAGAGCGAGAGAGAGAGAGAGAGGAATGATCGCAAACAGGGCGAGAAAATCGCGGTTGCAACAGCAGCAACGACGAGAACGACACGACGACGTCGGCGATGCGACGGTGTGTGGTCCAGCACGTCCAAGAACGGACGGCGATTAGCCCCAGGCCATCTAATCCCTTTCTCCTTCCCTTTTTTCCTTTTTCCTTCTTCTCTCTCTCTTTCTCTCATATGTGCTCGCGTGTGTTTAACTCCCCCATACAGTCGTCTGTGCAGCCTCCACATCGTCATCTCGTTCTCTCTTATTCTATGCAACATTTCGAGCAAGAGAGAGAAAGATTTAAAAAAACGAGTAAGAAAACCGTATAGAATTGCGCATATACATATATACATATGCATATATATATATATTATATATATATATATATATATATATATATATAGAGGAAAGGAGCGCGTCGTACAAGGGCCAAGAGCCGTCGAGAGGGCTGCTGCTTGTGGCTATCGAGTTACGTGCTAAGCAGAGCCTGGAATAGTTACTGAGACGCGCGAACTCTGAGCTCCACACCAGCATCAGCACACACCACCCATTGTTCGCCTCCTCTCAAATATTCACCTCCTGATTTTCGTTTAAAAAAAAAAAAAAAAAAAAAATGCATGCTTTCCTCTCGCTCGTTCTTACGAGCGAGCTCCTTTTTCATTTTTTTTTTTCCATTCTGTTTTTTTTTTGTTTCATCATGCAAGCAACACTTTCCTCTTCATCCGGTTTACGTGTGAAGAGCTGAGGAGAAGAGATAAAGATGATATTTTGGTATCGAAAATTTTGGTCAGTATCGCATGACGCGAAGAGTTCATTCGGAGAGCCGCGTGTGAGGGTATGAATGATAGGTCGTGGACATTGTACGCGAGCTTGGCGAGATCTATATATATATATATATAATAAGAGATGGTCGTAAGGAAATACGAGAACTCACGAGTTCTCCGCCACTTCTTCAACCCGTCATTCTTTTTTCGAGCGTTTCCACCCCCACCCCCCCCCCCCCCCTCACTCACTCTTGTTCTCTTGGGCATTTATCTCGACGGGGTTCATCCCCGAGGATTAAGACCCACTTGAAAATAATATATATATATATATAGAACATTTGTGGCATATTTTTCATATAACATCAAAATGGTGGAGTACAAATTTTTATCTCACGTTTATATATTTTTTATTCTTCCTTTGATTAATATTTTTTATATACTTTTCATTAAAAAATAATGTCATTGATGCAAGTGAAATTTTTCTTTCCTCTTTTTCTCTCTCATCTCTCACAGCAATGATTTTTTTAGTGCTCAAATTCGTAATCTTTTTTTTTTGTCATACCTCGCGAGCACAGAGAGCACAATCAAAGTATAGGAAATGACGTGGCTTCATTAACGAACACGTTGTCGCTTTATCGTCTTGGAGAGATAAAAGAATCCTAATATATATATATATATATATATATATATATATATATATATATATATATATATATATAAGAGCTCATCAAGTAAATATAAAAAAATTAAAATATAAAAAAAATGGCAGAGTGTCGCAATCGTTTAAAGGACAATAAAACATGAGCTGTATAACCCGCATGCACGCACACACACAAACACAAACAAACGCACACTGTAGAGAGAAATAATATATCCCATAGTCAGCGTTTCTCCCCGTCGATTATAATCAAGCGTCAAATCGATTAACAATCGAATCCTGATTGAGGCTAATTAAGCGTGGCTGGCTAGCTCACGAAATCATTCATCACGCGGCGCCAACGACTTCGCTCTCAGTATACATGCTAACATATATATATATATATGTATACAGACATAATGCTGAAGCCACATCGTACCGCATTATAGAGAAGCAAAGCCGCGCGAGCAGCTCCCGGAAGTTTCCATCCATCTCACATATACATTCAGACACACACACACACACACACACACATACACGCATATACATCACCTCGATCCTTCATATTCAACCGCAGCATCATTAATTAAATCACGTTATCAGAACATTTCACATTATGCCAGTTTGAATAAACGACACCAGCTCGATAAACCAACAAATCAATGATGCATTAATATTAAAAAGAAAAAAAGAAAACAAACAAAATAAAAAGTACCAGCTAATAAAATCCATTAGGACAAATTACAAGGGTGATTAATGAACGTGTTTCTTGGTTTGTTTCGTGCTTGCAGCGATCCAATGGAATTGATGGAGCAGCAATTGGTGCGTTGTGGTGTACCACCCGTAAGACTTTACGAACATTTGGCAATGACGTCACCGGCTGCAGCCGCTGCACTCAGCGCTCAACAGCAACAACAGCACGAAAATAATGGCGGACCATCTCAACATCCGCTCTCACCTTGGTTAACCTCACCGACCAGCGCCGCTGCTTTGCTTTATGGCAGCAGAGGTGGAACACCCTCGCCCTATGGAGCAGCGCCACCTGGTAGTTTTCCTTATCCCGGAATATCTTGGTCATGGCAGCCACCGCCAGTTTCTATGATCTCGCGGCGTTCTTCACCGTCTTCCGTCACGAGCAATGGCGGCGTCAGATATGCGCCATATCCGACGCCAAACTCGACGCCGCCATTGCGCCAATGTCCGACCAGTCCAAATTAGCGTTTTAATCATATAAATGGTGGGCTAATGCGCGTCTCGGTACTTGAAGAAAAATGATCAATTGGACTCTGTAGAGAACGCTGATGCAGGATTTATTGATATTCGGGAAAAGTAAGCCGAGTGACAAGAAAGTCTCTATTCGTGACGAAAAAAGTGGAATTTTTGGATCTTCGCTAGTTCAAATTATCCATCGATTTACCAGTGACTTATTATTATTGTTAATTCGAGAGTTTGTAACTTTCGACGGGATGAGAGCGTTACGCAACGACACCGAGAAAAGGGCAATTATTTTTGTGGAAAGTTCATTTGATTCAAATGAAATTTCATCACTTTTATTTCAATCGATTTTATTTCATTCGATTCATTTTGGTTTTTTTTCGAACAATAATAATTCTCTCAATTTAAACTCTTTTACGGTGATGTAATGATTATTGTATAATCCTCGCGAAACGATCCAATCCTGTGATCTCCTGTGACGAAAGAAAAAAAAAGAAAGAAAATCGTTGATACATCGTTGTTTTATTTCAAAAATATTATATATTATATGCATAATTCAAGAGCCAAAGAACTTATATTCTCGTCTCAAACTCGAAACGATCTTTGACGATCGTAAATGGTGACGGAATGGTATAAAATTCATTATAATAGTCGTAATTATCGTAATTGTGATGACATTACTCATCGTGATAATTTCGTCAATTCGAAATTATAAAAAATCCGATCGCATTAGTCTACGATGTGTGTAGATGTATAGTGTACAGTGAGTTTTCTTGAGAGTAAGAGAGAGAGAGAGAAAGAGAGAAAGAGAGAGAGAGAGGGAGGGACAAAGAATAATTAAGGGCATAAATATATAAGACTGAATGGCCCATGAACGCGTGTAAACTAATAACTTTATTGTTCGCTGCTGTTCAAATGAATCCTATGTAAATAATTCATGACTCAAGTGTAAAAATGCGTGCGTACGAGTGTCGTATTTTTATGTTTTAGCGATTCAGCAAGAATGGGACTTAAGAGCGTTCACCGACAAAAAAAGGTGATAAAAAAAAAATATCAATCTTTCTTCGACATATAACGCTGGAGAGCAGAAAAAAATCAGCCCCCAATCGTCACTGGACTGACGTCTCTTTTTATTCTCCAGTCCCGAAAAAAGGGACTGCACCATACCACGATAGTATTATAATTAATAGATTTAAAAAAAACTACCGAGCGTCTAACGAGAAAATTTGTACATACTATACATATATATATTTGGCATTCGGGTTTTTTGATATATCAAAAAAAACTGAATGAGAAAAAACGCGTAATTGTAGCAAAAAAGTCTTCAATGTAGCACACATGAAAATCCAATGGAAAAAACCACGACGAGAAGAGACAAGAAGAAAATAAATGGTTTTTAATTAATGCAAGAGCTTTTATTATCATTTCTCGTTGCTCTGTGTGTCTTTCTTAATAATCCAGAATCTCCGATACGGTTGCAGTCCAGTGGAATTATTCACGGTAATGTATCAAACCAAGTTGGGAAAAAGACGAAGAATAATTCTCACTATTTTTAATTCCTCTCCCCCTCTCTATCTGTCTTCGTCTCTTTCTCTTTCTCTCAGATCGTGCATTTTCGATCGATAGAGAGAAGCTCTCGTTCTTTCTGCCTCAAGAAACTCGACGGCTCTACAACGGAATTACGCTTTTGCCTCGGGGCCTTCGCTCTCACTTTCGCGCTCAAAGAGAGACGGCCGAGACTCTCGTTTCACCTCTGGTAAGGTTTCGGGGGCTTTTTCGACAGAGAGAAGCTCTCTCTCTCTCTCTCTCTCCCTCCCTCTCTCGATCATTTCTCGACCCTTTTAAGCAGTCAGAAACTCTTTTCCCCGGTCTCCCTTGCCCCTTATAGTTATATATCCTCATCTTGAGTTTCGCTGTTTCTCTTTCGAGAGTTTTCGCTCTCTCTCTCTCTCTCTCTCTCTCTCTCGCTCGCTCTCTCTCGCTCGCTCTCTCTCGCTCTCTCTCTCTCTCTCTCTCTCTCTCTCTCTCTCTCTCTCTCTCTCTCTCTCTCGCTCGCTCTCTCTCTCTCTCTCTCTCTCTCTCTCGCTCGCTCTCTCTCGCTCTCTCTCTCTCTCTCTCTCTCTCTCTCTTTCTCGCTCTCTCTCTCTCTCTCTCGCTTCTCACTCACTCTCTCCTGCTCTCTATTATATAGCGTGCGCACAGCGAGCTTGGCGCGCCACCCAAGCTTCATCGCACCTTCAACTGCCGTGTAATTCTGTTATACCTATCTGAAATTAAATAAATTCATTTCACGCCCTGTCAGCGCGCAATTATTTTTAGATGCAGCCACATTTTAAACTCTCTCTCTCTCTCTCTTTCTCACTCTGAGCTCTTATAGCGTGACTAACACCTCGACCCCGGATTGAGGTACAGACCTCGAATGCTGCTGATGCTGCTGTTGGTTGCGCATATATATATATATATATATATATATATATATATATATATATATATATATGCGAGTGTGGCAGAATGCGGGGGCCCCCCGAAGGACGGGAGCACACGTCCGCACCGGGACGCACGGACGACGTTGACCAGCGGTCAGCCATACATGCTGGATACATGGCCGAACTATAACTATGTATATATATGTGTAACTGCTGTCAGGGAGAGAAATCGAACGAGGTGAAGCACGCGGAGTAAAATGGTACCGAAAGCGTTACGGTTACACGTCATGAAAAATTACCATCATTTTAAGCCAATTTCTATCCACATGGAAAAAAAATTCTACGTAAAAATATATTTTTTTTCCTGTGTGACATAAAAAATTATTCATATTGACATTTTTTTAATTCCACTCAAATTTTTATGTATTTTTTTATATATATATTTTTTGTTACCATTTTTTTTAACTCCAGAAAAAAAAATTGTGACAAATGTGTTGGCAATTTTTCCTCCATTTCTCACTCTCTCACACTCACAGGTGATGCGGAAAGGTGGAAGAGAAGGGGCTTGTAACGATATTTCAAGAGTTTGAACATACAGTTGAACATCATTGTGATCCTCAGATCACAGTACCAAGAAACCATTTTTATTTAACCCACAAATAGTAATTTTGTCCTTTATCCTTTGATTGAAAAAACTTGACTCCAAATAACCCCAGAATGGAGAAAAATCTGACAAATCAACAGACTATTTTCAGGAAAATTTTCGCTCACCCACACATATAATAAACTTTCCCCCGTGAATTTGACATAAAAAATAATTCATATTGACATTTTTTTAATTCCACTCAAATTTTTACGTATTTTTTTTATATATATTTTTTACGATTTTTTTTAACTCCAGAATAAAAAAATGGTGACAAATGTGTAGGCAATTTTTCCTCCATCTCTCTCTCTCTCACTCACACACACTCATAGGTGATGCGGAACGGTGGAAGAGAAGGGGCTTGAGACTCCCCTTAATGGGAATTGACGATATTTCAAGAGTTTGAACATACAGTTGAACATCATTGTGATCCTCAGATCACAGTACCAAGAAACCATTTTTATTTAACCCACAAATAGTAATTTTGTCCTTTATCCTTTGATTGAAAAAACTTGACTCCAAATAACCTCGGAATGGAGAAAAATCTGACAAATCAACAGATTATTTTTAGGAAAATTTTCGCTCACCCACACATATAATAATATTCCTAATATTCCCCTATTCCGGCTATCAACTGAGCGGATGCTGCTCATAGTGGGGATGATTATACAGGTCTATACAGACTCATCGCACTGGATCTAGAAAGCCTCCAGAGAGGGAGGATCTCTGGCATAGGATATGAAATCACTCATATGGGCTGTAGCCCTCAACATATATTCAGTATATATATATATATATATATATATATATGCGTATATCTATATAGAAAAGGAATACCGATTGTATACGTGGCATATATATATATATATATATATCGGGTATATATATATATATACATAGAAACTGGCGAGCTCGTGCAATGTTGTGATGGGTGGAGCGAGGTGAGAGAAACAGAGAGGCGGCTCCCGAGCTTGTAATTATGTTGATACGAATGATCTGCGGCGAGCCGCAGAGAGGCCCACGAGAGAGCCTCCAGCGGTGCTCACCGGCTGCTATACGGCCTCCTATATATACCATATCATTTCTCTCTTTATCTCTTTTTCTCTGTTTCACTCACTCTGCCTCAACACACGTGCGCGCACCCCCACATGCAAACACACACACACACACATACATTTATCCGTACAGATACACAAGTATGATCATTCTCGTCCAGCGTGTGATCTCTTGCTGCTCATCACATATCTCTCTGATTCTCTTCAACTTTACGTGAGCACACAGACACAGGCACAGGCACAGACACAGGCACAGACACAGGCACAGACACAGACACAGACACAGACACAGACACAGACACAGACACAGACACAGACACAGACACAGGCACACATTGCGCGAGAAACGGCCAGAGAGATGAGAGCTCTGCGCGCATTAGGACCGTGGCGAAACCAGTTTAAGTGGTTAAGTGTAGATGTAATTGATTTCCATTTTATGAGGCCTCTCTCACTCTCCCTTGAAGATGCACCGAGAATCTTTCCTGGACCATCCCCTCTCTTTACATTGAAGCTCTCATCCATTTCGCTGCTTCTATCCTCCCCTTCACTTTTCCTCTTTATTTTTTTTTTATATTCTTCATTGGAAGACGATTGCATTTTTTACCACAATTTGGCGATCTCATCCCTTCAATACATTTCATACGTTACATTTCGATTACGTACTTGCGAGTTATAATACGCGTATTATAACCATGAGGGGGCAGCACCTGCGCCGGGACGACCTCTATATACGAGCATACCCGGCTGTTACTTAATTGAAAAAAACGTAAAAATTCTTTACAAGTGCCCGCACCAGCACAAAGAATTGTGATGTGTGTGCGTTTGCCTATATATATATATATATATTTATATTTACCTGGCCACAATATTCCTGGAGGGTCGTGGAGTCGTTAACGGTTCTACGGCCTCTTCTCACCTTCCCATCATCCACGAGAGGGAAAAAGAGAGAGTGGGAGAGAGAAAGAAACAGGGAGAACGGACCGTAATGATTTCTCACGCCTCGTTTCGGTTTTGCTGCTGCTCCAGCTCTGTTATATAGCTATTCATATATATATATATATACGGTCGTGTATACATAAATATATATCTATACATAAATATATATATATATATATATTTATGTATAGCTATATGTGTATTTCAATCTCGAGCTACGGATTCGCTGAAAAATATGTGGGTAGCATCGCGACCGTGGCGCCCACTCGACAGGAAAAATGGGAGAAGCACATGATATATATTAGGACACACACAAACACACACATGGAGGGCAGCAGGTACGCGAGAATCTTCTTTTTCATGAGTCAGATCTTGCGACGGAAAGAAACAGAGAGAGAGAGAGAGAGAGAGAGAGAGGGGCGGGGAGGACAGGGGGAAGAAACGATCTTTTGATTTTTCACCGATTTATCACGGCGCCTGCGGTGTGAAATATAAATTGCCGCGTTGATCTTGGACCAAGCGTTATTGCTGGTGGAACGCGCCGGAGGCCCGACATGGTGGTCTCCCAGAGGAAGAGAGAGAGGGAGAAAAAGAGAGAGAGAGATGCTTCATACAGCATCCGCATGGAATCGTCGCTAGCAACGACCCCTCTTTTTAAATAAGTGCAGTTTCTGACAAAAATTGATAAATGGGTTTCATGAAAAAAAAAAAAAGATCGAAAATCGGTTCGAATTCTTTCGACTATTCCTTATCAAATTGCCTTGTCAATTTATAGATGTAATGTAGAGATGGAGATATCGTTGATTTTTTTTTCATTGGGGAATGAGGATAAAAATCATCCAAAGAGCATGTATTCGTATCGTCGGACACACGCGACGATAAAAAGCGTAAAGAGTGTGTGTGTGTGTGTGTGAAGGAGAGATGAGGGTGAGCCGGGGAATATGTAAATCAGAAAGCCCGTGTGAATGCGGAGATTTATGAGTACCGTACACATTTCTGGGTGCAATAAATATCAGTAAGTAGCAGCAGCTAGAGCGTCGCATGATATGGTCGTGGTAAACGCGAGGACTCCCCCAGAGGAGAAGAGCGAGGCACCAAAATTGACGGAGATGCGAGAGGAAAGGAAAATAATAATAACAAGTAATAAGAAGAAAAGAAAGAAAAAAAATTATCGGATAGTTGGGATGAATTTTACAACGAAACAGCGTTTGCCAGCAGGTCGTCTCTCGTGTGTCTCATCTTTCACCCATTCACACCAATTTAGCGATATACAGAATAAATCCAGGATAGATGGGACACTTGTTTTTAATAAATGGTAACTTTTTCAAGTTTCTCCTTATACTTAGGCGCCCTCTGAAGCTTTCAAAAAGTGTTATCTTTTATTTTCCTGCAGAACATGATCTGTCATTATTTAAATTTTTGTACTACCGGTGAGAAACAAAGCCAGGGGAGATGGTCCAGTCCAAAGAAGGATGCAAAATCGTTGATACGCTTTTTTATATGAGAGAAGATTATTTTGTACCCACTATTTTCAATAAACTATTAGTGCCATATTAGAAAACACTGAAATTTATTCTCGTAGTTTTTTTTTTTAATAATAAAAATAACATGGAAAATAAGATTTCATCCAGTTGTTCGAAAGCACTTTTCTGCCATAGAAAAAAGCAATGTCAGGTAGATCAAAGAAATGTTATTTTGAATATATTTTAGAAAAAAACTTTAACATTTCCAATATATCTTGGGTCTCATGTCTAAAAGATACATCTGGGCGTAAAATAAATCACACTTAAAATGTGTCGAAAATATCTTCCTGATACATTCTTGACACATAAAACGACGGAAAGTTCTACATTTTCAGTATATCTCTTTTCCGTAAGAATTTTTTTCTCGGGTGTTCCAACGCTCCTGGATTTAATCTCTAAATGTACATAATACAAATATATAGGTGGAAGGAACGTTTGGGGGTGCGTTGGGAGCCTCTCATCGGGCCCACACGATACGCAAGAGTGTCACACCTCTGCGCGCCCCAGAGAGCATGCTGAGATGCACTTGGGCGCTTTTGCAGTAGGCAAAAAGGAAGCGTGAAATGCGTCCAATTACGCCCGAGTCGCGCGCGTTTCGCGAGCGACTACTCATCGCAAGAGAGATCTCGCCTGATGTACTTTCCTACATTAATATATATTTATACATATATATATATATATATATGTGTGTATGTGTGTGTGTGTGTGTGTGTAGGGGCAGTACAAGAAGACGTTTCGGACCCCTTGGATTTCATCAAATCTTTGCACGCATCCGCTACTAAGCCAACGCGTTATAACTCTCCTTCATTCGCTTCTTGTTCCACTTATTTGCCTTCTCTACTCTGCCTTCACTTCCTCCTACTCGTTTTTTTTGACTTCATGTTTTTTGGGCCTTTTTGTTCTTCGCGGTACGCTTGATGCGCTGTGGAAAGGTCTCGAGCTCACACTCGAGATCGAGAGAGTCTCGACCCATCATCTCATGGCATCGCGACGCTGTTAATTAGGTGCGATCAATTAGGAAGACTGAGCGAGCGAGAACACTGTGTGGGTGGCAGTTGAGAAACTCTTGAGAACGTCGTGCCAATTTTTTTTCCCCCCTCTTATTTCTCACACATTCGAGAAGGATTATTGAGATAAACGTCATATTTTGTGTCAAATTAATCGCTTAAATTGTTTAAAAATAATTTTCCAAGGTGAAAAAAATCGTCATAAGAATTGGTGGTTAAAATTTAAAAAATACGAGGCAACGAAAGCATTCTGTAAATTGATGAAAGAAATTATAGTGCATCTCTTCTCGGACAATGAATATTCGTTAAGCTTTACGATTATTTTTTATCCTCTCAGTATATATCGTCCTTAACGAGGTGTATAAAATACCATATAATTCTGAGAGAAGAGTCCACAGAGTCGACACTCTTGGCCAATGCTCGAGAGACGAC
The DNA here is from genome assembly GCA_963669185.1 of Dyspetes luteomarginatus. Lineage (NCBI taxonomy): Eukaryota > Metazoa > Arthropoda > Insecta > Hymenoptera > Ichneumonidae > Dyspetes > Dyspetes luteomarginatus. The sequence goes on along the minus strand of OY769909.1, from coordinate 8,806,471 downwards.
CAGACTGCAGTCAAAGAGAAGGAAGCTCGAAAGTTGGAAGGACAGAAGATGGTTGGAATAAACGCGTTGTCGCAGTGAAAAAGAGAGAGAGAGAGAGAGAGAGAGAGAGAGAGAGAGAGAGAGAGAGAGAGCGAGAGAGAGAGAGAGAGAAATGAGCAAGATCTCTCTGTGGGATGAGAGACGAAAAAGGGGGCTTATTATTTACAGCAGTCCGTAAGGCGTGTCACAATGGCATTGCGGGTTTCCTCTTGAAAGTTCAACAATGTACACGGGGATTTATGACCCGAACTTTCAACAAAACTGTCAATGCCCGGAGGGAAAGAAAGAGAGAGAGAGAGAGAGAGAGAGGGAGAGGACAACCACCCTCGCACTCGTTGAAAGCGCAAGAAAGCCAGAGAGAGAGAGAGAGAGAGAGAGAGAGAGAGAGAGAGAACGACTAAAACTAGCGCTCCTCACGCTCACTGTGATCTTTTTCTTTCTCTTTCTCGCTGCCTTACTCGCTTCGGAGTCCCGAGGATGGACCGCGGGCGGGCTTCTTCGTGGATCTCTTCGAAACGATGCGCTCGGGAATGCGCACAAATATTTTCACCATAAATTCTCATTTTTATCTTGCGGCCCCGCTGTTTACGGTCTCTGTGACCTAATCCACCCCCCACCCGACGTCTGTACTGTACTAGCCGTGTATAGATTTTTGTAATATTAGGAACAAGATAGAGGTTAAATTTACAAATATTTAAAAATATATAAAATATTTTTTAATTGAGATTTTTTAAATTTTTATCAAATAGTGGATTCGTGGTTGGCAGAAAAAAATGAACACAGTTTTAATGAATATTTCAAAAATCGCATTATATCGATAAAAACGGTTGTTTACTAAAAAGGCTGTAACTGCGCTTCCTGATGGACTTGCGAAATTGGTTTATTGTCATCCCCCGACCAATCTTTCCCCCATTAAAGAGCCACTTGGTTCATTAAATTTCGTAATCTTAAACATTTATTACCCATTTTCAGAGTCTTGTCGATTTTTATCAATTTTTTTGAAGTAACCGCAAAAAAAATTAAGGCATCTGCGACAAATAAAAGGCATTTTCTGAGTCAAGTTGCCGTAAAAAAAAATAATAATAACGAAAAATGGAACTAAATTGGCCAATCTGGAGAAAAGTTATGACGATTTGAAAATCAGCCCCTTCCGATATACATACTTTCTGATTCCTGATGAAGTCTCATAATTTTAATTTCCTCTTGTTCTCACTACCTTATCCAATCAGAATTTTTCTGCTGATTATGGCTCGATTCCACTTTGCCACGAAAAATAATTTTTTGTTTTTTGAAAAGTATAAAAACACAAAATTTGGTATTATCAGCCATTGATTTTTTTTTTTAATTCCCAAGTAAGTTACACCTCGAGCTCATACCTGTAGCATTCACCACTAGCTCCCCTGAGAATCTCACGACTCTTTTCACATTACTGTGAATTTTATTTCTTTACACATGGCTTTTCACGTGATCGACGACGGTCCTGAATGAGATCTACGAGTGGGATAATGAGCCATCATTGTTGACTTTCTCTCTATATATTTTATAATGCCAGAAGATGCACAGAAGGATAGAAAAATGGGAATGACGGGTGCATGTGATATATATTTGCCTCAAGTCTTATGGAAAAGTATGGAGACACCATTTTGTGTGCTGATCTAACATTTCAACGATCGATTTATTAATCTTTGCGATACTCACACGCAGATCAATCTATGCATCTAAAATCCTATAAATATAACAAGGGTGAGTCTATCAGGATTAATTTGCCATCAGACCCTGGGATTTCCCAGATAATCCCGATAAAGAATGCTCTTGTAGGAGAATTAAAAATAGTCATTGTATACTCGACACAACGATATCGTAGCATTCACCAAAATTACAATATAGATATACAAAAAAGCATATATATAGATATATTATTAGACACAACGAGAGCGATTCTCATATCTCCGATCGGTTTAAACCAATTGCTCGCTCATTGCAATTTAGATCAATGATCTACATTATTGGTCCAATACACGATCCTCCCTCTCTCTTTCCTTTTTTTTTGCTACTTTCACTCACTCATCATCATTTGAATCACATGTGACGCAAATATCGCGTCTCTTTTTCTTCCCCCTCCCTGACTAAAATTCATAAATTCTTCTTTGTCATTCTCTCGGCATTTCCGGTCTTTCTGACAAAATGGCAAATCGGAAACAAAGTTCAAATACGTATACGATACACAAGCATACACAGGCCTGCTCATTGTCGTCTTGGAAAAATGAGCGTCTCCCCGCAGAGTGAGCATATATATCGAGTCTGTTGTGTGTGTGTGTGTGTACAGCTTAGGGATGAATTTTTGCCAGCAGTAAAGATCAAGGCATATTACCCGCTGGGTTAAATGTTGACTCTCGACGTCTCTCTGCGGTGAAACGCGACAAAAACTAGCCCGCGATTCGTCACGCGCGAACCATGTCGAGAGTCTCTCTCGGCTGGGCCTGGACACGTTTGTCGTGTCCCCGAGGGTTGTTTTCCGCTGTTTGCGGACAACGTGGAGTTCTCTACATTGTGGTGTTCCCCGGTCCCTGTAGACGCCAGGGGTACGCACAGGACCAGGGCCAGAGAGAGAGAGAGAGAGAGAGAGAGAGAGAGAGAGGGCGAAAACAGAATCTAGCCCCCGGGATCGCAGCACGATTTCACTATTATACACCGAGGCCAAACATCTTTTCAATAAAAATAAAAGCCCAGTCTCCCGACGTCCTCTATTCAGTAAACGAACCGTTAACTCGACGTTAAATGGCGGGAAGAGAGAGGCCATATCCTGTCCTCTGTCACTCTGTGGCTCTTTCTATTTCACTCTAGCATTCTACACGATTCATTTTCTTTTTTTTTCAAACGTTGAAAGTCATCGTGAGCGAGTCCTCATTCTCGCCAAGATTCCCATAGGACTAGCAGAGAGAGAGAGAGAGAGAGACAGAGATGGAGAAAACAGCATGCTAGACCTGAGGCGCGATCTCTATTTGAGAGTCAACATCCCAAAAATGGGATTTTCATGGCTAACTTCACGCCACATTTGGACCTGCGACAACAAGCTCGCTTGATTGCCATATAGCACGTGGGGTAATGTGTAGATGCGTGTAGTTCAAAAGGTAAGATTTTTGCCGTCCAATCTACCAAAATGTTCATTCACATAATCTTCTTTTTACCCATTTCAGTCAGTTCAGAAGTTTTGTCAAGAACGACGAGGTGACTCCCCTTGGTGACTTTGCCCTAAACGATCGCCAGAAAAGCGAGCTCTTAGACTCCCTTTTTTGCGACTAGTGCGCGCCTTTTATCAGACAAATCATTTCACGAGGGTATGTCGAGGCTCATTTTCCAAACGATTTTCCACCTTAGATGTGACAGGCTGTAACGAGGGTGAATTTAATCTTCATAGAAAAGTGTATTTGGATCTTGAAGAGATGATTGGCAATTTTCAACATAAAACTCATTCGCTTTTTTCATTGGAAAACATCGGATTAGCGGGATCGTTTTGGCAAAGGAAAAGTGTGTTTGGATCTTGAAGGGCTGAATGTCGATGGCTTAAGGCCAGAAAGATATATATATATACTGCATCTATATTATATATCGAAGATGCCCTTTTAACTTTGAGCCTCTTATAAGATCGATGGCTCAACGCCAGAAAGGCATACAAGCTGACCCTTACACGTACTCAATACGCCCTTTTGATTTTAGGTCATCAATGTCATTTTCACATCAAGCTCGAACGATTTTCTCGGTGGAAAACATTAATTTACCTGGGTCTGGGCAATGGAAAAGTGTGTTTGGATCTTGAAGGAATAAATGTCATTTTCGCGTCAAGTTTCTTCAGAATTATCGTTGAAAAACATTGGATTATCTTTGCCACCTGCAATGACACGCTGACCGATTTTTTTCCTCAAGTCATTATTTGCGCGCCAGAAACGTCAAAAGGATTTTACCTCAAAGACCCGTATAATCCTTTTGTTGGTTCCAAAAACTTTCAAAGCCAACGATTCTCAAAGCCATCCTGGTACTTAGGTACGGAGACCAAACGCGTAAACTGGAGGACTTTGCGGGTAGCGCCAAAATGTGTTGGTGGATGCCAGAAGCGTTTTTCACAGTATGGAGTGAGAGAAAAGACTATTAGCAGAATGCATGAATATAAATGAGTCGCTATCGAGAGAGCAGAGAATTACAAAACGGCAGCAGAAAACTCGCGCGTGTTCCATCATGAAGTTTGTTCGCAAAAGTTTCAAAGTACCTTCGAAGGAATAAACAGGAGACGAAGAAGAAGAAGATGAAGAGGAAGAAGAAGAAGAAGAGGAAGAAGAAGAAGAAGAAGAAGAAGAAGAAGAAGAAAAAGAAGAAGAAGAAGAAGATGAAGAAGAAGAAGAAGAAGAAGAAGAAGAAGAAGAAGAAGAAGGAGAAGAAGAAGGAGGAGAAGAAGAAGAAGAAGAAGAAGAAGAGACGACGAAGAAGCGATGGAGAGAAGAGAGCGGCATTCAATTAGTCTCCTAGTAATTAGCCGGGAAATCTTCGGCTTTGTCGGCAAGACCCTCTCTCGTCTGACCGATACTCGCGAGAAACAGAGAGAGAGAGTCTCAACCACGACTCTCCGGGTGTCTTGCCACAGCAAGAAATCTTCCGCAGTAGCGGCGGAGGACATTGGTGAGAAGCCTCCCGGCCACAGGTAAAACCTTCCAAGGATCTCGTGGCTTTTACTCCACATACACACACACATTGTGTTCTGCCTGGCAAAACGCGAGCATACTAAAAGGCAAAACTGGCGCTACTACTGCCTTTATATTACCATGTGAGTTCATCTCAAATTCACGTTCGCGTTCGAGCGAGTCGTCCAATATTTCTGCGGGTACGTGTCTTCGTAATAGCGAGAGATAAAAGTAAAGAAATTCTCACGAGTGCACTCGTACATTTACGCACGAGTCTCTCTTGACTTGTTCTTTTGGTCGTGAGAGGAAGAGAGAAAAATGGCGGAGAAACGGGGAGGGCGTCTTTTTTTGTTGTTTTTTTAATACTCTTCGGAACGCCGCGCGCGTACGTGAGCTGCGCCTTCTCTGGAGCGAAGAAACACGGGCGTCCCTCAGCATCAAGTTCGACGGGGAATTAGTCGAATACCTATGCATTACGCTCGTAAATTGATTTCCGACCGATGGCAATGGAGGCGCGCGCGCTCGAGAGAGAGAGAGAGAGAGAGAGAGAGAGAGCGCGATGGCGATGTTGCTGCTCCTGCTGTTCCCTGAGACAAGAGATGCTGGCTACTCTCTTTCCCTTTCTCTCTCGCGAGAAAGAAGGAGAGAGAAAGAGAAAAAGAGGAGGGCAGCAATTTGCCGAAGCGCGGCGGCATTTCATCTCTTCCCTCTCCCACTCACCTCTCACTCGCTCATCTCGAACGCGCTCTCCTTGATCTTTTCTTTCATGACTTTATTTTTTTTTTTGCTCTCGGCACACGCTCTCCCATCGACAAATTTGCGAGGAATATTTTAATGCGAAGTTTGCCTCGCTTCCGCAATCGACCTCTGTTTTAAGTACTCGGGCATCTGTCAGAAAAATAAGATGGAGTCAGTTTGTATTGATTTCAACTCAAATGTCTTCGTGTATGATAAGGACCAAGAGAGGGATGGATTATGCATTGACTGCTGTAAATTAATTCCGCTGGATACAATTTTCAAGGTTCAAAAGAAAGTTTATTCCAGTGTAGTTTTGGACATTCACGAGGGGTGCTTTTTTACGCAAAAAGTCACGTAAAGGTCCAAGTCAGCATGTAATATCTACTTTGATTCTTTGAGATTTCACATTTCCTCCCCTATAATGGAGTCGATGGATGAGTCTGTTTCGCCATGTTTCTCGGTGCTTCTCCATAATTGGGGGTTTTTCTCAAGTTTTCCTCTTTTATCTGGAGAACTTGGGAATGCATTAGTTATCCCAGAATAAAGGGAGAATATGTGACAGTCTTTATTTTCAAACATTAATCTTTTTCATCCCATAATTTCAATGTTTTTTCACAAATTATATCATCTCAGTTCTTTCGAAGTAAGCCTAAAAATATCCCCAAAAAATAGTTCTGTAAAAAGCAATCGTACAACGTGTACTATCATAAAATCTCCAGCATGCAAACGCCGAGTCCGAGACTCGGAATGATAGAGCTATTTGTCAATGTATATTTTTTCACGGTCATCTCCCCTCAATCGTAAAAGTTACACGATGATAATAATATCGGAGCACACATTTGAGACAATCATGGCATATACTGGACGTGGAATAAAATAATCATTGAATGGATGCTGTTGCGTTTCGTCGAGGGGTGAGGAACTCATCGGGTGTGGGCGCAGCACACACGGTAGCAGCACAAGTAGAAAAACATCGGAGAACTGTAGGCATATCAACCCTCGTCTGTGGGTGGCCCGGAGACCAAGACCCAAATGGTTTCTACGTGCAGGACACCCACGTAAGGGAGAGCGAGAGGGTAAAGAGGAGAATGAGGAAGCAGAGCGTGAACAGAGGCGAGATAGAATGCCGACCAGGATGCGAGGTCTGCCCAATATTACAGCCCTTGTGAGTTACACCCTCACATACACACACTTTGCTACCCCTCGTACAGCTCTCATGTTACAAGCCGACACGACCAGCTACACGAAAACCGACGCAACCCCCGACGGTGAGGCGCTATAATACCCCTAAGGTCTCTCTCTCTCTCTCTCTCTCTCTCTCTCTCTCTCTCTCTCTCTCTCTCTCTCTCTCTCTCCCTGGTCACTAAATCACTCCTAAGGGCTGCTAAATAGTGGCGCGTTCCTCCAGCAAGGCGTGTCCACGACCGCGTGTGGTCTTCAATGCTCAACAGCCGAAATCCGACCATCATATATAGATATATAAATGAATAACTTGATGCCACGTCCGACGAAAAGCTCACGTGGCTTCCTTTCCGTAACTTGTACACCTTTTTTCTCTACCAGTTTCTCTCTTACATCTCATGCGGCATTCCCTTCTCGAGAAATAGTCATGACTTGCCGTCAACTCACACTTCCTGAATTGAGAAATACGCGAGACATTTCAGGGTCTCGATTTTTATAATTTTCAACTATGTATATTTTCAGTTGAAAGTGTGCAGATGGATATTTCGAAAAAATGTTTGAAATTCAGTCACATATCATCGGACAATTTCTGAATCTCCCGTTTTTTGAAATACTTAAAATTGGCTCCTTTAAGCAACTGTGAAGCCTGCGACGAAAGTGCACTATCGACAATCCGTTCTCTGAATCGAGAGAAACCGAATAATGAAACAATACATTATTTTTTTCCTTGAAATTGAAGGAATCATTTTTGTATACTTTTTATCGGTTAGATACATCACTCTTTGGCAATAGAACAGTTTATATATTGGTTGTGAGAGAGGCGAATTCCATTCACTATGATTTATTTCCATTACCTTTTTCTCCGAAAGCCCAAGAGCCTCCTAAAATTTCAATCATCTCACGATTCTCGATATTACGTGTTCAGTTCCTCTCTCTCACTCTCTCACTCTCTCATTCCCTCGATGGATTGGCATACACTCGACGAAACCGAAGATACGTGGAAAAGCCAATCCGGCTTCTCACCATATCGTGAACACCTAATCGTCCCAAGAGACGAAAAAGTCACCCCACTTCCCTCCAACTTCTACTTCTGTACCAAAAGTTGGCCAGATGGGCAATCGTAATATATATAAATCGTAGGCATAAAGCATAATACTTTTATACCCACTTTTCCACTCGACCTCTCGTGTGAACTCAACAATTCCAAATAATTCCCATATTGCCTAAATTTTCTTGAAATTCACGCATTATAAAAGCCACAGAACAGCCGCCTATAATTAAGCCTCGATGACCCAACATACGAGGAGGGGTAGCTCTGATGCAAAAGCGTAACTAAAGCTCGTTTAACGTCTTATTCACAGATGCGTGAGTAATTCACCGATGATTATCCCTAATCGTGGATTTTTCGATGTAAGAAGAAAATCGGGGGAGGAAAATGTAGTCGTTCTCGGTTTCCCATGACCTGTGAGCACGAACGAAATATATGGGGGTGTTTGCGTGGAGAGGTGGGGGGGATTACGACAGCAAAGAGGCCACCAGCTGAGGGGCCAATCGAGGGCTAGAGCACAGGACACATAGTTTCCCGATTTGTGTTTGGAACCTGATACCCATGCGAAGGGTCGTGAAATCAAGATATATGGAGGGGTTGCCGTTTCTACGCGTGCAACGAGGGTGGTTTTGCCGGGAATGGCAAAACGGACGGTGTTATCTATATATATATGCATGTATTTCTTCCTGGTGACCGCTATGGTTTTTCGTGTGATTTCGCTCCCTCTTGTAGCAAAAAAATTTTCAAAGTCCAAAAGGGAGGTTTTTCCTCTTCTATCCTCGCTCTCTCTCTCTCTCTCTCTCTCCAATAAATATCAGCAGGTTCGAGTTTTTTTTTATGGTGACCAAACCATGAGAGAGAAGTGGAGGAATGTCGAGGGGTTGAAGAGTAAGAGAGAGAGAGAGAGAGAGTTTTGTGGGTGCGGCATTTCCAGGGCACGTGCGTCCCATCCCGCAGATGACACCGTTTTTATTGGCAGTGCGAGAGAGCTCGATCTCGCTTTTATGCTCAGGGAGCAATCATGGCCGGTGTATCATGGGCCTAGTATGTGTGTTTGTGTGTGTATGTATGCGGAGAAAGCTCCATACATATATAAACACTCAGCCTCCACGATTGGCCACGAACCCTACGTGTATGTCGTGCGCAGAAGGATGCGGAGGAAGAGAGTTCTCCCATGTACTTAATACATCGAAAATATACAGCATATATATAAGTACATAGGATATACTGTAAAGGATATACGTAGACAGAGAGCGAGAGAGTGAGAGAGGCAGATATGTATATAAGGGAGGGATGAGGGAGAATATTGGGAAAGTGCGCTATGGCGAAGAGAGAGTTTGGAGGCGAGAGTGGCCGATATAAAGCCACCGCAGCAGGACATGCCCGACCACACGTAAAAGAATTCGTTGAATCAACAAAATGCTTTGCCATATCCACGTCCCCATGTACATAAATTTATGCGTATATGGCGGATAATTGCAGGAGAGTTGGTACACTAGAGAAGAAACGACACTTTTGTATAACCTTAAAATACATTCTTGAAACCAAATAAATAAAAATTAACGCAAATTATACGGGGCAAATATTATACGATGGACGCTCCACTATTATAAAAAAAAAAGTTGTAAAGGGGGAGCTGCGAGCACACGAAAAATAACCTTTGAGCTTCCAGAAATTACAACATGCCTGATTTTTAAGGCTAAAAACAATGTTAGTCTGAAAAATTGAGTTTTTGAGCTGTTTTTTTCGATAATAATTAATGACTGTTGCTTAATTATGTCGCTAAGGATATCTTAGCTTAGATCATGTACGCAGGGCCTTGACTAGTTTAATTAAATACACTAGAGGTCCAAAGTAATCATATTATAATGATGAAGTAATCATTGTCTCCATAAATCGATTAAACTCTTCTAGCAAGTGGTTTATTTTTATACTGTGAGATTATGCGTTTCGTTATCTGTGGCAAATTGAAGGTAAAAGTGTCCTCTTGGAATTGCTCGGAGAATGTTAGTACATAAAAAATTTGGACAAATTTCCAGCTCATTAAAAAAAAAGTGTCTCAACTATCCTGGAGTTATCCTAATACAAACACCCACAAAAGTTTCAGGTAGCATATATCTATTAACAGATGGAATTGGTTGAGATAAAAATGGGAACGAAATACATGTATATAAAAAAACTGCGACTGACCAACGTAAAAATCCTCGCAGACTCCGTTGAATATATAGAGTGGATGGGAGATGAGATATCCCACAAACTTCTTCATTAATGAAGTAATCATTGTCGCACCTCTCCATAAATCGATTAAACTCTTCTAGCAAGTGGTTTATTTTTATACTGTGAGATTATGCGTTTCGTTATCTGTGGCAAATTAAAGGTAGAAGTGTCCTCTTGGAATTGCTCGGAGAATGTCAGTACATAAAAAATTTGGACAAATTTCCAGCTCATTAAAAAAAAAGTGTCTCAACTATCCTGGAGTTATCCTAATACAAACACCCACAAAAGTTTCAGGTAGCATATATCTATTAACAGATGGAATTGGTTGAGATAAAAATGGGAACGAAATACATGTATATAAAGAAACTGCGACTGACCAACGTAAAAATCCTCGCAGACTCCGTTGAATATATAGAGTGGATGGGAGATGAGATATCCCACAAACTTCTTCATTAATGAAGTAATCATTGTCGCATCTCTCCATAGATCGATTAAACTCTTCTAGCAAGTGGTTTATTTTTATACTGTGAGATTATGCGTTTGGTTATCTGTGGCAAATTGAAGGTAGAAGTGTCCTCTTGGAATTGCTCGGAGAATGTCAGTACATAAAAAATTTGGACAAATTTCCAGCTCATTAAAACAAAAAGTGTCTCAACTATCCTGGAGTTATCCTAATACAAACACCCACAAAAGTTTCAGGTAGCATATATCTATTAACAGATGGAATTGGTTGAGATAAAAATGGGAACGAAATACATGTATATAAAAAAACTGCGGCTGACCAACGTAAAAATTCTCGCAGACTCCGTTGAATATATCGAGTGGATGGGAGATGAGATATCCCACAAACTTCTTCATTAATGAAGTAATCATTGTCGCATCTCTCCATAGATCGATTAAACTCTTCTAGCAAGTGGTTTATTTTTATACTGTGAGATTATGCGTTTCGTTATCTGTGGCAAATTGAAGGTAAAAGTGTCCTCTTGGAATTGCTCGGAGAATGTTAGTACATAAAAAATTTGGACAAATTTCCAGCTCATTAAAAAAAAAGTGTCTCAACTATCCTGGAGTTATCCTAATACAAACACCCACAAAAGTTTCAGGTAGCATATATCTATTAACAGATGGAATTGGTTGAGATAAAAATGGGAACGAAATACATGTATATAAAAAAACTGCGACTGACCAACGTAAAAATCCTCGCAGCCTCCGTTGAATATATAGAGTGGATGGGAGATGAGATATCCCACAAAGTGTGATGTTCTCGGTCAAATCGTGTTACGAGTCTCCCTGCCCGAGTTGAGGCTAATAGAGAAAAGCGCGCCTTGTCTCTCGGGTGTGCATTAGCTCGGAGTTACATACGTACAGTCGAGTGGACAATCTACTCCCAGAGGAATCTACCAGGGGTGAGAGAGTGTGAGAGTGAGAGAGAGAGAGAGAGAAAATCCCGCAAAAACGAAATAATTTATTTAGGAAACACTTGGTGAACCCTGCAAGGGTGAGCTGGAGGGAAGAAAATATATTTTTGCCGTGTCACGAAACGATTCGCATTTCGCTTCTCAGACTAGTGTGTTAACGGGATGAGGGCGTGAGTGATTGACCACAAAGTGCCATGTAAACTCTTGGAATATAGAAAAAAAAAAACAAAAAAAAACTACCATGAGGTAGAATTGTTAACATTCTTATTGCAGATAAAAAAAAAATGCATTCAACGAATTTCAAGTTGAAAATCATTTTAGGCAATAAATTATTTCATCATTGTTGGAAAATTATTTTATAATTGTGCGACTGTCATAACTATTTTTCTTCCACGTAGCTCATCAATGCCCGTAACAAATTCAGGCAACGAAGCGTATAAAAGTTTTATAAGAAATAGGAGAAATGAAACGCGATAATCATGATCGCAAAAAGATCGGAAAGAACCGACAAAGGAAAATTGCAGAACTGTAATAAAATATCCAATTAAACAGTTTTCATTGGATCTCAAATGGAATGTATCCGTTTTCTCTCTGCTGGGAAGCTTTTTCTATTGAAAAATCCTATGATGCCACTTTCCCATTATGGTGTGCAGAAAATCAGCGGAGATATGGATAGACGTTTTGAGGCAAAAATAAAAGAGAGTGAGAGCGCGAGAGGGAGAGATGGGATGTCGAGGGAGCAGGTAATTAGGCGTTCGAGAGGTGTAAGTAAATGCTGGAAGTGCCTGGAAGGAAGTATCGCCTCCAAAGAACCACAGAAAAAGAGAGAACGAGGGAGGGAGAAAAATGAAGAAGGAAAACGCAAGAGAAACTGCGACAAAGCGACAGATGGCTCCCACGCCTTACCCACCACCTTGATTTGTGGTTGAGCATTTTTCAAGCCATTTGGCTGCTTGCCTATAATTTTCGACAGTACAGCAAACCCCTCCCCCTTTTTCATATCCATGCATACATACACATATATAAATTCTCTTCCTCTTCAATTTCACCGGCAAGACTTCTTCTTCGTCGTTATTCTTTATCCTGCTCTTCTCCTTGGCGTGTTTTTCCTCCTCCTTAAGCCTTGAGTTTATTTTCTTAACGGCCGAAATAATAAGTTCGCGGGCGACCATCCCTCTCTCTCTCTCTCTCTCTCTCTGTATTATGCGAGCTCGAGTGATATTTGCAAAATGGCGAAAAAAAGAGAGAAGACTCTTCAGCGTGGGTTCTTTTCTCTCTTTCTGTGGTCTTTTTAGCGTGAGGTATAACAATGCCACACGCGAAACTTGCAGTTTCTCGTGCGTGAATCGAGAGGCTTATTCACCTGTGACGAAAAGTCGGCACCCTAAAATTACTTATACCATATAAACACACACGAAGACTTTTTAGCTCACGATTATTTCATGCACTTCCTGAAATTCACGTGCTGAAAAAAAAATGTATATGTACACAGCGATGCTTTCTGTCGTGCTTGAACGTTTACAGCAGCTCAGCTGTTTATATATATATATATATATATATATATATATATATATATATATATATATATATATATATATATATATATATATATATATATATATATAATAAAGGCAAAAGTAATATAAAAAGCGTGAAAAACGAACAAAAGTGGAGCGAGCGAACAGCAGGCGCGTGCCCTAGGCCCTGTCAAGCGTCTGTGCTCTCTCATCATTGCCCGCATGCAAACGAAATTTATTTCCGGCAAGAGACCTCAAAAATTATCCTTTTTCTTCAATAATAATACAATATTTCTCATTCCTTTACCTTTTTCTTTCTCGAATTTTTATTTCAAATTGTCCAAGTCTCGGCACACGCTCGGGCCCTTTCGCCCTCCGAGGAAAGACGCGCCAGTTGTCTCACGGGGCTTCAGAGAAATTGAAAAAAAAAAAAAAATGAAATACTCAAAGGAACTTATAATGGGCCATTAAAGACATAAAAGGGGGATGGAAAAAAAAATACTTAACAAATTATAATCGCAATTTGTAGATCGATTGGTATCGTGAGTTTTGCAAAAAAAAAAAAACCGATAAACTATCGTGGTCACGTCGATCAATTCCACCCTTATAATCATTCGATATATGTAGCTGGGTAAAAAAATACAAGACAAGTGTTTTATTTTACGTGCGAGGTGAAAACGTAGAGAAGAAGAGAATTTCAGAGAATCGGAGGTACTGTAGAGAACGTTATTACGAATTACGAATTATTTACGAGAAAAAATTATCAACGACCACATCTTAATGTGAAAAAATTGAATTTGAAGGAAACGTAGTTGTTTCGAACAATGAGAAAAAGATCGTAAAACGTAAATTAATTCAAAGAATTAATTATCCCTTTATACGAGGCCACTCCTTTTTTTAGGTCAAGAAGTGCAACACTTATTTTTATCCTCTGGAAGCAGTGGATGCATGGTACTGGAAGTATGTATATGTATATATACCCCCCTTGATTGGTATACTTAAAATTTTGTGTATTGAACACGTGATTTTTTTTTTTTTGTGATTGAAGTACTTTTCAGCGCATAAAGTATCAATACTTTTTATAGATTTTGTTTTTACTTCACTTTAAGTACACATGTACTTCGGGTACTTTGTACTTTAAATACGCGTACAAAAAATTACGAGTGTTTTATACTTTAAGTGCGTGTACTTCGAATACTTGTACTCCAAATACTTTCTACTTTAAGTACTTGTGTAATTTCATAAATCCTTCATATTATTAAAATTCTACGCAACAAGTGCAACACTGAATTTTAATCCTCTGGAAGCAGTGGATGCATGGTACTGGAAGTATGTATATGTATATATACCCCCCTTGATTGGTATACTTAAAATTTTGTATATTGAAAACGTGATTTTTTAATTTTTTCTGATTGAAGTACTTTTCAGCGCATAAAGTATAAATACTTTTTATAGATTTTGTTTTTACTTCACTTTAAATATACTTGTACTTCAGGTACTTTGTACTTTAAATACGCGTACAAAAAATTACGAGTGTTTTATACTTTAAGTGCGTGTACTTCGAATACTTGTACTCCAAATACTTTCTACTTTAAGTACTTGTGTAATTTCATAAATCCTTCATATTATTTAAATTTCTACGCAACAAGTGCAACACTGAATTTTAATCCTCTGGAAGCAGTGGATGCATGGTACTGGAAGTATGTATATGTATATATACCCCCCTTGATTGGTATACTTAAAATTTTGTATATTGAAAACGTGATTTTTTAATTTTTTCTGATTGAAGTACTTTTCAGCGCATAAAGTATAAATACTTTTTATAGATTTTGTTTTTACTTCACTTTAAATATACTTGTACTTCAGGTACTTTGTACTTTAAATACGCGTACAAAAAATTACGAGCGTTTTATACTTTAAGGGCGTGTACTTCGAATACTTGTACTCCAAATACTTTGTACTTTAAGTACTTGTGTAATTTCATACATCCTTCATATTATTTAAATTTCTAGGGTAACATTCACGCACCTTGAATAAGAATAATACGATTTTCGTTAATTTTGAACAAGTTTGAAGAGCTTTTTATGTAATTTGCGTTAAAAAAAAAGTATTGATCGTCGAAAAATATTGCTAATCAAATAATTGGCCCTAGGAGTAATTAAAAATTAGCAATCCAGGCGTGTATAAGCGTATCTGAGAATGAGTCGGGAATTATTTTCGGACGATCATGCTCGACATATTCATTCGACAAAGTGGAGTCAAGTGTTATTCTCGTTGTCCCGCTGGGTGGCGCGTGCTCTCACTCTCGTCACACTCGTCATTCTCCGCTTGCATGTAACAACGAAACGATCGCTGAAGAGAATAGCCAATGTATATATATATAAAAGCACTAGTAAGCACTAGTAACGAAGGGAGATGGTGCACTTTTCCATGAGCCCCCGCCACGTGCGCCCCCTATAAGGTCTGAAATCATCATCACGTGGCACGGATTAGTCGGGAATATCGGATTAGCGAACAGCCCCGGAATCAACAGCTGCCTGAGAAATCCGAATTCTTTGATTCTCCTCTATATTGGCGACCCGATGCTCTTTTTCTATCTTTCTCTTGGTAAATTATATACTGGATGTGTCTTATTCTCTCCTAGCAAAAGTTCACTCTGCGTAATCACGCTCGAGTGGCCTTCGAGATTCGAGCCATCACCATGGAGTCAGAAGGGATGTAGAGACATGGGGGTTGTTCGTGATAATCATTAGACGCTTCGATAGACATTACCGATTGACGGATCAATAAAACTATAAATTCCGGGAAATAAACCGCGACAGATGCATCGTGGACCAAGATAAATTTATTGCCATCGACAACTTTGTAATGTCAATCGAGTTTTTTACCCCACCGTTGAAAACGGTGAATCGGTAAGACGCCGATTTTTATTATTCAGATTTTTAGTATGCAGAAATTTCTATTTTTTTCAAAAGTCATTCAAATATTTCAAATTAAATATTGGACAAAAAATACGAGTCTATTAAATTTCCACATTTTTTGACTCCCTCAAGCACTCACATTGTTATTACATTTGACACAGAATATTAAATAAGCTAAAAAGTTATTATTGAATCACGCTAGGCGAATAGTCTTGAATAATTTTGATAAATTTAATTGATTGTTAAATATTTTAATCCAATGCTTATAATAAATATTTGTATCGATCTAACTACCATTTAGGAGTAATCGAACCGTATAAAATACCGTTAACAGCTGAAATACATATCGTGTCGTCGTCCAATTTAACTTTGGATGTAAGAAAAAAATAAATAAAAATCGATCACCGGATACATCCATTCGTGCAAACGTTTTGGAACGAGACGAGAGAATAATACGTGTATGTATATATATAAATGATAATGCAGAGTGGTAATATGAGAGTCGATCGCGAGTCACGGCCTCGTGCCACGGCAGATTGCCGTAACAACCGTGTTCTTGTTGTATTGCGTAGTCATCGGGGCAACTGCAATATATATATGTATATATATATATATATATATATATATATTATAAAGTCTGCCACACGTGGATCGCGGACAGAGAGCTCCGTTCCCCCGTAATCATCACGCGCGCGCGCCCGTTTCCTCGCGCTCCTTTGCCCCAATCGCCCTCTCGGTGCAGAAAACACCTTGCGTCACTTTTGAATGCAAGTTCTCTCTCTCTCTCTCTCTCTCTCCCTCTCTCTCTCGCTCCCTTTTGCGGACCGCTAATTAACATTTCGGTGAGTTCGGCGAGAGAAAACCGCGAAAGAGCGATATAGAGCTGAAAAAATATTAAGTTTTTACGTCACGTTTACGAATATGAATGTTTACTTTTAAAACAGCGAAAAAAAGACTCTTACTCTTAGATTTTTTTTTAAATAGCCTTAAACCTCATTTTAACCGTTGAATTCCACATTTTATTTGATTCTTCTAATAACACAGAACTTATCTAATTATTTCGAACATTGCAGCTATATCTCTCTCGCACTCTTACGGATTTCACATCACCTTAAGATAAACAATTTTTTTCCATTGCAATAATTTTACGGGACATTGGCGATTTCCGATGATAAATTTCTCGCTCAATTCACTGACAATGAGTCATGCTGGTAATCTCAACTGCACGCTGGAATTGCATGCAGTATATATACTATATATATATATGTCCTATAAAAGGAACAGAGCAAGAAAGATTGGGGCATTGAATGCTGAATGATTTAGGTCCCATAACGCGCATGGATCCTCGGATATGCGAAAGAGAAATACAAAGACGGAGACTGGCGCGTGCCTCCATGACGATTCTCGCGTTAATGGTATTAACGAGAGCCTTTTTTTCTCCCTCTCAGTCTCACCATTCCATTCCTATCTATTCAAAAACTAATTTCTCAATGCTTTTTGTAGAACTCTCGCAAATTTCAAACGTAAAAGAATGAAAAAGAAGAACAAAAGAAGTAGAAAAAAAATATTGTGACGAGATTGACTTATCAACCCTTCGGAAAAATTACTAAATTATATATCAGGGATCTGTATAAAGGGTGTCAGAAGTCGTCGAGGGTTGTATTTGTGGTGTTTTCTCTCTCTCTCTCTCTCTCTCTCTCTCTCTCTCTCTCTCTCTGTTTCGAGGGGTGAGTTTTGATATCACGAGAACACGAGAAACACGGATACGTAAATAAAAGCTGGTCGATGTGCGACAGAGCTGACGGGGGTGAGCGTGAAGAGGGTGAATTTCTCGATCTCTCGCCTCGCTTGTAAATATATATATATATATATATATATATATATATATATATATATGCATAGGTCTATCCACCCTTCACTGGTAACACGATCGTGTGGCAAAACGCGAGAACAAAACGCCCTCGCTCATTGGGACAGGAGAGGGGGTGGAAAAGAGATGAGAGATTTGCTGAAACGAGACGAAAAAGTATCTCGCCTATATGCGACCCATCCGCATTACACGTCTCGTATACACAGTCAGCAGGGGGGTGACAGGGCGCATCTCTTTTAGACAAATTGTTTGAGCCGAGTCGATTAGTTGGCCCACAATGGAGTGTCGTTCTCGTGCCCCAAACTCTCACTCTGTATACATATATATATATATATAGATAGAAATACAATGGGGATGACGGCGACGCGCCTCCTCCCTCGTTACGTTACATTACATTTATCTCCCAACGGTTATCCGCTACACGCACACACCCAGTCAATTACATGTACATATATTTGCCAGTGATGTGCTCTCGCATCTCCTATGTAACAACCCTCACATCGTATTCTAGCATGCTAAGGGATGAAGAGACGGGCACGTGCTACGAAAAGCTTCTCTCGCTTTTCCTATAGATCGACGTAAGGGGATGCTCGTTGCTGAGAAAGAAAAAAATATTTTTTTACAGTTTCGACATGCAATAACGAAAAATTTGCAACACCGATAAAAATGACCTCGCATCTCCCCTATCGAACCGAACTGACCTGCTACTTGACACGACGAAAAATAACAACAGACGGTATAACGAGTTAAACGCGAAAAATCGAGAAATGTTAGTTGGTTTATTTATCGAATGCAATCACGAAAAACATTTGAATGAATAAAATATTGAAAATTATTTTGTTATGGAATAATAGTAAATATCGTGAAAAAAATAAAAAATTTCAAGTCGACTCAAAGCTTTGTCTGGAATAAAAATCCTTGGAAAAACTTTTTTTTTAACAATTATTCAAATTGGTACGTGATAAACATTTTAAAGGAGCGAATCAATAATAGTAAAAAAAAACGTACTAGTGAGTAGAAAATTCCCAGCGTTATTCGATCCTATCTCCATTAATCCTCATCTCTCATTAATCTCTCATTTCTCATTAATCCATCTGAATATTTTTTAAAGACTCTTCTCAATGATTTTCGCGGAAAATTTTTCGTAATGATTTATCAGCTCAAACAGTTGAAGGAGATGGACAATTTTCAAAATATATAAGAAAAAAATAATTGCAGGAATAATTCTTTTAAATTTTTGTACGTCCGTCATTATCTAATAGGTTAGAATGGACCCGATCTAGCGAGGAAAAATCTGCGGTTTTGTTTTCACCACGACAGATTCGACGGTTGAGACACCAGTTGGTCAGTTAACCATTACGAGAGAGAGAAAGAGAG
This sequence comes from Dyspetes luteomarginatus, assembly GCA_963669185.1. NCBI lineage: Eukaryota > Metazoa > Arthropoda > Insecta > Hymenoptera > Ichneumonidae > Dyspetes > Dyspetes luteomarginatus. Next base: position 8,787,471 of record OY769909.1, on the reverse strand, counting down.
AGAGAGAGAGAAATAGAGAGAGGAGAGCTTGGGAATAATATACGCATTGCCACACATTTTACAGAACACACCGCCTCTCTATTAGAGAAAAAGTTTCGCCGCTGTACTAACTCTGGGGGGATATAGATTTATACGGAACACGCCCAGGGTTTGCCCGGAAGCCGCCGGGGTAAAAATAAAAAATGAGACGAAAGAAATGAAAATTGGTTGACGCCGCGCATCAGGCATCGAAGCGAGACGACGACAATAAGGGTCGACATTTTTTTCTTTCCCTCCCATTATGAGAAATTTCACAATTTCACCGACTGTGATCTTTAACAGGAACATCTGGAATCGATGGCAGAGTTAATAAATACCAAGAGAGTCAATAATGCCGATAAATAAAATCGATAAAATAGCAAAAATATTATCGTTTATGTGTGTGTGTGTCTTTTACCAGTCGAACTTCGATTATATCCCTGAAAGAAATTATAGACAGGTGCAGTCGCGGTGAATTCGACTGGATTATTATATCTCGTCGTCTCACACTTGGAAATTTTCTAATTGCCTCAATTATAGTCCGCTTAGGATGATTATACAGGCTGGCGAGAGGAGTGAAGAGAATTTGTGATATACACGTATAGAAGTCGACGTATATTAGAAACTTGCTCTGACAGACACGTTGAGAAAGACGAAAATTTCACGAAGACATAAATATATTTCTAAAGTCTTGTCTCTCCACCGATGGGGATAGCCGATTATTATTGCAACACTTCAGAGCAACTTTTGCCGACATAATTTTGGCCTTTTCTGCCGTTAATGATTCTCGCAGTCCGTCTGTCTTTCTGGATCCCCAATATAGCCCCTGTCTCGAGACCCCAACGTTGCAAATGTTTAATTACTTTAGTGAATTCGTCGTTTCACTATTTTCCAAAATTTCTAACGATTTTTATTTACCTTAAACTTTTTTTTAAACTTCCTGATGCAAAGATTATCATTTTTATCTCAAGATATGCGAATGAAAATCGTAAAAACTGAGGTAATTGAGTTCAGGAATTATATTCATAAAAGGAATAATGAAAAAATTGCGGAGAAATTATTTCTACATCCTAAAACGATCGATAATCTATTAAATTGGATAATATAAAAATCACTTTATTCAGAAGAATATATTTTAATTAAACAGTCGAGACTGCAATTTGCAAATATTTAATAACTTCGAGAATCCATCGTTCGATTAAAATATTTCTGTCGATTCTTCTTGTCTATATTCTTCTTTTTTTTTAACTTATATTTTTTGTATTCGGGGCAAAAAATGATCTTGATTCCAAGATATAACGAAAAATAGCAAATTTGAAGTAATCGCAAAGAGGAATTACTCAAGATCAGAAAATTCGAAAAGATTTAAAAAAAAAAAATGATCCCATCTGTTCGAACAAACAAAAGATCCATAATCCATCTCAAACCCTCGACAAAACTGACTTATCTCAAAATACACGTGCAACGATTAAACGGTCAATGTGACCAATGGTCAGTTCACTCAATTAGTCTGTCGATTCTCGAAAATTGAAAGGTATTTTGTAGATCGTGTCACGACAGAAGTTTAAGTATCGTGTCGAGAAAGGTGCGAGAACGTTTTGAGATTCCAGCTCGCTCGTCCTTGTTGTGTAAGAGATACAAGGGATGGTCATTCAAAAAAAACACAAAAAACAACAAAGAAAAGTAGTCATTAAGTATCTTGGGTTGTCTCGTGTTTTTCCAGAAATTAGTCGACACACACAAGAGACCGAAGAGAGAATGCATGCGCGATTGCATTCTCTCTTCGGGAGCTCGAGAATTCTTGAGGCTGTTTGTCGAGATTGCCCTGTCAAGATAATCAAGAGTTCGGTCTCCGTATTAGGTTCATATATATATGTGGCTCTCAACGAGAACGGTTCACTCCCCGGTGGCCGAAAATATAACTTTTCTCACCCTCTCTCTCTCTCTCTCTCTCTGTCTATCTATCCCTCTCTCTCTCTCTCACCATCTTAGAGATTCCTCTTAACCTTCCCGCAAGATCATTAGTAATCGAACCAACCGATCCAGCCAACTAATCGTCGTACAAACCGTGAATTTAACACTCGCGCCTATCGTCCTGACACTCGGATCCCAAATTCTCTCGATCAATCTCTCGGTTGACAAAAAAAATCTTTCTTTTTCTTCTCCATTTTTTACTGACTCTCTTCTTGATGTTTGGCGCCCGGGAGCGTATCAGGATGTTCGTAACAGATCGTGACAACTATAATAATGAGGAAGAAGGTAATATAAGACAATTAACGATCACTCGTAACGTGAAAATGTCCAAAAGATCGTAAAGTGTCCTATAAATGATAATGTTTGTCAAATTTTTTTTTTTTTATATTTCATCAAATGAATTTCACTGCTTATTTAATTGAAACATTATATTCCTGTTTCCATAGTTCTTATTTATTTTTTTATTTTTTTTCTACGAAAGCCTGAGTCATTTTCTGTTGAAACTTTAATGATTTTTTAAATAATTCCGATAGTATTCCGATAATATTGAATTATAATTCTAATATTGTTAAAAAATATTGTTAAAAATAGATCGATATGACATGATGTACGATTAAAAGTCTCAGTACTTTACTTTATTGATTTGTCAAAAAACGTAAAAGTTACAAAATATATTTCTATAAATTTATATATTAAGTATATGCTCAAAATGAATTGATGAAGCGAAAAATCGCGCTAAATATGTAAATAATCAAATCCTGGATTTTGATGAATTCCAATATTGATATTAAATTCCGATTAGTTCTCACACGTTCAACTTTATCGAAGTGCTAAGTTTCGCACATACGACGAGAATGTCGACTTCTGGTTGTGTTATCTCGACGAATTCTCAGAGTAAAATATGTGTTTCGACTCGAGGGAACGTGGCTATATATCTCCACCCAATTGTGTGACGCGGAATACATTTTATTTCTCAGAATTGTCAAATTTATACACTTGTTTCAAGGGGTTATCATCTACCTCGAGCCATGATAATGAAAAATTCCACCTGTCCGTGTGGTAAAAACATTACGTAACAAAAATATTTTTATTACCAGAGTTTAGCACGGGAGCTCAAAAGCTATAACTTGTGGATGTCCTTCGCTATCGAGATTGTGCAGTAGAATAGCCTGCAGTTAAATCGACTTTGCGCGTTGGATTGAGTTCTGACTCACAGAAATGTCGTTACATGTACACAATTTTATGATGCAGAGCGAACTTGTTTTTCAGAATTTTTCTTTTCACACAGCTGTTTCGATTAGATATTAAGAGCTATCAGGGTAAAAAAAAATCCAAGATTACGCTGTAAAAAAAAAGCATGTAAATTCGAAATTTGCACGTTGTTTCCTCGCAATTTTCACCGACCCACAGATTCTCTTCTATTTGTATTGTCTCTCTCAATTCTGGCTTCCTCATAGAGGAAGCTTTTTCTCTTGTGACTGTGGAAAAATAACGAGAAGCTTTATAATTCGCTCGATAGTTCTTGGCAATGTCAATAGCAGATATCTTTATCCACTATCCAGTTTGTGTAGCATGTTTCCATAAATAATCAAACGTTGGAGAAATCACAAAAAACGGGAAAATTTCCTGAAATTCATAATTTCATAACATCCAAACCCCACCATTGTTTTATGACAAACTCAACGCTAGATATCCTTGTCCCCTATTCAATTTGTACATTAATTTTTTGGTCGATGGGTGGAAATTTGCTGAAGGTAGAACAAACACGTCATTTTTCGGAAAACTAATAATTTAGTGAAAGATTCAAAATTCCATACAATTTAAATCCTGCTACCATCGATTTGTGCCAAACTCAATATCAAATATTTGTCTACCTCGGCCAATTTTTGTAGCAAGTTTTAATTTGATATTACCAAATAGATTTTACTGCTCATTTATACTGAAACACGTTTATTTCTGTTTGAATCGTCTACAATATTTTTTTGTTTTACGAAAATCTGAGTTAATTTTTTTACAATCAGTCTCAATGTTTTAACTGATATAAAAAAAAATCTGGATAAGCAATTGCACGACAAATCGCATTAGCAGCGCCTCGAGAGCGAAAAACCAAAATCGCGAAAGAGTCGAGCGATTGGTTGCATGTAAGATGCAACGGTTTGTATAATAATATATGCGGGGGACACGCGATCAGCGTAGCAGAAACCCTCCGGGCCAAGTGGCTCGCCTTATATGCACATCGTATTTTACACGATACACCTTTCGTAGGAAAGACGCGGCCTTTTCTCACCAAGTTGCCTCGCAAATGTGCAATAAACGATAATCAACTGAGTCTCTCCAGAGGATAAACGTATTTTACGCTTGCCCAATAAACTATTCTCATCTCCAAGATTGTACATACGTCTCCACACCTCCGTATACATGCACCACATATTTACTGGGAAAGGCTTACAAAGTGCGAGCGTACGATTTCTCCACCTAACCGAGTAAACCGGGGCAAAATGGACCACGAAGATGAAATTGAACATTACAAAATCCAAAGAAGCTGAATTATCGCGATGTAAAAGCTAAACATTGATCATATTAGGGCAAAAACAAAATGGAGGACAGCTCAGAAAGTATATTTTCCGCTTCATTGTCATCTCCAAGATTCTACGTACGAATATTCCTCGCCTCGCCCTTGTATATGAAATAAACTTACTCAGAAAACCCGACAAAGTGCGCGAAACAATATAAAAATCGAAGAAAAAATTGAGTATAACCCTAAAAATGACAGTATCAGCAGTATGTAAGCCCTGCATTGATTCTATTGGATCAATAAAAAAAATGGCGGGCCATTCAGAACCAAAAAGACGAAAAAATATGAGAATTGAATGAATTCTAGCAAAATTGCAGCTCAATTCGTCCCGGACTGTTCCTTATTGCCCCGGTCTCGATTCCATCTTGCTACGGCAGCGAGCGCTCCCTCGTAGATACGCAGAAATGCATTACGGAGACGCAACAGTAGTAGGGAATGCGCCGAGTCGTCATGACCGGTGAGAAAATTCGTGCAAATCGCGAGAAAATGGGAAAAAGAATAACAAGAGAACTCGTTGGCGCCAGACTCGCGTGTCTTTTCCTTCAGAGAAATGCACCGTTTGCACTTTTGTCTAGAAATCCTTGCATACACTTAAGATACAAATTCTACGCTTTGTATATTTTTCATAATGCTTATAATATACATATTTTGTATTTAGGGCTGATGGCAACGACGATGGGAAAGTCTCGAGCAGACAAAAGAGGGATATGCGTGATATGCCGCATAGACCTTTTATTTGTAATCGTCCAAAGACTGAGACAATGGTTAAAACACACACAGGTGCCGAAGGAAAAACGTCGAAGCACAGAGAATCGTTTATGAGAGCGAGTCACTGACTTGGATTGAGAGAGGAAAGAACAATGATAGCAGATAGATGGAGAGAATATTCGCTCTCAGGGAAGCCAACGAGCAAACTTTGTCGGTCGACAATACTCTGCTACGATGCTGCATGTGAAAAAAAAAAAAAATATATATATATATATATACTATGTAAGGGTTATGGATGTAACCGAGTCGATCGACGAATCGCAGCTTACGTACACCGTGTCCGCCGTTTGTGTTCACCTATCGGGAAAATCAACGCGCTCATCACGCAACGCTAATTCGTCTTCGATTGCACCGACGCTGATCATTCCGTGGGAGATTTATTCTCTCTCACTCTTTGTACGGACTTTTTATTACTATATCTACATTATTACTCGAACAAAAAATACATGCGCAATGAACTTTTTGACCTCGTCGAAATTGAAAAAATCTCTTGAGATTTTACAACAGTTTTGTAGCATTTTTTTGTCATGTACGTTGAGAGTTTTTGGTTTATTTCATGGTAAAATTAAGGGAAAATATTGTCATTAATAATAGGATAATATTACGCGCGTCTGACATTTCTTTCATTGATTATTTAATCGATGGAAACATTTTGGTAAATATACGCATATTTTATTATTTAATATACGAAACGATCCTATAAATAATAGCAATATTTTCCATCAAATAGAAAAATATTAACGATAATTATATATGAAGATTTATTGAGGGTCTATTGATATATTTCGTGTCTAATACAGATATTTTAATCAAGTCTCAAGCAATCTATAGTTCATTTTCACTTGTTTCTCATTAGTTTGGCCTTTAGCATATGCATTGGTGATTTTTTATCTCGATAACTTGTTGAACGTCTGATTTTTCATCCCTCGTTGATGCTGCGAGGATTGTAGCGTCTGACATTTCTTTCATCGATTATTTAATCGATGGAATCATTTTGGTAAATAAACGCACATTTGTGTATATTTACAAAAATATATGTATTTTCTTTTTTGTCCTTATCAATTTTTACATTGATACGTATCCCGTTTATCACACTAATAAGAACACAAGTACGAGAAAGATGCGCCAGAAATTTTGCGCACCTGATTAGTATCCTGTCGATATCGACAATATTCCCGCGTACGATGTCGTTGACGGATGATACTATATAATTTACATATTTGCGTACGATAAAAAAAAATCAAATACGTCGTATGAAACGATCCTATGAATAATAGCAATATTTTCCATCAAATAGAAAAATATTAACGATAATTATATATGAAGATTTATTGAGGGTCTATTGATATATTTTGTGTCTAATACAGATATTTTAATGAAGTCTCAAGCAATCTATAGTTCATTTTCACTTGTTTCTCATTCGTTTGGCCTTTAGCATATGCATTGGTGATTTTTTATCTCGATAACTTGTTGAACGTCTGATTTTTCATCCCTCGTTGATGCTGCGAGGATTGCAGCGTCTGACATTTCTTTCATCGATTATTTAATCGATGGAATCATTTTGGTAAATAAACGCACATTTGTGTATATTTACAAAAATATATGTATTTTCTTTTTTGTCCTTATCAATTTTTACATTGATACGTATCCCGTTTATCACACTAATAAGAACACAAGTACGAGAAAGATGCGCCAGAAATTTTGCGCACCTGATTAGTATCCTGTCGATATATCGACAATATTCCCGCCCACGATGTCGTTGACGGATGATACTATATAATTTACATATTTGCGTACGATAAAAAAAAATCAAATACGTCGTATGAAACGATCCTATGAATAATAGCAATATTTTCCATCAAATAGTCAAAAATATTAACGATAATTATATATGAAGATTTATTGAGGGTCTATTGATATATTTCGTGTCTAATAGAGATATTTTAATCAAGCCTCAAGCAATCTATAGTTCATTTTCACTTGTTTCTCATTCGTTTGGCCTTTGCCATATGCATTGGTGATTTTTTATCTCGATAACTTGTTGAACGTCTAATTTTTCATCCCTCGTTGATGCTGCGACGATTGCAGCATATGCGTTCTCTGCTGTAATACAATTCTTTAATTAGAGCTGCGAGTCTTATTTCGTTTTTCTCTCGTCTGCAGTTTACGCAACAAACGCGGTCGCTCAATATACTCGACAATTTTACGGAGTTCGAGGACAAAGTTGCACTCTCTCTCGTGACATGAACGCGATACTCAAAGAAACGAAAGCCCTCGACTGGCAGGACAAAATAAGAAACAATTTTTTTTTTTTTACGTCGGACGTAAGTGGTCTCACCAATTTCATTCTTCGAATGAATCGAATAGCATTTTTCTCACGTATTATCGATATGAGAAAGGTAACATTAGTAAATACTCGAAGATTTTGCTCGAACAAATGAACAAAATCTTTGCCTATCAGCAAAACTCGCGGCGCTCTGGCTCGATAAACGGTTAGATAATCGCCACATGAGACAGAAGGAGGCGTTTCGGTCTAGTATCGATGATTTTTTATATATCCTTAGCGATTGTTCCTGCAATTAAATATTGGTTAATAAAAAATTATATTAAAAAATTATATAACAAAATATTAAATATTAATAGTTAACGATACCTACTATCGTCGCCAACGCATTTGTGAATTCCATGGACCGGCCAGGCTGATCATTCGCGCTGCCATGGCCATATCGATTATTATTATGAGCCATCAATTAATCCTACAACTCGATCTTTTTTTTGTTTATGCTTCGCTATTGTGCATAATAAGTAAAATTTGTTTGTAAATTCGGTTAGTTCACGTAAACGAGAATTTGCTATGCAATCGCATCGAGTCTCTGACGAAATTTTTGTACAACGTCGAAATTATCAAAATGGTGAGACAACGCTCGAGTATAATCGTATACGGACATATATAGATATAGTAATTATGAAATCGGTTTCGTGATATACTCGAGAATACGCGGCTTGAGTTTATTTTAATTGGTATTTAGGCATGGAAAAAAGTCTCATTCAAGATAATAATCATTGCACCCAATTATGCATCTTGTCATTTATTTCAACATTTTGCACACATTCGCACACTTTCTTCTGGTGGAAAAATACTTGGATAAGTGTGCGCAGGAAAAAATTCCATTGCCTGCTTATTTTTTTGCAAAGAAAAATGCGGAGAAAAATCTCCTCGTGTTTAGCAGAAAAGATCTATTTATCGCGTCCAGGGCCTGCATTGTAAATACTATTTTTGTCATTTTGACGTTTCCCAAAAGTTTCACTAAAGCTCAGGTGCGATGCTCTGCATAGAGAAAACATAAAATCTTTTTGTTGTCCAATCTTTCGCGCGCATCGCAGCAAAATTTTTTCTATTGAGCTTCGTAAATCGACTTAAGATCCCGTTTTCGATTTATTATCTTCCTCTCTCTCGATTTTTTTCTCAACCTTCGATGCCTTACCGGTTCGCAATATGGCTAATATAATGTCTCTCCCTCTCATTCTCTCTTGGAATTATTACGCGAGAGGAAACCTCTCTCGCCCCGCAGGGCCGGCGAGAGACGTTGGGAATATCTTGGGTCATCGTTTATTTATATATATATATATACATAGGTGTTTCGATCGCTATATATATATAGATCCGTGTACAATGATCGCATCATAAATAACATTTGTTTCAATGTTAATCTGTGCTGCGGATCAAATCTAATAAGTACAGAGGCGACGCGAAGCAATGCCGACCATCGAGGGGCTTTTATTTTGCAGATGCGAATATACACATATACATATATAATTCTCTCTCTCTCTCTTTCTCTTCCTCTTTCTACATCTCTATCTCTATCTCTCACCGAGAATGGCGCGATTTTATTCTTCTTCTCGTTCTCTTCAACTCTCGATATACAGTTTCAGCCAAAAGTATTTTACCACATGTGAACATTTTCGTACGTTAATTTTTTCTTCCCTCGTTCGCTCAAATTAGCTCGATATACTCCCATCAATCAAAAGAATTTCATCATGTAAAAATTATTTTTTACCGTAAACGGTTATTTTATATGTTATTTTGTATGTTATTTTGTTTGATAGTCTTGAATATAACTCTTGTCTCGTGATTCGAATCATTGGGAGAACAAAAATGGTCTAAAAGAAAATTGTGGAAATTTATGAAGTTGGTGAAATACTTTTGACCGATATTTGTAATTAAATATACGTCATCCCTTTTATCTATAATGCTGGTCAAAAGTATTTTTGAGTATTTTAAAATATTTTATTTTCGCGGCAAAATACTTTTGGCCAATAGTGTATATATATATATATATATATAAATATATGTAGATATAGAAGTGATTGCGAGAAATGTGAAAGCGAACAGAAAGAAAGGGAGAAAAGAAAACTACGAGGAGAATAAGAAGTTTGCTCTCTGTGCGAATGACGGGTAAAGAGAGAATGGTAAGAAAAAAGAGTAAGAGAGAAATAGGCATGAAAGAAAGAAGAAGAGACGAAGGAAGAATCAGCTCGAAGAGCTAAAACACGGCATTGTTCAGAGCCGCTCGCTCGTGACTCGTGACTCTCTTTCGACCCGGATGACCCCTCAGCCTCAATTACCTCAGACACATCCGCCCGCTTTTGCATTACTCTCTACATTTGGCATCTTCTTCGTTCCTCTTTCGTATCTTGTACCTTGTGATTTTCCCTATTCTCTGTTCTTCCTCATCGAACACGTGTAGCTTCGAGGATGCTTCTGCGTCTCGACCTGTGTGAAATCTCATCCATATATTGTATCAGGGATTATGACAATTATCGGTCGGAATGAGAAATTTCAAAGCTGGATCTTGATATTCAGAAAATAAAAAGCTTTTTCATCATCTCAGGCCTATATCGACAAAATTTGGCAGATTCATTCAGGGCATCCCCAAAAATGACACGAAATATATTGTCCGTTCGTGAAAAAATCGTGTCACGAAATTTTTCGCTTTAAATTAAATCGTAAAGCCATTTTGAATTTTTGTTTATTTGAAGCGAGAAAAAATATGATTGAATCGTGTTGACAATAATTACTTTTATAGTTAAAACTGGTCAAGTAACTTCTTGATTAACCCTTCATTAGTCGCGTGGTTTATAACCTCAAACTTTCGCGCTGCTCTATCTCAGAAAATAATGTTGTCAATCAAAATTTCGTATATAGATAGTTCGGTCTATACCGGAAATGTTTAGTTTTTACATGACTAAGATGACAATTAACTAAAAATCTTGATTCAAAATTGGCTGAGAGTATTTTAGACCCCATGCACCCAATGAGAATGGTTAATGAAGAACGCTCGCTTGTGAGGACGCCATTTTGGCTGTTCACGTACATATAAACTCCATTTTGTCTACTTCTTAGCTGGACTCACGAGCTTCATCGAATTGTTAATCGGCGCTATGGGTGAATACACGACTGCTCGTAAAATATTGGCAACCCAAAACTCTGGTGCTCATGTCACAAAATACCGTCTTGAAAGGATCAAAATACCAATTGGACGATCACAATAGTAATATATCGAGCCAAGAACACAGATTCTGACAAATAGCTACAAAAATTCGCCGCAAAATGTCACGCACGACGAAACTCAAGCTGCCCGTGCCAAAACCCAGCAGAAGGCAGGATTATTCTCCCACGAGAGGGCCCATTATTGAACCGCATTCGTCTTCAACGAAACCCCGACACTTCCTAATACGGCGAGTTAATTAAAGCCAACCGAGCTAACTATACACGTTGATTCGAATATACGTGGTAGAGAGAAAGAGAGACAGAGAGAGAGAGAGAGAGAGAGAGAGAGAGAGAGAGAGGAAGCCAAGTTGAAGCTTCGCAATGTCGCTTAGTTTGCTCTTCTCGTAATTAACGTATATGTATTCTCGCTGCACTGGATCTGGATCATGCCTATGCCGAGTCTGTACATATACACCCACGAGTAGAATCGAACATACGCGGATATCCGTCGGTGCTTTCTCGAGCGTTTCGGTCCTTGAGCGTGTACAACGCTCCAATTAACTACGAATACAGGATACATATACCCCAGTAAAACGTACAATGACGAATTGCCTCCTAGATCAAAAAAATTCTTCTCCTTTGAGTTGAAATGAAAATCGATTTTGTCTTTTCAACACCCAAAAAGTGCGGCGAGTTATTTTTTCCTCTCATTCGCACGAGATATATATGAGAATTGCCGCGATCGCTGCCCCAATTATACTTCAGCTGAAAGACTTGCGTGCTACAACGATCGGAAAATTGAGGCGCAGTAGAACCAAAGAGGAAAAAAATATGGTGCTGATCGTGTATCGTATAGACACAAACGGGAGAGAATTGTGTGTATTCGGGCGAGAGATCCGTTCGAATGCTCGTTCCACGATGCGACAGGCAAATTGGCGCGTTTCCTTGACGGGGCTCGTGCCTCACCGAGTGTAACCGGCAACGGTGGAATTCATGGTATCCTTTACTTTACTTATACTGCAGTCTCCTTTGCACACTAATTCCTTTTTTAGTACATAGCCCGTTGGTGAGTTCCGCCGATGTGAACACACCATCTATCGATTCACGTAAGGCCAAGCTTCGTTGAAGGAGTGCGAAGAGATCGAGTACTGAACGAAGATATACCCCGACAATCTCGTCGAGAGCTTAACTCTGCCAGACATTCACAGGAAACTGACCATTGCCTTTTTAACTTGGAAGATAGAAATGAAAAAAGTTGTGTGAGCGGCTCAAGCTCGAGAGCCCGATCAGCAATCTTGCGGGAAATCTGCCAAAGTTGAGTGATTTTTTGATACGTAAAAACTTGTACCAAAGGATGTAGAATCATCTTCCAATGATATTAAAATCCTTGTTGGAAAGTCAAATTAATGTTATTTTAATAGAAATATTATTTTTAATACCACTAACAGGGTAACAAGGCAGTAAATAATTCGATTCAAGGCAATGCCAAGTACAAATAGAGTCGATACTTTTTTTATCCCTTAAATCAACTAGCACATCCCACGATTTTCTCGTGATCGATCCATTTTCGAATGAAAGGTGATAAAAATAAAATTAAAAAAAATACTAGCAAAAGCATTCTGGCGCTCCGTTTTTCCTGGAACTTCCGCAAATTCAATTTACCATCTTAATTCTCTTGGGAAGAGTGCGCGTTTCTCTTTCAAATCTCACGGCAAAATCGGCCAAAAGATATCGTGCCGGACATGCACGAGGATAAAGAGTCTGAGAAAGACAGAGCTTAGAGGTGCAAAGAAGCGTGTCTTGTTCGCCTGTTAGCTATTCGCAAAGCAAAACTCCTCGAGAAGAAGCGAACCCTGACGTTGGCGTGTTGCCGCTAGTTGCTTGAGGCAAATGGGCAGCTTCCTCCTGGGTTAATTCGCGGCCAATTGAACGCGTTTAGGCCGCGGTAAAATGAAAATCGACGGTTCTCTCTCTCTCTCTCTCTCTCCCTCTCTCCCTCTCTCTTTCTTTCTTTGCTCACTAAGCCAACGTCAGTCACGGTTGCCTCGTTAGTCCTCTCGCATTATGCTCCATTTTGATAAATTTTGCTTTTTCATACACGTCTTTTGTACGTTTGTCTCTCAAACATTGGCAATTTATTTCATCCAAAAAGCTCTGTTCTCGCGATATGTAGCAAAAAAAAAATGAAAATTAAGTTTTTTTTCATCAGCCAGCGAAGGATATTGGGATAAACTCTTCGATGTTCAACCATCGAAAACGTCATAAAATTTCGAATTAATATTCCTCATGTAAAAAACTACGATGTTCGTGACAGCTTGTAACCAATTTGAAGCTCAGAATGCCTGGTTTTTAAAAATGATTGACGGATTTCTCTCGCGGCCAATAATGACTGAAGAGTGATGAAAATATTGACTAAACCAGAACGTGTACCAGAAGTTAGGATCGTCCCACGAGTCAATTGGTAAGTGTCCATGTGTCCATTTGGACGTACATCTCACGTAGCTTTGCAATCAATTACAAAATTTTTATCAATATTTAATCACAACCCTGCCCGGAAGTTATAAGAGACAGTTGGACCAAAGCTGCTTTATAGCGATCATGCCATTGGAAATTTACAATTACGAGGAAAAATTCACCATGAGAATCGTCCCTTAAACTTTCTCGAATACAGTAAACTAACCTCAAGATCGAAGGCTTTAAACAGTCATATGACACCTGTAGGATCGATAATCAATAATCTGTTGTCCCAAGCGAATTGTCTCTGTTCGTACCAGCCAAACCATCCCCTATCTACCCAATAATGTTTTGGCAACGACAATTAAATTGGATGTAACTAATACAAGTAACTTTTGAAGTATTTTCTCGATATCCGCATTATCAATTGGAGAAGTGCATACGTTATTTCGAATTTTTTATTCATATATATAATTATGTGATGGCAGTGTCCGAAAATATATGGACGTGGAGTATTGGAAAGTTCATACTTTGGCTGCGCAGGAGTTGAAGAGAAGACTCTCTCTCTCTCTCTCTCCCTCTCTCTTTCTCTGTGCGGTCAGCACAATTCGGACTATCCCTCCTCTTTGCCATGGAATCCTGTACACTCGAAACATTGGGCTGGGAGTCCTCGTTTGCCGGGCATAGAACTCACAGCTAACACACAAACACACACACACACACACACAATAGGATCAATATCCCGCTGGGGTATATAAACCCCCGTAATCCCAGGCATCTGTGGGGCCACCTGCAGTCGTGGATTTCGTCACGGACACCGCACGTATATTTCGCCCTCTCTTCTCGTGTCACACTAAAACAGCATCGAGAAAGATTCATTTCTATCTCTCTTACTCTTCTATACTCTTCTCATCGCTACTCTCCGCAACTATTTAGACAACACACTGACTCTGTTATCCCATTGTTGATCGATCAACCGCTCGAACCACAGATTTTCTACTGTGCTCGTGTTAAACGAGCCTCAGAGGATTACCCGTAAAATCATGTCTTTTTTCGAGACAAATCTTATCGATCGATCAGTATCGAGAGGACCTCATTTTTATTTCTCTTATTCTCTTCTTTTTCTCATATTTTTGGATCAACAGTGCTCTCCATAACTATTTGGACAGACACACCACAATTTTTTTACTGTTTTCATAATCAACGAGGAACGAGCCTGATTAACAGCAAAATGGTTGTACTTTTTCCCAAAATTTTATCGATCGACAAGTATCGAGAAATATTTATTTCAATCTCTCTTACTCTCCTTCTCTTATCCTCTTAAGTTGAAATTGCTCTCGGCAATTATTGAGACAACACAATAAGTCTCTTAGCCGACTGTTAGTCTGTTAGTAATGTTGATCGACCGCTCGAACCACAGATTTTCTAGTGTCCTCGTGTTAAACGAGCCTCAGCGGATTACCCGTAAAATCATTTCCTTTTTCGAGACAAATCTTATCGATCGACCAGTATCGAGAGGACCTCATTTTTATTTCTCTTATTCTCTTCTTTTTCTCATATTTTTGGATCAACAGTGCTCTCCATAACTATTTAGACAGACACACCACAATTTTTTTACTGTTTTCATAATCAACGAGGAACGAGCCTGATTAACAGCAAAATGGTTGTACTTTTTCCCAAAATTTTATCGATCGACCAGTATCGAGAAATATTTATTTCAATCTCTCTTACTCTCCTTCTCTTATCCTCTTAAGTTGAAATTGCTCTCGGCAATTATTGAGACAACACAATAAGTCTGTTAGCCGACTGTTAGTCTGTTAGTAATGTTGATCGACCGCTCGAACCACAGATTTTCTAGTGTCCTCGTGTTAAACGAGTATCAGTGGATTGATCGCGATAAAATGATATCCAATTCGAAATCTTATCAATTTTTATCCTCGCAGCAAATTTTTATCCTCGTAGAAAATTTCATTGAAAACCAAACATTCTATAAATTGTTTCGGTGAAAATAATCCAAATGCAGTGCTTGCCAGATTATGAGCATTTGAGGACTTGGACCCAATGAGGTCAATCCGTCTTAAAATTCGCTCAATGTCAGACGATTGACGGAGAATGCACAACCAGTAAATCTACAAGACCGCAACGTAACACACCGCCATCATTTTTCGTTCCATCATTCAGGCCTTGACAACGGCATTTAAGACCGAGAGAAGAAGTAAAAAAAAAAAACAAATATGACAAAAGCAAACTTAACAAGAGAGAACTGTCAAAACTTCCGAGACGTATCATCAACATGGTCGCAATTTTTTTATAAAAATTTCTTCACTGCTGTATACAATATGATATCCGGAACGTTTACCGGAACATCATCGCAATTCTTCTGGTGTTTGCGTCGAATCGAACGGTTGATGCGGGCTCAATGGGCCATGGCAAGCTTTCTCGTTGCTTTTCCGTGAAAACGACTCGTGACACACAAACACAGAGAATTGAGAAAAGTCAGAGAGAGGAAAAGAGAGAAAGAGAGTCTCTTTTGGTATAGGAAAAATGAAGTTTTTCGACCGCTCCCTTTTTTTTTTTCTCTCAGAGAAAAAGGGATGAGGGGAGCCGGTGGTGACTCGGGGCGGGTCTCTTCTATCCCTTGTGCACTTATACAAAGAAACTTATTCACCCAGGGCTCCAAATATTTTCACAGCCACGCACCGCAGGTAACACTAGAGGGGTGACGAGAAGATCCCTCTTCCTTCGTCTCATGGTCCTATTTTAGTACACGATCGCATAAAATGCGCGCACACACACACACACACACACACAATATGTATATATGCTTACTACCTCTTACACACCTTCTGACGTTTTTCTCGCCGGGGATTACATCGGATTTTTTGAAAAGCGTGAAATTCTCCCCCGTTGAGAGAAGAAGCGTGAAAGAAGCTCGTTAACTCGCGTCATAAACATTTTTTCTTTCGGCCCTTCGGACCCTGTAAAACTCTTAAAAGAAATTTTTGATTTACTGTCCAGGCTTTTCCTCACGAGACTCGCCGAGTCCCAACTAAATTTCACATCGTTTTGTGCTTTCGTGGAAGGATTACCGGGAGAATCAGGTGGAATGGTACTTATAGGAATATAAAGATAATCTGATTCGAATTGACAATTTTGCCTTGATTGATACAACTGTAGATCGCGTTTTTCTCGCTCACTCGAGTCTTTGGAGAGGAGAAAAAAAAGTTGTCATCGAGATAAGAGCGGAGTGGAGGGAAGAAGAGCAGCCCGCAGATTTCTCGAGCTGACCATCCGGGTGGCCTTTTTTTTTTTAGTCGTCCCGCGAGTTCTTGGATCTGCCAAAAATTCAATTCTAGCCACGAGGAGATCGAGATTGATCGATCGCTCTTGGGTCAGTTTTAAGGATTACGTGCAAGGGCCAGACCGCGTGGCTGGCATGGCTGTGGTTGTCAGTGAATATAGACTCGATTCTCACAGCGGGTAGCTCTTCCTACCCCTATATAAAGACACGTTTTTTTTTTTTTTTTAGTGTACCAGCAACTTCTTCCACACTCTATGGTTCATCTCTTGTCGCATCGATTATGGTATCTCGATCTCCTTGAGCTGAACAAACACTCTTCTTGACATTTCGACAGAATTCTTCTTTTTTTTTTTTTTTTTTTTTTTCTTCAATTCGTCAGTCACTCTGTGGGATACTTTTTTTTAAACGAGGAACTCAATTTTTCTCGAATTATGTGGATTATATAGGCTTAAAGAGAAATTAAATCTGATAATAGAGAATTGAATTGACCAAGGAGGAGGGAGGAACAAAAGTATAAAATTCTTATGTTATTGAGCTCATTCTCGTTAATCTAACAGTCATTTATTTCCACGTGCGTTATAAAAAGAATTATTTATTAAACATAACGGTGAGATTGAGTCCCAATTTAAGCGCGGGAGTTTCACGAGCACGTAGGCAGGATATTTGGTCGATCGAAACGTCGCAAATCTTGCCGCGTGTCAAACACACGACGACGAGAAAAATACTTGCCGTGTATATCGCGCTCTCACTCGTAACACGCCGACTAATGCACAACGACGTGATTTTGCGGCGCGGCCTCGCAGGTATTATTGAACGTTGGAAATATCTTTGGTACCTCGACGAGAATGCTCATGCGGTTTACCACAGCGGCACTTTGGAGTTTTAACCATTCTTTTTCTCTCTCTCTCTCTCTCTCTCTCTCTCTCTATATATATATATATATGTATATAAAGAACAATATGAACCATTGTAAACTTTCTTTAACTCGCCGCGCTCTTGAAGCTTAATTTTTGTTTTCTCCAATGTTTATAGTACAACTTTGGAGTGTTCAACACGACTATCAATCACGAAATCTTTAATTATAAGGGTAAGTTAGATCGATTGCATTACTTTTTGCATTTTGACAATTTCTGGTATGAACGCGGGACTCATCGCATATTAACATTCGATTTTTTTAAATGATTTATATCAGGCAATTAGTTACGTTTCCCTGTGTAATCAATTACTAGATCTTAATGAATTAATTGGCTTTCGTAAACTGCACCTTTTGCTGAATTCGATACATAAAAAAATTATTCAATTTGAATGAAAAACAGAAAATTAAGAGCCATTATCAATCGTGGGAATAATTTTTTTTTATTGGGAGAATCGAGAATTTTAACAAAGGATTAAAATTATGGGGAAAAAATGAAATCATAAAATGTATAGTTTGAGCATTAAGACAAAAAAAAAGATAATGATATGAGACATGAATCCCACGAGGAGAAAGAGAGATGATCTGTTGAGAAGGATATTACGTGTGCGGTAGACAAGGCGAGGGGCCGTGGGGTGGTTCCTCGTTAGATCGGACTTACGTGATATTCGAGGAGCTTTGGAACGAGCCGAGAGTTTCGCCCGAAAAACCTCTTTCTCTCTTTCCCTCTGAACGATCTCGTTCGAAAGGGTTTTTCGAAGGGCGAAACCCGAGAGTCCAGTTCGAAGTGTTCTCTCTTCGAGCGGGATGGAAAAGGATCGTGAGGGGCTGGAGAGGAGGGGGTGAATATACTATATACAATCTCTCCATTCATTCACATATTATTCGCGCGTTCGCGTGGTGTATATAACACCGAATGGTCGACCTACCGCGCGTCACTAATCTCGAAATTTATGACCAAAGGAAAAATCAACTCCTCGATATCCAATCAAATATCACGCGTACGTCTTGGGTTTCAATGAGTCGTGTAGCAAAAGAAGAAAAAAATATGTGAGTTATAATAAAAATATTGGACGTATACAGGGAGTCCTTTATCGTTTTTCGACTACAAAAAAAAACGAGCCAAAGAATTATTTGCTGAAAAAACTAATTTCCGGTTTAATCTCTACCCACCCTTGTCGAAGATAAATCATCACACAAGTACAATATGCCCAAAAAATCACAATTATCTCGTGGTAAATTAGCCATCGACCAATTTTATGGAAATTTATATTCGTATTTTTCTTATCACACAACTCGAATTCTGTCATATCAAATCAAGTCCCACCCGAACGTCTTCGGTTTTTAATGAGTCCTGTAGCAAAAGACGAAAAAGTGGGATACAATTAAAATATTGGATGTATCGTTTCGGGACTTGGAAAAAATCGAACAAAATTATGTTTGCCACGAAATATTAATTTTCGGTCCAATCTTTGCATTATTTCAACGATAAATCATTACAATTGGCCATGAAAAATTTCTCCGATCTCGTGCTAAATTGTCTATCGATCAATTTTAGGCAATCACGTATTTTTCCTATTAACATTCAACTCGAGCTTTTTGGACGTTGAAAATTACCGAATAGATAATATATGAATATTTATATTATATGAAACGAATTATTCGTATGTACTAAACGTGTGCTTTGTTTCAAAATTCCTGGATGCTGCACAAGCATCAGGTTATGCAGGGTAGTGAGAGAGGGAGAGAGAAAGAGACAGAGGGAGAGAGAGCACAACTTGCTTTCGCAAATTAATTCGATCAATTAATACGTGCTGCAAACGAAAACGTGAAATCTATATACATTATATATACGAATATAACCAAAGTGTCGTGTCCTCTATTATGCTGATATTAGACTATGTGGGAGCGATATTACTATTTCGAATTCGAACCCGCGGTTTTGCAAGAGCACATATTCTCGATTTCAAGCGAAACGAAGAGAGAGAGAGAGAGAGAAGATTCAGCGACAAATTCGAGAATCCTCTATCGATATACATATATCGCTGGTATCTGAAATGTACAATATATATATATACACGTCAATGGGAAATTCCCCGGTAAATTGATCACCTGCTTAATTTAACAGTTATTTTAATTTCCTAAAAAAATTATTATAAATGAATTTAATTTATTGAGACCGAAAGCATTCTTATAATTTTATGAATGATCGCTTCACCACTCAATTGTGATTATTTTTAAGTTTAGAAAAATTAAATGTTTTTAGAACGAAATAAAAAAGATGATTATTCAAGTTTTTTCTCTGTAGTGTAATATTTATTTTGTGTAATTGAGAATAATTAAAATAATGTTAAGGAGCATCCGATTTTTCGAGAAAAAATTATCTTAATGTGATTCACAAACATTGATTTATAATGATTCTTGAATATATGGCAGGTGGTCGTATTGACGTAGAATTTTCCATGTATATATCAATATATATGTTAATGCGTGTATATATTTGTGTGAAATTGTATATAGATGGGTTTTGCGAGTAGACATATATACTATATGCATAGATTGAGCGGAGAATTTGGCGCGGAGGTGGCGGTTCAAGTTGTAGAGAACTTTCCAGCGACAACCAAATCGATATTCTCCCTCCTTCTCTCTCTCTCTCGACGTCACCGTCGACGTTGTCGTCGTCGACGTCGTTTTCCCTCGCGTTCTCCTCCTCTTCTTCCTCTATCGCCACCCCCGCGATCTGCAGATGCGGCCATTTTATTCGGCACGAATTTATTTTTCCTCGGCCGGAAGCGTCGACGCCCCGCGGGTGCAAAAACACCGTCCAGCCTCCCTCAATTTTCACATAAACTTCCCATCTGTATCTGCGTCGAAAAGAACTTGGAAAAAAATCGTTCTCGCTAAAGTGAAAGAAAAAAAAAAATTACGATACAAAAAAGGAAGAATTGAAAATCTTTGCCCTCGCTCTCCATGCTTGATTATCACGGATAAAAAATTTCGTCAATGCACTTTACGAGCTCCTCAATGAGGTCGGATGTAACACTAAATATTTTTGGCTTCATTATAAATCGTTTTCTAATTGTCCGACAAGAAATTTTACGATTCGTACAAGGAATGCATTCATTCTTTAAATTATAAAACAAAAAAAAAAAATCTGTTCGAATCTTTCATCCGTAATTTCATCATTATAGCAAACGCTGGTAAAAATTAAACATCAAATGTGTAATAAAATCTTTGCCCCATTGGATTTTCTCCTACTTACATATATAGATGGAGAAATAATTAATTCGAGGTGTTAATTGACTGTGAACAGAGTCGGTTAAATTCATGAACAACAATAAACCACATACGAGATTGTGCGCATAGTGTCGTCCGCGCAACGGATAAAACACTCACGCATGCATCGCACTCCTCGAATTTGTAACATATATTCTTGTATAGGAGCTGGTCGCTGATGGAAAACAGGACTGACCCACGCAGAGAGGGTGTTTCGCTGGCGGTTATATTATCACAAACTTGTATAGATATCATATGTACTCGTACTCGCTGTAATATTAAAGACCTCGTGCGACGCACGACGCGGTAGAATGGGGGGGGGGAGAGGGAGAGAGGGAGAGAGAGAGAGAGAGAGAGAGAGAGAGAGAGAGAGAGAGAGAGAGAGAGAGCGCTATCTCAAACACGCGGGCGCGTGTGAGCGTTCCCGCAATCTGAGGCCGCGATCTGATCGGATCGTGCCTGATAATCGAGTTGTTGGCACCTGTGAAGCAGGCATAATTAATGCTCACCTAGGCGGGGAGAATAGAGAGAGAGAGAGAGAGAGGATCGACGCCGATCCGGCGCGCAGCGACGCTGACCGCGTTCGTCCTGGCGTGTACACATGTGTTATCACCATATATATATGTGTGTATACAGTAGAAAAAATCCACGTACACATGTCTACAGTCAAGTTGCACGCAATATATAAAAGCGGTACAGCATGAGCAAAGTACGTAAACGACTATAACTACAGCACGCACTTACATATGCACATATATAGCGTGTCTAAAACTACAAGGGCGTATGCTCTTCGCTTGTATAAGCGCAGAATACGCCCTTAGGGTTTTACACACGCGATGTACGTACGTATATATATATATATATATATATATATATGTTGAATGCGTACCTTCGTTCAGGCAAATTACGTATTACGGCAAATTAGCCGTATGGAGGAGAAGAGAGGCGGGCAAATAATACTATGGAGAGAGAAATACCCTCATGTGTGTGTGTGTGTGTGTGTGTGTGTGCGTATATATTATAAGTACTCATGTGTATTCGTATTGCGACCTGGTTGCATGCCACAGTGCAATTCCTGATGACTGTTCGCAGCTCTGCGTACCGTAGTTTTCTATTTATACATGCAGAGTGTATGGGTTAATGTTTAGTGTGCGTACATAAGTACAGAGATATGCGAGGCACACGTAGTATATATTTATGAATATGTACATTCACATCGGGTATTATTAGTGGAGCGATTATCGGAGGGTAGATGAGCTTCTGTCGACTGCCAATCGTCTCACGACAGAGGGATTATACTCTCACGTATAGATATTGCCGCCTCAATCTCTCGAGAATATATGAGAGAAATAAAAGGGCTATTTCGTATAACCCCCGATTTTGCAAGATTCAATGATTATGCCTGATTTTTCGTTCCAATTTTCCTTCCAAATTATAATTTGTCAAGCTCTTTTCGCATCTGTAGAAAAATCACTTTTAACAACAACTCGACTCGACTTATTTTAAACGACAATTTTATTTATGTTATATCTACTTTTTGCCCATATTTTTTTCTCATGCCGTCTTAAAAAAGGGACAAAACTGAGTCAGGTCTTGATGAAAAATAAAAAAATCAACGCCATCGATGATCAAACCTGCTCTCACTGACTAAACCTGTACGAGGATTATCACACGCGGAACTCTCTTCTTCGGGAATGCATAGGAGATCTCTCTCTCTCTCTCTCTCTCTCTCTCTCCCTCTGCTCGTCCAGTATTCGTGCATCTACACGAGCTAGTGCAAAAGCAGGAAAATAAAGTGGCCAAGTGTACCGCCGGAAGTGGGCGTTTCGTTGTCGGTTGTACATCTCCACACAGCGAGCAAAAGCGAGCGAGCATAAGAAGCCTCGATCACTCTTCTATATATTCTGCCGACTTGGAAAACAAAAAATCTCTCTTTTTCTCTCTCGCTCTCTTTTATTATTTATATTTTAATTCCACCCTTTCCTCGCTCTCGCTCTCTTGCCAGGAATCGTTTGCAACTCTTTTGGCCTCTATCGTTCTTTATCTTTTACAAGATGACACCCCTTAAGGTTCCTCATTCACTTCTTCTTCTTCTTCTTCTTCTTCTGCTTCTTCTTCTTCTTCTTCTTCTACTTCCACTTCTTCTTCTTCTTCTTCTTCTTCTTCTTCTGCTTCTTCTTCTTCTTTTTCTTCTTCTGCTTCTTTTTCTTCTTCTTTTTCTTCTTCTTTTTCCTCTTCTGCTTCTTCTCCTTCTTCCTCTTCTTCTCCTTCTTCCTCTTCTTCTACTTCTTCTTTTCTTCTTCTTCTTCTTCTTCTTCTTCTTCTTCTTGGTTCGCTCCTCTCGGCGCTCCCTTTCTAGCAGGGTAATTAACGATTTAACAGACACGGTGGATGAGCATCGCGCGCGAGGGCTCTTCGAGAGAGGTGCAGCAGTTTTCTCTCTCTTGTGCCTCTCTCGCTGCCTGCTCCCACCACACATCAGTTAACCAAGTTGTTATTAGGCTTGACGCGAGAATCTCTCCAACTTCTCTCCTTAAATATATACATATATACATATAACAGCCTTTTCTCTCTCTGTTCGTGCAAAACTCTTAGCTCGGGTACGTGGAAAAAAGATTGCCCGTTTCACGAGAGAGGGCTCTATGAGCCCTCTTTATAGTTTTTTTTATCTCTTTCACTCTTCCAGTCGCTTTTTTTGCATACTTTTTCCGTGTCTCTTATGGTCGTATTCCCTCTCACCTGTACGAGTACAACCTTTTCGGCCTTCGAAGCAGAAAGGACAGAGAGAGAGAGAGAGAGGGAGAGAGAGAGATAGAGAGCCGTTAATGTTTTGTGTATTCAAATAAAGAGAGTTGATGCACATTGGCACGCAAGTGCAGCTCATGTATATGCGCGAAAGGCAGTGGAAAGGCTCATGGGTGGAGAAGACGCCCCAACCATCGCCTCTCGTCCTAATGGCTTTATAATGCCTTCATTTCGCATTAAAACGCCGCTACTTAATTCCCACGTCAGTAGAGAGTAAAACCTATCTCTCTCTTACTCTCGCTTCAATGACTTTTTTCAGGCTCTCTCGCTCTCTTTCTCTCATCTTTTCACCGCACCCACTCGACGTTTTATGCGACGCAATTTTTTTTCTGCAGAGCCAATTTCAAGGACTCATTCCGAATTTTACGAAATTGCCTCGAAGAAATTTAACAATTTTGACAATAATAATGTAAATTTTAATTTTGTGATTTTTCCAAGAAATTTTCAAAATGGATTAATTTTTTTCGAAGGCCATGAATGGGAAATGGGGAAGAAGTTTGTGAAGGAATCATAAGATTTACTTTAAAACACGAAAAAAGTTCGTTTTTCACGCTTTCTTGAGTGCCCGCTCTCGCGTTGGCGAGAATTAAAAAAATCCCCTCAAAGTTTTTGAATTAAAAAAATGTAGACAGAATAATTTTAAATCCAAGATTATTGGAAGAATTTTTTCCGTGGAATTTTTGTTTTTAAAGAAACAGCAAGTGGTGGAAAAAATTTGTGCACAGATCGTGGATATTGTAGTGATGGCAGGTAAAAATTCCGTCATTCTGCAACGCGCCCAACTCGACAGTTTATTATCCATAGCAGATATTTTTTCAAAAACCAATTTCAATCATTCTTAATTGCATAAAATTCTTACAGAGTATTTGAAAAATCTCCATTTCAAAACTATAAATTCACAGTCACAAATGATCGCGAGAAATTTTGGAGATGGATTTTTTTTTTCTGGTGTCGGATGGAAAGAGAAAACTTTTTTTTTTTTAGGCAAATTGTCGAATGTGTCGACGACATGTTGATCGCGTGTTGTTCACACATTTTGCGTGGCCTCTTTCGTCATCGATATTTATGTATGTCGACCCCGCGCTAATTTTCCTGCCAGCTCTTCATTCCATCTCTCTCTTTTACGTTTTCTCTCTCTCTCTCTCTGTCTCTTTCCATAACGGACTGCGTGTGCTACATTTCAACGCCACATACCGACGAGACGTCATGAGTTTTGCAAGACAAAATATGCCATCGCGCTAAAATGCAATCAGCGAAGAAGAAGCGCGTGTGCGTTTATCTCTCTCTCTCTCTCGTTGCGTGCAAAAGTGCGTATGTTTGATACTCGCGACGTTGCGTTTTGCCTCTTATTCATTTGCGTTTTGATTTACAGCGGAAAGAATGCTTCCGCACTTCGCGGGCTCTCTTAGCTTTTTAATGCGTATAGCTGACGATGAATCTCATGACTTTGCGCCTTTTTATTTCTTACCTCTGGCTTATACATAAGACATGTTGATACGCAGACACCGGAAGTTTCAGCGAGACAGAGACGACAAATAGAGATTGTCATCTCAGCCTTGAAAATTCACGATGTTATTCAGCTTAGTCGAGAAAGTCCCATAAAATGAGATTCGAATACGTAAAAAAGCGAGATTGTGATCATCAACCTCCAAAAGTCCAAAATAACGCACCTAAATCACAATAATTTCATTAAAACTTTTAATTTTTTACCATTTTTCTGTCGCTCGAAATATTTAGCAATTTTTTTTTTTTCAATCGTTGTTTTTTTCTCTTAATTTTATTGAGCAAATTTTCCTTATGAAAATATCGCGAAAGAAAAAAAAATTGTGTCACGAAATAAGCAATCACAGATGGCGAAATAAATGTTTAGTTAGTACAAACGAAATATTTGGTTTAACAAAGACCAAAATATGTTTCACTGAGCCAAATAACTGTTAAAGAAAAAACAAACATTTTGGTGCAGTAATTAAATATTTATTTCACCGCTCGTGACCACTCAATTCATTCATCGAAGCTTTTTTTTTTCGGTGTAAGCATTATAATGCTTGTTATTACTGCTTTAATTTTTCGTGAATTGCAAATGATTTTTTTTCTTTTTTATCCTATCAATCAAATCGAAATTTTGAATTTTTCAGACAAACGTTCAATCTAGCTAATATTCTCAAAATCTTCAATTTTGGCAAACTTTTTGTAAATTTTTATCTCAGTGTGATCTGATCAAATTTAACTGCTGGTCGTATCTGCATATATACATGAAGAATTTTAAAACCGTAGAAATCGGCTGTTCGCATTTGAATTTTAAAAAAATCTCTTTTTTATTACGTTTATTCATCGATTATTAATTTTTTTTTATTAGTTGAAAAAAAAAAACTGAGCAAATAATGAGCCAAAAATCATCGATCGTTAGAGCTAATTCTTCACTAACGAGAGCAGAAAATAATAATAAAACAGATTTGCGATCGTGCAAGTAGAAAAGGCTGTGTGCTCCCAATTCAATGAAATAATAACGAGCGAACGGTAATAAGAACGCATATATATATATACATATATATTTATATAAAATATATATAAATATATATATATATCTAAATACATATATATCTAAATATAGGCGGATCTAGGGCAGTTCGAGAAAATCGTCGAAGCGTTTGCCGCGCTCACGATATACCGGAAGTGCATGCGGTCTCTTTTACCCTCTCACAGTACATATTTGTACAACACACAAGCATCATTTATGTTTGCCAAAGACCCACGCGAATGCATGTAAAATCGGTCTGCCGACGTGTAGTCAGCGTCGCGAACCCACCGAGAATTATTCAGCCGATTCTCGTTGATTCCAAGAATCGCTCGATCGAATGGATGAGCTTGTGGATCGCGTGATTCAAACGGACCTTATATCTTTGACTTTTCCATCGGGCTTCTCTTTATTCCTCAACCATTGAACAAACTAGTTCCACCAACATTTGCACAGCCTCGCAAATGTCCAAGGAAATGAGCGAGGTAGAAGAAAAAAATTATAGAAAAAAAAAAAGAAACGTTAACTTCACCTTACATAAAACCGGAAGTCATGAAGAATAATGATGCGTAAAATATAGGATGAGGAAATTGATTCAATCTCCGCACAAGAATTCTTTTTTCATTTTATTCGGGGTCATATTTTTATTATTTACATTTGGTTTGGGCCATTGGCGAGGGGAGGGGTGGGGAGGGAGGGGTTGGGGGGGGCAGAACACAGCTTGCACAGCGATGGGGCCTTTTTATGCATTAACAAAAAAAAAAAAAAACAAATCAAAAAATCACAACACAAGCAATGTTCTCTCTTTTTCTTTTTCTTTCTTCATTATAACAATGCAATAACGTTTCTACGCGCTAATAGTACTAATTCATCTCGCACGTCGAGCGCGCTGTGCGTAAACGTTGCGAAATCCATCGTTCTCTTTTTTTTCTTCTTCTTGTTGTTTGTTTTTTCAACTAAAAGAGATTCGACGATTTTTTTTTTTTTTTTGAAAAATTCGTTCGAGGACTCTCTGAAAAAATACGACAATACGATCGCTGACGTTCGCACGCAATAAACTAAACGGACGAAGAAAAATCATAAATAACGATAACAATATTAATTATTATGATGCGAAATATACATGTGCATATGTATTTTATTATTATTATTATTATTTTTTTTAAATACATGCACACATGTAACACAGCTTATATTACAATAGAGAGGAGATTTAACCCGTTCTTCGTGAATTACATAATGAATATTTACAAAGTTTAAAAGCCGCTCATTTCGTCAGGTGAAAATAATTTTTCCGCGTACTCGAGGAGTCAAAAACATAATTGAAAAATTATATTTTTCAACACAACGTCCATACCTGTTGCTCATAATATACGGCTACATCAAAAGAGTCCCTTTGTCAAAAGAAAAGTGCACAAAAAAATAAAAAATAAAGAAGAGAAAAAAAGGAGGAGGAAAAAAAAAAGTAATTCTGGGAATGTTTGAAAAAATATGTCTCATATCGGTTGGGAAAAAAAATGAGGCTGGACTTTAGTCATTATATGATAATTATAATTATTTCATCACGAGAGTTTTCCACGATGACTACGAGGGCGATAGATCTTGTGCCTCGCGATAAAGACTGTCAGTTGGCGAGGGTGTTGCTCGTCTAGATGCCGATGGCGAGGCACTCGCCGGTGTCGAGGGTTTTCTCATGGCTGAGGTTGGATATGGTGAGAAACGATGATGGGCCAATGCAAGAGCCGATGGATAAATTGGCCTTGGAGCTGCTGGACCAGGTGGTGGTGGACTTTGTTGTGAACTCGATGCTGCCAATTGTTGCTGTTGCTGATAATGATGAGCAGCAGCAAAGAGCGTTCCACCTAATGACGATGCCCACCAAAGATGGCTCAATTGTTGCTGTTGTTGTTGTTGCTGTTGCTGCTGCTGTTGATGTTGTTGCTGCTGATGCTGTTGATGCTGCTGATGACTCGAGCCAGCAGCATTCGAAGCAGCAGTCGGATAAACCAGAGCTGGATTAACCAATTGAGCGTAAGGGCCAACTGTCCGAAGTAGAAATTGCGAGCCAGCTGCCCATAATGCTTTTTCCTCAAGGCTGAAATTCGTCGTACCAGCTTGCAACTGACTCATCTCAAATGGTAGCCGATGTGGAAACCTCAAAGACTGCTGATCCGCCAGCATCGACTCCATCGTTTCCCTGAAAGGGAAACTGCTCGATTATGTGATTTGTCTCTTCCAATTTAGACGTTACGTCGATTATTATATTATTTTTTGGAGATCTTTGGCTTTCACACAGTTATACGGTCATGACTCGTCGAAGATTTATCGTGGAGTCACAAACATGAAGATTAAGACTCACCTCTCAAAGTCCGTTAAACGCGATGAATCCCTGAAACCTTTTGCGAACGGATTGCTGTCAATCTTCAATTTCGTTATCTGCAAGCACAAAAGAGGACAACGACCATTTAGAGCTTGAGACGAAACTTTCAGTGTCAGAGGAGGAAGTTTGACTGAGAATATTTTATTCGACAACTGTGTTGGGCTGGCAGTTATATAACCCAACCCAACCCAAGCCCAAACGTCTTATCGATCATAAATATATATTTATAATCGATAAGACGTTTTTACTTTGCGGAAAAAGTTTTTTCACTTATTGTTTCATCTTTTCATCTGTCTCAATTTCTACGAGATATACATGCCTCGCCATTTATCCATCAAACTCTTCTCTTTCTCTATTGTTTAATTTTTAAATTCCATTGGAAAGAGAAGCGGCAACAAACCAGTTCCTATAGCTTTCTCATTTCTGCATTTTCCCCGAGTTATCTGGTGTGTTTAGTGCAAAAAAATCTACAAACTATAAAACCGAAAACTACGAGAGAATCAAGTGGTAACTTTGGTGCTATATATATATAGCACTGCTCACCCTTCGAGAGGGTCTTGTTATCGTCGCGGGTACCGCGTCAAATGGCAATTCGCTACGAAATTGCGTCGGATCTCGCTGGTCGTACAAACGAGACCGGGGTGACATCGTCAACGATCCGTATCGTTGAAAACGGCGTGGACGCGCCCGCGGTACGGACACCGACGCCCTCACTATACATTTATAGTGATAAATATATATATATATATACATGTATATAAAGTAGTATATAATACACATGTAGGGTTCTCTCGTCGTCGGGGATCGATCGGAAGTCAACGGCTCGTAAAATTAGAGGGCTCTATGAAGGGTGGGTGGGGGAGGGGGGTGGGGGGGTGCGACAATACAAAATCGCAGCTTCATACGCGCACCAAAAGGGGAGAATATACACTCACTGTGTTGCACTCTAACAGACCAAATCATCCAGCAGAACTTTCTCTCTTTCTCTCGCTCGTTTCAATTATTGCTGGCCTGCAAATCTTCCGAAGGGTTCCGGAGACTTTGCCAGTGCCATACCAGTCGGGTTAAATCCCCACGAAGCATTTATCTTCCTTGATGGGAATAAAAGCTTGTGAGATAGGAGAATCCGAGTAAAACGTGTCGGCAAAACGAGCCACATGATATAATTTAAAATTGCACGGATATTTCATTGATGGTTGCCAGGGACTGAGTGACTAAGTTTATAATACAAAGAGACTTTGCAGCTATCATGTAATAAGAATTACAATGAGGATATTGAATTAAGTTAATAATGGAATTCAATTGTATCGAATAATATAATTTAAAATTGAAAAATATTTCTATCATTATTATAAAAATTAAATTTCATTGAAGGACGAATTTTCCAACTAAAAGTAGATTTAAAAAAAATCATTTCAAGTAGTACGAGCAGTTTTTTCCTCTTCTACACACGTCTGGATCGTCTCTGGGTCTCTCGCATTATATTACCAATTTCTCATCCTCCCATACGATAAATTGTGCTGACCATATAAAAATAATCTACACGCAATATACTACATAGAGACGACAGAAGCTTTCGAGGTCCCTCTGCCAAGCCGCAAAAACCAACCCCCTATAAGTCTTATCCGATACCTTGTGTGCCATATAACGCGTTTGTTGGGCCCTGATGTGTAAACGACAAAGGCCACCCACAAAGCGCGTGTGTGTTGCGTAGCGAGAGAGAGAGAGAGAGAGAGAGAGGGCGCTAAGGCGGATGTACGCAGGTGGCCTTGAGAAACGAGCAACTCGACATATTTTCCACATCATACGCATATATATATATATATATATATATATATATATATATATAATGTGTGTGTGTGTGTGTGTATGTATAACACAACGCACATGTATCGCATAATTAAGTCAAAGCACGAACTAAAGGCCAGCGCGCGCAGAGCTGTTGAATAACTGCTGTCGACAAAATCTGTGAAACGATGATTCTAATTATTGTCAAGAGGTGGGGAGAGAAAAACGAAATAAAAAAATGATTGATCGCAAGTCAACAGAGAGGTCAATGAATCTGGAATGAATCAACGAATAGAGTCGTTCATCTCCACATGTATTTTACGAGTGTTTGAGCCAATGGATGAAAAAAAAAGTGTAAGGGCGAGGAGGAAGAGGAGGAGGCCGGACATAGGGAGAATCTCCGAGAGTTTATCGTGGATGGATCGCATCAGCGCGGGCAAAAGTCATTAATCATTTTAGATGTGATGATCAACGCCCTGCGCATTTGCGGGAAGGACATGACACTCAGCAACATCCTCCGTAATACACATTGCAGGATCTCCATTTATATTTATGTATCATACATAAAATAAATTCCAGGATAGTTTGCTCTGAACCCAAATATCATTGACAAAGTCACTTCCTGTCAAAAAAACAAACTCCGTCAATGTGATCTTTGAAAAAAAGAAACTTTCCGACACAAATATCTCTGCCATGTTACATTTCTCCCGAGATATTTCATCGCAAGTTTTATTTTGTTTTTCATTTTTTTTGTTGTATTTTTTACTCTAGTTTGATATTTCAATGTTCTACATAATTATTGGCATATGTTTTATCAAACGTATAACTTTTTTGAGATTGTCCATGCCCGTGGATAAACCTCTGGAGTTTTAAAAATCCACACGTACGTTCTGATTGTCGCCAAAGATGCGTACATATATACAATTGTGTATATTTTTGAATGGCCATATGCGGCGAGTTAAAACAGAAAATAACTTCCCAGAAATGATAAACCATTTCATTAAATACCGGACAAATGATTGCCATATATGTTATTGCAACATTTTCCGGTTTTTCAATGCATCAAATTAAACAGTACAATGTTTGTGGGATTTTGTTGTATTTTAAAACTTTCATTGCATATTAAATTTTTGACGTGTTGTCAATTCCAAAACTGACCAGGAACTTGAATGTCCGAGTCGTGTGCGTGTCTCAAAAGGTGACTATAGTAATTGAATTCTATATGCTGTCCCTTGAGTGCATTTCTACGCACAATTCGATTTCTGAGATTCAATACATTAGAAGAATTACTCGACACCCGACACTTATACATCAAACATATATTTTTCCTGTAATAATATTATACATCATTCTCCTTCCGGATAGGAAAAAAAAATCCGGTTGGCTCGTATCACTCTCCCTTTTTGACAGGCACTTTGTACCTCCTCGGGCTTGCAAAGAGGTCCTTAAATTATTGCGACCACCAGTATTGTCGAGGGTCTGTGCCACTAGACATCACATAATTTCTGTCCTTAAACTCACATCCATACATTCAACTTTGACATGACCGAAAGTTTTTCTTTCAATCTCCCCATGGTGCAATACGAGATTTGTTCCAACCCCCTTTCGTGTTTTCTCGTTTGATACTTTATTTACACGGTAAAACGAGAACTTCCTATATCGACTATACATATATATGTAGTAAAATAGTATAGACGCTGTATATACATATGTCTACTTATTAACTCCCATGTTCCTTCTGGTTTCCCTAAGACCGGATTTAAGAATGATTTTTAGGAAGTCAACATATATCGAACCAGAAGCTTCATGTATATATATATATATATATATATATATATATATACAGCTAAGCGTTTCACGGGGGTGGCCCGAGCGTCAAGTGGGTGGTCCAATTACCCTGGCGGGTTTCTCTCGCGCATGAGCTTAAAAACGGGGATATCTCACTGGCAGCATGCGTGAGGAACTCTGGTCGTCGCTCTCTCTCTCTCTCTCTCTCGATCTCTCTCTCTCGCTCTCTTTCTCTCCGCATCTTTCAACGTATGTGCACGTGCGGGCGGGATAGTCTCCAATACTCGTACGAGTAATAAGACTCGCTCTCTTCCTGTTTTTCTCATCTCTCTCTCTCTCTCTCTTCCTTTCCATCTTATTTCGTGGCTCTTTCCTCGGTTCGCAAAAGCCTTAAGAACCGAGAGAAGGGTGAGTGGCGCGCGGTGGACCAGTGCAACTCGACTATGACGACGATGACGACGACGACGACGACGACGACGACGACGACTACGACTACGACGACGACTACGAGGGGAACGAGAGGCGACTCTCTCTGAGCCGAGCTTAGCACTCTGCGAGAGAGAAAGAGAGGAAAGAACGGCTCGGTTTTAGTTACGATTCCTCGCTGACATCATTAGCCAAACATCTGGCCCACTTCCCTCCGCTCTTCAACTCTCCACCTTATGACTATATATATACATACCGATCCTTGTATATAAAAATCGTTACTGTATGCAATGAACAAATTATCGCATTTTTTTGTTGTTCTTTTTTGCAATCATCGCAATTTATTTGGATAAATCATTTTTGGGTTTGGGTTATAGTGAAATTCTCATGAAAATTGTAATTATTGCAGGCAATAATTACCCGCATGACACGAGATACATTTTAATATTACGATGATTATTTTGTTACGAGCTATAATTTTTATTATTTGGAAATCAATGTTTGCCCTTGCATAATGAAAACGGCGAATGAACTTATCTAAAAATATTGTGTTGAAATTATAATTGATCCAATTGGTACTACTATAAATTAGAACTAACCAATAACCCATAGTGCAAACACCAATCATTTATTAGTGTAAATTATTCTTGAGACAAAACGTAACTTTATATTCTCGTGTTTCTGACGAGGTCGTTGGAGTTCATTGAAGTTTATTTCAATGAGAAGAAAAATCATTGCGAGTTAATAAAAAATGTTTTTCTACCTCATCGAAATAAATTCTGCAATTTTTTTTTTTCATTGAATTAAAATTTATTTCAAAAAAATTTGATTCGATGAAAATTTGTTTATGTACGTAATTAATTTTTCTTGCTACCATTTGATACACATACTATTTATGCAATATATAAACTCGTGCAGCACTTTACGATCGTCGCCTGTGGCCCTTGTTGCTCCAGTATCTCACCGATACATATATATATATACATCATGGCGCCAACAGCCCCGTGTGAAACGGATTTCTTTGATCCTTTGATGAACGCGAACACTCTGATGCACGCATACAGGGCTCATATGCTTTTCCTCCGTTCTCACAAGACCCAGAAAGCATCTCTTCGCGAGAGTTACGAGTCTAGAATGAGATTTCTGGCATACGGAGGAGATCGAGAGAGAGAGAGAGAGAGGGGGAGAGAAAAGAGTAGACGCAAATTTACACCCTTTAAGATTTTAAACGCAGCCGTCGGAGAAGAGAGAGAGAGAGAGAGAGAGATATGGCAAAGACGAAGAAAGGCACTCAAACACACGCACACACACAAACGCAAGTCAGTTTACTGCTTTGCTGACATACCGCGAGAGAGACTGCGCTGTATTTCGAGTTATCCACCAAAATCCCACACGTTTGGCCCACTTCCATCACAGCCCTCATCGTCGTCATTGTCGCGTGAACCGATTTACAACCCGCGTATCCTCAAATAATATCTCGACTTGCGCCACACACACACACGTTCGGTCACATTTCGTTATTTATGGAGAAAATTGATCATTCGCAGTCGTCGCTATTTAGATATAACAGAGCAAAAGGATCGATCCAATTCAAATAATTTTCATTTTGGTCAAAATAAAATCTATCAAATGGTTATTTCCGTAATTTTCCAGCTCGGTCAAATATGTAATTCGTACCAATTACGAATGAATATTCTTTGCTTTAAATAAACTTGTAGCTTGGCTTAAATAATTTGCTTCTATCGGCCGATAAATTAATTAATTAACGAGACTATTCTAAATGAATAATATTATATATAACGCATTGATCGTCTTAATAGGATAATAGACTCTTGGTAATTCGACTATTGGTCCCCCAAGTTGGATATTCATTAGATCATAATGAGAAGATGCAATTATCAATCCAGCGAATCAATTTAGTAAGGAGAATCGTTCGGCTGATAATAATTCCAGAGGTCGGAGAGTTGTGAGCTCTTGGAATGGCGATATCTTGGATTTACAATGATCTCTACGACGACAATATCTCTATTCTCGTAGACAATTTTGCGGTATGCTCCGGAGATGAGAAAGAGAAAAGCGTTTCTCTGCCGAACTCTTTTGGTACGTAATTGAAAGGGATGCTTTCGCATTCACAGAGAAAGAGAAATAGAGGGGAAAGAGAAAGATGTTTGGAGGCCTTTCTCTAATAATAGATTTAATAGAGACACGCTCATTGAAGGGGTCACACGCCCGCCACGCTTTAACGGTGACCGCCACTGGTGCTGCCGCCTTCTGGTTGATCCTTCAAAATATCTCTCTCTCTCTCTCTCTCTCGTCTCTTATGCGCTCATATAGTCGTTTGACGTTCGAGCACGGTGGCCTCTATATACGCTCAAGGGATCGCTCAAGATTCTACTCGTTTTCTTCTCATGTACTTTAAACCTCATATACATATATTGATATCGCCTGCCTAAAATCATAAGGGCGTACATTTTAGATTTACAAACAGTGCACACACCCTTATGGTTTTATAGACGCCTGATATGCGTTTATATATTTTTTTGTATGACGAAGTATGAGAGAAAAGCTGGGTCAGTGCTGCAACTTCGTTTTTTTACACATGACCCAACAAACGCGACATATCGCCTGCAAATATCGCCTGCCTAAAATCATGAGGGCGTACATTTTGGATTTGCAAACAGTGCACACACCCTTACGGTTTTATAGACACCTGATATGCGTTTATATATTTATTTGTATGACCGAGTATGAGAGAAAACCTGGGTCAGTGCTGCAACTTCATTCTTTTACACTTGACCCAACAAACGCGACATATCGCCTGCATAAAATCATAAGGGCGTACATGTTAGATTTACAAACAGTGCACACACCCTTATGGTTTTATAGACACCTGATATGCGTTTATATATTTATTTGTATGACCGAGTATGAGAGAAAACCTGGGTCAGTGCTGCAACTTCGTTCTTTCACACATGACCCAACAAACGCGACATATCGCCTGCAACTATCGCCTGCCTAAAATCATGAGGGCGTACATTTTGGATTTGCAAACAGTGCACACACCCTTATGGTTTTATAGACGCCTGATATGCGTTTATATATTTTTTTGTATGACCGAGTATGAGAGAAAACCTGGGTCACTGCTGCAACCTCGTTCTTTTACACATGACCCAACAAACGCGAGACGCCGACGCTTGGATAATCTACTCTCGCGGCCAAGGGAAAAAGGATTTCACGTCGTGCTGTGTGTGCCAGCATGTACCAACTGTAGCCTGTCATGTATCCATGCGACCCTCATAAATTCATGTATGCCACTATATCATCGTGAATGATATTCAGCCCCCAACTATATAGAGGCTTCTCTGTATTTTACCTCCTCTAAACTATATAACTAATAATACAAGAAAGTATAGCACTACATGATCACGAGGACTCATTCCTTATAATCATATGCGGGGGAAATCAAAAATTTCTTTCCGGTACGAAAGATCAATGTCAAAGTCAGTCAGTATGTTCCAATAATCCGTTAACAATTTCCACAGATTGCTACTAAATTAAAACAAACAAAAAAAAATGTCTTCGTTTTGGCTAATACAAATGGCCTTGGTGTTAAATTTTTTTATTCATTTTTTCCAATCCCAAAATAATTTTTTAAGGAGGGAGAATGTCAGCAAGCTGAGCCCAGATCACGATCATGACACACTTGCCCAAAATGGTATTCAAAAGCTATATTCAAAGTTGAGATTACATTGGACCACCCCAATTATATGAGATATATAGTTGAATTTTTCTAATATTTCTCCGATATTTCATATTTCTACAAATAGAAGATGGAACTGCGGAATTCTCCGATGTAGTTTGATGTCCTCGGTTATTCTCCGAATTTGATAATTCGACGAATCTCAATACCCCAATAATTTTCATTGGCATTCGCTGGATTTTACCTACCAGCTCAACAAAACCATTTTTTCCCTTCTAATTTTTTTTCCGTAATTAGTGAATCCTGCATGCGCGGTAATTTCTTTGAAAATTATAACTCTGTGCGAACACAGAGTGGAGACCCTGAGATGGTGGAAATGAGCTAAATTCTCGTCTATAAAATCTTATAAGTAGTAGCTATATGTTGCATTCCAGCGTAACAACTGGGACAGTCTCGTGGAGACAGGCAGAAACCAGCGACACACCGTGTGTGGTTCTTCGGGCAGTGTACATCGCCTCTCCTGTCTCATTTCAGGCCGATTATTTATGTTTTCTTTCGTCTATAAGAGAGAGAGAGAGAGAGAGAAAATGAGTTAACTGACGACGCCGACAACGACGAGACCGCGACGCCTGCAGCCACTAAAACCATCGGCTCCTCCTTTAGTCCCCTCTTCAAGTGCGCCAACACGCACCAAGATGCCATTATCCGTGCTACTATAATATACTGCTACATACGCACCTCTGTATAATATTGCACATATATATATATATATATGTATATGAATGATCCAACGGCAAAAGGGCACACGAGCTACGCTTATCAGGGACTCGATACGCCCTTTGCATTCTAGGCTAACGATATACATATATTTTAAGCGAACGGAGAATTGTGTGAGCAGCAATATAGCCACAAACCCTCGAGGCCATTCTCTCTTGACTTGGTTTATTCTCTAAAGACGCGGTGGCTTCGCGGCTCATGCTCACAGCAACCAAGAAAACCATCCTCGCCTCTCTCTCTCTCTCTCTCTCTCTCTCTCTCTTCCTCTACATATATATATATATATATATCGCGCGCGCGCTTTCTTAGTGTTTTCGACACGAACGACACGCGTAAGAAAATCCACGGTCACCCTACATAGAAGCTCACAACTTCCCACATCCCAACCCTCTGTCGTAGGGTCTTCTTTGCACATAGCAGCAGCAACAGCATCACCAACAGCAGCAGCACTCCTGAGAGAGTTTTACTCCGGAACGGTCGCACTCCCGAGAGCACCTAATCGGGGGTCTCTAACCGGAAAAGTGATTATTGCGAAAGCATCACTTTGTTCTTCGCTAATCTTCGTAAATCACGACTAAGACGCTGCCTAAGAGAGCAAACTTCACGGGGCATTAGTTCCGTCGTGAATGAAAAATGAAACGATGGGAGAGAAAAATATTTTTATGTGTAGGGGTTGGTTTTTCGAGGAGGCAATTTTCGTAACATTTGAAGAAAAAAAAAAAATGTACAAATTTATATATGTCGTAGAAACATTTGTTTATTCATTTCTCTGATTCATCGGACGAGATAAATTAATGCAAGCGTTAATTAATAAAAATAGCTTAAAAAAATCAATTGAAAAATATTCACGATTTTATAATCAATGTCCAAATTTGTGATTCTTTGCCTCGTGTGTGCAAAAAATTGTGCAAACAATCAAAAGCGCCCAGTTGACAGAATTTTTTAGTGAATTAATAATTTTTACTATATAACTAACAATTATAACCTTTTCCAGTCAATAAGGACCTTTTTCATAATATTTTTTGTCATCAATCGATTTTTGTATTCTCAAAAAAGTCACAAAAGTCTTGTTTTTTTTTTTTTTTTTTTTTTGTGGGAAAGAGCTGCCTGCAAAGTTTCATACAGCTGGACATCAGCCACACGAGAAGAACGAAAGAGAAATGACGGGTAGAGAAGTGAGCGAGGTAGCAGTTAAGTTATGAATTATGACGAATGTGTATGTGTGTGTGTGTGTGTATGTCTGTGTCGTTGTGGAGAATGAGAGTAAGAGAGACGAAAAATAGTGGGATCAAGTCGGTCTTGCGAGGTCGTTACCGCGCGAGTAGCATTTCGTTCTTGCTCCCTCGCACTCTTTCGGTTTGCTCATATATATATATATATATATTGCTCTTGGCAAAAGGCAAAAACTGAAACTGCAACGATACGTGGCCAGCATCCACTTGTCTCTCTCTCTCTCTCTCTATCTCTCCTCCGGTTCATATTTTTTTCTCGTCTACTTTCGCGCGCCCCTTCGGCCCTCTCGCCCTTCGAGCTCAAGGAAGTGGCGACAAAAAATCTTGTTAAACGAGCCCGCGGCCACTTGGTCGTCGTTGTCTCGTTTCGGTGCCTCAACTTTGCGATCCGTTCGCGCGTTAACAGCAAACACAGTCTTTCTCCCCGTCTCTCCCTCATTCTCTCAATATATATTTCTCATTTATGAATCGTCATCCAAGGCTTTATACAAGAAGAGCGCAACGAAATAAAGAAATTCACAATATACATATACAAGTCGAACCAAGATCTTTGCTCGCCGGTGATGCGTTTTGTCTTCTTCGCCTTTTCTCTCATCCTCACAAAGAGAATCAAGGAGTATAATATGAGAACCGAGATAAAAGAGCGTCACAACGAGCAAGAACCGCGATAATGACGAGTCCGAGAGACGAGTGTATGAGAGACGATGTGAAAAGAGAAGGAGAGAATCGACGAGCATCTGCAGGAAAGTATGAGAAAGATAAGGATAAAAAGAGTGAGATAGAAAGTGGAAGATATAGAGTTGGCCAAGAAGGCGGTAATTGCCGGGACATCTCTTCGCACCTCATCATCATCATCAACAGCTACGTCGTTGTCGCCGTCTTTTCTCATAAACGATCCTTGCATATATATATCTATATATATATGTGTGTGTATATATATATATATATATATATATATATATATAGACAAGTATAAGAGAGGAAGCTTAACCAAGAATTGGACCAAGTCCGGACCACCCGTTACCAGCTTCTCGTCTTTCATTCAATGTTCTCATTCTCCACTACTGGAAACCTGCGCGCTTTTCACTCTTCATTCTTACTCTGTCATCCCAATCGAACGTGGACTCTCTCATTTCGTTCGCACTCTTACACCGAGCGGACGAATTAAAAAAAAAAAAAGAAAAGAAAGAAAAAAGAACCACCAGCTATCAGTCTATTGTCACCCTCGTAGATTGTACAACGGATACAACGAAATGTCCTAATGAATTCCGCGCATTCTCATCTTTGTCCCAGCCACCAGTAAGAACGTCAGGCATGAAGGAGAACAGCATATCATTTGCACGGACATGGCGAAGAGCAAAAGTTTTCATATATATAATGATATATTTCTGATGGGTGGAAATATTCCATATATATATATATATATATATATCTATATATATATATACATATAGATGGATTCTATATATGTATGTATAAAGTAGGTAGGAAAATGTCGAGGGATATAGAGAGGATATGCCCCGAGTAGCGTTCCAACGTCCCGGGAATGCGAGACGTCGACGAGACGCGCGCGAGACATGCTGACGATGGACCACACAAGAAGCCACGAGGGAGTGAGAGAGAAAGAGAGAGAGAAACCAGCAGCAGGAACACATAGAGAGGCAAGCTAGTATATATAAAACCCTCTCGTACCCCCAAACGACCATAGTGAAATATGGTAATGCACGGTAGAGAGAACGACCCGAAGAGAAACGAAAAGCTATCGTCGTTCGTCTTCTTTCTATAATACCGATGTTACAATAGCATTTAGGGATGAAATTAGCGAAGAGTAAATACTCTCCTAGCTTGCTTGAAATTTTTCGATAAAAATTTCACCTCGCCAATGCCAATTTGGAACTTTTTGGACTTTTCAATTTGGACGTTCCAATGATGACATCTGTGGGTGCTGCAAATGCGGACGGTACTCCAAACGCGTGAGATAATTTTTTTCGCCAAACGCATTGGAGCATTTTTCGCTTGATTCAATAAAAGCCCATTTGATTCAATCTCGATTAATATAACCAAAAATTCTGATAATTCTCCATAAATGAAATGAAAAAAAAAATGTTTTTACTCGAAACTCATTTGAATGAGACAAATTATCTAGTTCGCTGCACTGAATATATGAAAAAATGACGAGGAGAAGAACGAGTTATCCTGATGCGCGGAGATGGCGAGAGCCAAAAGAATATTAAATGAAGAATTGAGACAAGCCAAAAGATACACGGGAGAGACAGATATGCGAGAGGAAAGGATCCTGCTGACTGAGACCATTAAACAAAAAAATAGAAAATAAAACGAAAAAAAGGATAACAGTAGCAGGAAAGAGTCTGTGAGACGAAGGTGTACATCAGACGTATATATATATAATATATATATATATAGAGAGAGAGAGAGAGAGAGAGAGAGAGAGAGAGAGAGAGAGAAAGGTGGAGAGGGAGGGGGAGGGGAGAAAGAGTTGGTAAATAAAATACTCACGAGCTGATTCTGATAGGCGGTGACGGCGGTGAAAATGGCCTCCGGGAATACGAAGGTCTTGTGAGGCTCACGCTCGAGATCCTCAATCGGATCCTTGTGCCCGGACTCAGGACGTTTGACCAGGTGAATTCTCGGCTGATATTTGTGCATCGAGTTCAACACCAGCTGTAAAGATTCATGAAACACATGAGACCAACATACATATACACGCATTTATTAACGATTCATAAGGAAAATATGCAGAGACAAATTTACGATCGTATTAACGTCAAAAATCTCAAACATATGCAGGATCAAAAGCAACAAAAAAAAATTCTCCCGAGAGCTGTAAGCTCAATCTCCGAGATTTATCTCTCCGAAATTGTTCCAATTTAAACAATAACGAAGAGACGGAGGATCAAGCAAAATACGTTAATTCGTGTAATTTTGTTGATCCAACGAATATACCCTCGAATTAAATACGACGAAGAAGAGATAAACGAAATAAGCATAAAATACATTTGTAATATTAAGACGTATTTGACTCAGAGTTAATCTCATTTGTGTCTTGTTCTCTGCGAAAGATTTCTCGTATTAAATTGTCCCATTATTGATGAGAATTTGAGCAACTGAGCAAAGATCGGGCAAAACTTTCATTGAGAAATTTTGTTGGACGCTTTCTTTAGTTACGAAACTTTTAAGGTAGCCCACCTTAAAAGCTTCGTAATTGAAGAGGGTGCACTTCTGGTGAGCTGACGAGACATTGGAGGATTTTTGAATTGCCAGGGAGAGCATGCTTGGTATCAATAATAAAATGGACGTCAGCTAGATAGCGCGGAAAAAGCTTGAACAATTCGAGCAAGAGGAGGTGAAGAGAGAGAGAGAGAGAGGAGCTCGTCACTCCCAGCCGTTTTGCTGAGATCCGGCGAAACTCCATTCAAGAGATGACTTTTGCCATGAGGAGACAACGGGACGCTCTCTCACAATGTGCCTGCCTGAATATGAGATCAACTCAAATCGTGTAACTCGTCATCTCTCTCTTCCTCTCTATCTCTCTCACTCTATTTCTCATTCCTCATCGTTTCTCGCTTTCGTGTCAATCAAAAAACGAATTAAGAAGGCTTGAAGGACGAAAAAGCCAAGAGAGAGATCGAGGTTTGCCTTGTTCGGTATAAATCTCTATCCTCACCCACAAAAAATACATGTATGTAAAATACACACGAGAGGGGTAAAAACGTAAAGTGATTTCTGAGAAAATGAGATGCGACAAAACGCTACTGTCAAATTAGTGACAGAGTAAGAGAAAGAGAGAGGGAGAAAAAAAATATTACACGATAAGAGAAAAGAGAAAGATTTTATCGTCAACGACTCATTCGTCGTCAAGCAGCCCAGTATGAGAGACACGAGATTTAATTTCTTCTTTCAATTCATCATCTCTTTTACACATTACCTATCTCTCGTCATCCCAGTGACCTCTTTTTTATCTTCGTATCGATAAATAAATTTGTAGTATTTTTATTAGAGACGAAGAAACTTGAGACGACAAAGTTTATTGGGTAATTTAGTTTCAGGTTGATGAATCAGACAAATATAAGATGACCTACAATTGAAGAGTCGAGACACTCGAGGTTTTCATTATAAACGATGCATCGATGCCATGAATTTTTACTCGGACAAATAGGATAGCTTTGAAAAAAAAGAAGATTCTTGAGTTTGTTCAAAGAGAAATTGTGACACCAGACATTTAAAAAAATGAACTCTCTAGTGGACAAATAAAATAACGGTATAACTTTTTAACTTATCAACGAACTCATTTCTATATATATATACTTTACGAATAATTCGAGGTCATAAATTTTTAGATAATTTAGCTTTAAGATCGACAAATAGAAGGACGGTATGATTTTTTTTTTTTTTGTAACTTATCAATATAAACTCCACTCTTCGGTTCGAAAAGTTGAACGCCAAGAATCTTTCAATATTTTAACTTTCCGGTGGACAAATTGGATGTCTATGGAAAAGGAACAAAAACGAATCGAGACACTCGATATTGATGCACCGAGATGAGACAGATGACACGAACCATCTTTCCTTCGCTTCTGAATAATAAAAAAGATTTCCACTCAAAAGCTCCACGTCAATTTCTCGTCGTTATATTACCGATTGGGGCGCAAATCGAGATGGCTGCACCTGCAACCGAACGAATCAAAGTGGCCTATGCGCGCTCGAGAGAGAATTTCGCGGGGCGAGAGGGGGAGAGAACGAGCACGAGAGAGAGTGAAAGAGAGAGAGAGAGAGAGAGAGAGAGAGAGAGAGAGAGAGAGAGAGAGAGAGAGAGAGAGAGAGAGAGAGGAGAGAGAGAGAGAGAGAGAGAGAGAGAGAGAGAGAGAGAGAGAGAGAGAGAGAGAGAGAGAGAGAGAGAGGGAGAGAGAGAGAGAGGGAGAGAGGGAGAGAGAGCTTTGCTGCAGCGTTGGATGCAGCAATCGGATTATTCGTTATCGGTAATACGCCAGGCGGTATAAATGCATGACTGATTAACGTAGGCTGGTCTGCCAACGGTCTGACATCCGTGTCTGCGTTTTCGCCGCGCCAACGTGGAAATGCATTCCCCTCTCCTCTTCCCCACCCCTCGACACGATCTTTCTCTCTGTCATCCGGCAATTCAATATCTTCTCCTTCCTGTGCGGATAAATTAACACGAGACAGCTCGGCGCGAAAACCACGAGAGCTACAGACTCGTATGAGTTTATTTGGGGTGGTCCTGAAACTTTAAAGGGAACGCGAGGCTGCTGTTTAACGCGCAAAATACTCATATTTTCTTCGAGAGATCGAACATCATTTGAATTAAAAAAAAAAAAATCATTCAACATTATTATGACTTTAATTTTAACAATGAATTGCTTCAATGATGGAGTCAATTGTTTCAATCATGAACAATTTTGCAGAGTTGCCAGCAATCAGGATTTTTATTGGATAATAATATGCAAAAAAAAATGAGGAAAATATAAAATAAAATCATTTATTGATAAGATGACACGATAAATATGGAAAATTAGAACTTGTTTTCAAATAATTTCCAATGAATCGTTCAACAATAATTTAATTTTTTCATTACGAAACTCTTGAAGAATTGCCACAGTCTGCGCATTGGTGAAATGAAAATTCGCCAGCATCGAGAAAATTATAGTGAAAAAAAAAGAAGAAAAAAAAATGAAAAATTTACTCACGTGGCCGTGTCGGTCCATCTCATTGTTGGTCAGCTTGACCTTTTCGAACGAGACGATCTGCTTGCGTAATTGTTCACCGGTAAACGGCGAGTCCGGATGAACGTAGAGTCTCGCTGGCGTCGGAGGATCGGCTTTACCAGCCACGAGCCACGAACTTCTGTGATACGCGTAACGATATCTCTTTTTATCGACGGGCACGATGTCCATGAGTACGGCATAACGACCGTCGGATCTGAGACCCTCGAAGGAGACTCGACAGGTCGGAAACATTCGTCTGTAAAACATAAAAATAACAAAAATTCTATCAAATCAAAGCCCATCCAATTTATCATTCTTTTATTTCAATAATATTTTCTTTCATTTTTTA
The DNA here is from genome assembly GCA_963669185.1 of Dyspetes luteomarginatus. Taxonomy (NCBI): domain Eukaryota; kingdom Metazoa; phylum Arthropoda; class Insecta; order Hymenoptera; family Ichneumonidae; genus Dyspetes; species Dyspetes luteomarginatus. The sequence continues at coordinate 8,743,200 of OY769909.1, read as the reverse complement.
ATAATGATGATAATATGATACGATGAATACGACGAATACGATGAATACTGAATACGAACAAAAAATTGTACAATTTCGAGCTTGATCTTTAAATTAAAAAAATATATTTGATTAAACGAATATTTAATTGAAATAAATACTAGAAACATGTACCAATTTCGTTAAGAGAAAGAGAAGTAACATGCTTGAGAGTCATTCGAGTGGCAAATTACAAAGCTTCAAAAATAAAAATAGGTTAGCAGCGACATTATTAACTTGAAAAAAATTAGTGGCGGAACCTTTAACGCTCACTGAAATCAAGCATGCTCATAATGAGCTATTATTTCATTTGTAGTAATTTCGAGCGTCGAGGTAAAAAAAAACTGGTCGCTTTTAGCTTACGTATTTCAGTCACGTGACGATTGTATACTATAATATATTACATATATATATATATATATATACCGATAATAAATTGATGATTTTTAACAATATTATGCAAATAACTCGAAAGACTGATAAACAAATTTATGAACGAAGGCTGTGGAAAATAAAATGAGCCTAGAAGGCAGAATAAGGTTTATATGAGTCAATTAATTACCAGAGATGAAATGAAATTTAATCTACGTCTTTTCTCTCATGAAAGTCGACGAAGTAATTTAATATTCATTTAAATCAATGAATTGATGAAAATTGGTCGTCAAAAACGCCAGCCACGAGCCGACGACGATAAACTTTACACGTAACGTTGTCTCTAAAAAGCGCGAGGTAAATATTATCAAATTTCCAGAGCCAAATATTCTCAAATTTTAAATGGTTCAACTTAAACCAATTTAATCTTATTTCGCTCACCTGAAATTCGATAATAATAACTAATCATTCTTTTTGTCACATGCAACAAAAGATTTGTCTCCATTTTATAAACTCTGTTTTCAGTGTTTCTATTCATGACTGGGGCGCTGAATATTCTGTTACCAGACACATCATATGAAAAATTGATTTTCACAAATTTCCATTCATTGGAATGAACTTCATTTCAATAAAAATAAATCCACTCATCCAGCGATGGCAAATTTTTATGTCAACGATTAGTCCGCCAAAGTTAATGATGCTCACTGATGATTTTGATACTTAAAATCCTTATCAGATAAATAAAATTTGATTCGTGTAAATGAATTATTTTTCGTCATTCTTTAATTCAACGCGAAATCCAGGAGTTCTTACAAAATTGAAATTTAGTCAAAAAAAATGCCCAACTCATTTTGTGATAATTCTGCACCATACATAGTGAAAAAAAGATTTATAGTCGAAGCTAAATTGAATCTGTTTGAATTCTTTTAGTTGTCATTCCAAAAACAAATATATATATGTTTGATACGCCTCATCATATTACCTATATCATCAGTTACCTTGTTTGAGTGCCCGACGCAATCAATCTAGCAAAATATTTAGTTGAATATATAATTTATTTAGAGTCAACTAAATGTTTAGTCGGTCAAGAATTAAATCAAATTTGGTTGATTCAACTAAGTCTTTTTTCTCAGTGTATAGTTTCACACTTATGTATATCAGGCTTATATATTATATTATATATAAACCAGGTAGAAAGCGGGACAATTGATCTTAAGGACTGTAACTCGCGGTTGCGGATTCGTGTGGTCTCCACAATGGAGAACCCGCGCCGCGTATACAAGGTGAGGACGAATCATATAAGCCCCAGGGCTGTTTCGATGCAGCGTATACAAGCGGGTGGACCACTTGCAACCGATATGCACTCACTCGGTCGTATAAACACAACCGCACGATCCTGTGGCAAGTTTCGCGATATACTCGCGAGCTTGTGCCCTTTCTCTCTTTCTCTTTGACTGCTACCAGTGATATGGTAGTCTTGGTATAGTTCCTCGTTCTCTCGACTGTGAATGTTTTACCTCTGGGGGGGGGGGGGGGGGGGGGGGGGGGGGGGGAAGGAAAAGAGAAAGAGAGAGAGAGAGAGAGAAGCAAGAGAAGGCTAACATTAATATCGTGTCGGAACCCCCGCTGCTCGACGACTAAAACGCTGGGGACACCCGCCGATCTTATCTCTCGTGTGCTTCGCCTCTTCTCTCTTTCCCTCCTCTTCTTTTTCTCTCTCTCTCTCTCTCTCTCTCTATCTTCTTCTTCTTCTTCTTCTCCACCTTATGGGTTGTCGACTCTCTTTGGTATGCATTCATCCCAAATGGCCAAGAGAGAGCCAGCTTGGCAACCGCAACGAGACTGAGTAATGCTTTTATTTATCAAGCGCCTCCACCCTCTCCCTTTTTCACCCTTTTGTTAATGAATTGAACGCCCGTGTGCTCGTTCGACCATAAGCAAATGGATAAAATTTGCCTTCTGCTGCTGCTATTGCTGGTGACACCTCGCTGGGCCATCGCCTCTTCGCAAGAAGCTCTCTCCTTCTCCTCGCCTCCTCTCCCCCCCCCCCCCCCCCCCCACCTCGCCACTTCAATTAATTTAACCACCCCATCTATGGCCGAGGCGATAACCCGTTCTGTCGTTAATGAAAGTACCCTCGTAGAGCTTGAAAATTGTCACCCAGCTCATCCCCCCTTCGTCTTATATATACCTAATCTATTATATATATATATATATATATATATATATATATATCGCTCTTAAGATATTGAGCCGTTTATAAATGGCCACGCCGGTGTGTGCCAGATGTATTAATCGTATCTCATGGATGGACGATGGTCTAATAAGCAATGGTTCATACAAAAAATTTAATATACGAATGTTATTTAATTTTTTGGTAATTATTTTGTTCAAAAATCGCCTATGCAGGAAAAAGTCACGAAAAAAAAAAAATTCGCCCTTATTGCTCCGAGAAAACCATGAAAGACGCAGCTCCACCCCTCTCGTGGCAGAGGGCGTGAATTATATTTGCTCGTCACCCCTCAGTCACCCTTTTCGCAGCCCCCTCGCGAGGGGTCGCGTGTGACAAGAAAAGAGATTGGTCGACTTGAAGAAGTTTTAGCGTCTCACTTGACGATAGGGAAGTGCCCCGGAGACAGGAAGTGGTGTGGTTCGTGGAGGAAAGAGGATGGAGAAGAGGTAAAGAAAGAATAAACATAGAGGATATTTTTTCAGGAAGAGGGGGAAGTAAAAGAGAGAAAGTGAGATCTAATTACTGTCAGGCGAGTAGGGGCCCAACCGGCTGGAGTGTAACTCCCGTCTCTGGGGATTGGAGAGAAAAGCTTAGAGTTTTGGTACAGGGGTGGCCTGTCTGCTCCTACGCATCTCGTACTACTGCCAAGAGAGAGAGAGAGAGAGAGAGGAATGTATGTTTATAGCGGAGATACGACGTGGGCAATTAGGCGCTCGTCGTCCACGACGCATCTCGACACTGCTGCAGCCCCACCGCGAAGTAAAAAAAGCAGCCCCAATTGTACGCACTCAACCCTATAGAGGATTATTTTTTCTACCGATGGAAGAGCCTTCAGCAAGGAAAATTCCATTACAAATTTTTGAATCAATCTTTTTAAGTAATATTTCGTTCACCCAAAATCTTATAAAAGTTAATTCAAAAGTATCAAAAGTTACAGTTTATAGTTTTCTCCACGATTACTTAATAATATTGAATTAATTCTTTGGACGGTATTCGTGCTATAATTTTCCATTGTTTATAAATAATTTGTTCATTTTCGTTTTTACTCGTTTCTAAGAAAAATATTAAATTGTTTATGTATAAGAGCACTGTAATGGTGCCACAGACATCAATTGAAATTCAAAATCTTTTAGAGTGTTGCTATTTTACACCGAACAGCTCAGAAGGGTACAAAAGTCTAGACCAATATCGTATTTCACATGCAAAATTTTCGACGTCGAAAAATTTCATTAATAATCACAAGAGAAACTACCAGTTGAAGAACATCAGGGGACAAAATCTTTCATCCTGTCCTCTCTCTCTCTATATATATATATATATATATTCGATACTTTCTCTTTCCTAATGCACTCGGGCTCCCTTTCTTCCGAAATACCACAAAAAGGAAAAACTCGGTGAGTCTGCGGGAAAACGAGAGAAAACGAGAGAGGAGAAAATATCGAACTCATGTGCATTTTGACCACGATCCCGGGCCACAAGATCATTTCAAGCTCTGCATGGGGTCTTCGAGGCTAATTGACCACGGGGTCAATATAGTCATTTACCCGGTAGCCCAGAGAGCTCTCTCGGACTCTTCCATCAACTCCTCATCTTCCTCTTCAATTCCGAAACAAAATTCTCTCTCACTCTTTTCTGACCACTTTAGACGGTCAAGCAGTCAGTTGATGCTCAAGCTGGGCCAGACGTCATTGATTGAATTTCTACTAGGCGGGAGACAAAAGTGTCGGTTCATCGCCGTGCGACCCTCGATGGCTTTTGCTAAACCAGAGAGGAGAGAGAGAGAGAGAGAGAGCGATAGATTGCAGGAGGTTGTTGGGTCGATGGGCAACCCTGCAATGGGAAAGAGTCGCGAGACTGGGGTTGACGTTGACACGCCAAGAATCGAGACATTGATGTAGTACCCGCAGGAGCAACAGCAACTAACCAGCAGGAGCACGCCACTAAAACGCCATGGAAAACAACAACGTTGAATCCAGCACCGAGACTGTCACCCTCTGCTCACGAGACGTGTCACCGAATCACCCACACCCCTTCTCTCTCTCTCTCTCTCTCTCTCTCTCTCTCTCTCTCTCTCTCTCTCTCTCCCTCTCTCTCACTCTCTCTCTCTCTCTCTGTCTCTCCCTCTCTCTCTCTCCCTCTCTCTCACTCTCTCTCTCTCTCTCTGTCTCTCCCTCTCTCTCTCTTTATCTTTCGAGGTCAAAGGTTGCAATTCCGGAACGACTCAATCGTCCTCATGACAAACAAATAAGGAATGTCCCCTTCATACCGCCATTTAAAATCTTCAGCTTTTTAAATAATCGAAAAGATAAAGGAAACATTTGTTTTCCAGAAACAAAATTCCCGATTATTCATTCATGTTTAGCCAATAAAATCTATAAATTAGTTCGACAAAAATGTCAAGTAAACGAATGGTGAGTAAAAATTCGAAATTTGTAAATTTTTTAAATTTTCATCAAATTAATCCATCTGAGTAGTTAATAATAATTAATTGTGTGATCTTGAATTCCGAATAAATGATTAATTTCTGATCTTTTCATTCATTAGCCAGTTTTAGAAGCCAGTTAAATATTGTTTACAAAAATCATTGAGCAAATGTTGAAAAAATAAAATTTTCCTCTCTGGTGTATTTTCTGCTTATTTTCGTTATGTGTGTAAAAGTGAATGGAATGAAATTAATTTAGTTTCGTAGCTCAGAAATAATTCTGACACTCAAAGGGTTGAACGAGTGAAAATCCAGAATAATTTTTCACCGCAATACGCCGACGATAATTCCACAATAAAAAAATAACACTAACCTTCCGGTCTTGGTGATTATCATTTCCGTTCCAAGCTCGTTGAATTTGTCCCAGAGATCTTTTGTCTCTAAATGGCATATAACGTGTCGCAGTTCCTCCGAATTTGAGTATTCCTGGAGTAGAGGATTAACGGGCGAGGCCGCTTTGCCATTTGTGCTACCGGCATCGTCGGTCTCGACCTCATCGTCCATGTCGACCGAGGAATCCTGGCTCGGCGGCGGTGCACTTACACGACCGACTCCCGAGCCGCTTGCTTCCCTCTCTGTGAAGCACCAAAAGAAAAATCATCATGTTTTTTAAACCCCAACAAAATACTCTCCAAGGTCACGTTCCATTATTAGTTGCATTTCCTTCTCAATCCTCAATTCTCCCTCTCTCTCTCTCTCTGAGTTCCTACTAATTTTATACGAGCTATATTTTTTGACGAGAACATCCGCGAGACCGGAGACACTTCGGTGTCTCTCAGACGCGATAATGAAGCCGGGAAAGGGAGTCAGTGCAAGACAGCAAAAAAAAAAAAAAAAATCAACAAAAAAATTAAGAAGAAAGTGCTGTCGACGAGATGAGAGAAAGGAGAAGAAAAAAAAAGTTATAAATGTGCTTTGCGAGTTGACATCGTATATAGAAGCAGCAGCATCCTCCACCCACATGTCGTCGAGCAACGTATGAAGAGACTCGTTTTTTCTTCTCCATTTTTTTCTCCCCTCTCTCTCTCTCTCTCTCGCTTTCTGTATCGTCAAATTATTTTCTGTTCCCTCAAAGTCCTCATCACCGAAATAGTCGAAGCTCGTCCGTCTCGGACGCTATACACTGAATTCTCGTACCGAAAAGGAGAAAAGGATCGGAGAGATTTTGGTGCCGGTGGACTGAGCACCGACGGTAGCAAAACGTCGAAGAGCTCGTCCATAAAACATGTACTAACACCTACGCTATGAAGGAAAAAAAGGGCTAATTATCCACTTACTGCTACGGCGTCCCAACTGCGCGAACTTATGGTATATACTAACAGTATATATATATACAGTGAGGGGCAATTGAAGTGGGACAAAGTATTTTTTGGCGATTTCAGCGAAACTTGAACCGATTTCAAAAAACTAAAAAAGTACTTTCGAGGTAATTTAATTGTCGTCCGAATGAAACTAGTTTCATTGAGATCGGATGCGAATTGACCTGGTGCAAAGGTATGGCACGATCACGTGTAAATCGAGGCTATGCGACCACGCGAAACTACCCCCAGAATTGATATTGAAGTCGTTGAAAGTTCCTTAAGGATGGGTATCAGTCAAAAGGGCAGCTCGTGGTGATCAAAAAACACTCCTAAAAAAATTCGGTTGGCCTACTCCAGAAGGAGCTACAGTCCAGGAAGCGATTCTCGGTTTTTGGGGACGTTATCGGTGATTAAGCGAAAACGAGTCGATGGAATCGATTGAAACTTGTTGTGTAATCGTGTTCTGTAGTACCCTTACACCTTAAGTGATTTTTTATTATGAAATCTGCTCCTGTCGATGAAATCCAGGTATTACGAGGTTACATTTTCTCATGAATTAACATTTTTCGTATTGAAGCACTTTAGTGCCAACATTATAACCTGGTGCATGATAAAGAGGAAGCTTTAACATTATACGCTATACAGTGAATTCTCATACCGAAAAGGATAGAAGGATCGGAGAGATTTTGGTGCCGGTGGACTGAGCACCGACGGTAGCAAAACGTCGAAGAGCTCGTCCGTAAAACATGTAATAACACCTACGCTATGAAGGAAAAAAATGGCTAATTATCCACTTACTGCTACGGCGTCCCAACTGCGCGAACTTATGGTATATACTAACAGTATATATACATATATACATATATATATATATATAATACTCCTTTATTAGCATGAGAGAGGCAGCCGAGCCGTGACGACGATCCCGACGATGCTTATGACCAGCGCGCGGTTATCTCGCGCGTAAACGGACTTAATAGGTAAATTTATTCGATGACTTGCCTGCACATTCTCTCATACGAAACCCTTCAACTTTTTTTCTTTTTTTTTTTACAAGCGCAGTTTAAGCTGCACCAAAGGTCGATTTTTATGCAAAATAATGTGTTCGTTGAACATTTTTCGATGTATGTTTAATACACTGAGGAAAATAATTTGTTAACTGTTAACAAATTTTGTTTGTTGAATATATAGCGAAATTTATATGTTTCTGAGCTTTAGTTGAGCCAAATTCGATTTGATAATTATTACCAAATAATTTTATTACATTGTTTGGCCCATTTAAATATTATTTCAGTTAACTAAAATTTTGTGGCCATAAATAAATATTTATTTCACCATATCAAATGCAATAATTTTTTTTAACAGTTGTCAAACTCTTTTCTCAATGTATTTCAAGCGTAAAGGGCAATTTTTGAAATTCTTTATCGAGGGATTAATGTACTAGCGGCTAAAATATTTTAATCATTTTCGTCGCGGACTATAAGAAAGAGTGACGAAGCAAATTGGGTCCAGATCAATTTACAAATGTTTATAAAATTTAAGAAGAGTTACAATTTTCGTTTCTAGCTATAATAATACAAACGCAGCTTACAATTTATTTCTCAATGGCGGTAAATGTTCGTTTTTTTTTTAAATACGACCATTTTGAATCGATGGCAAGAACTAAAATTCTTGAAGGAGTAGCGCCAGAAGCGATCCTAGAGTGTGTTAGAAAAGATGAAAATGAAAAAAAAAGACGTTTGAGTAACAGCCAATAAGTCAGGCGCGTTAACTTTGCGAGAGCTGAATGCCGAGAGAGCCATTTTTTGCCCGCGTATTGTAGTCAATATGCGCATATGCGTCTGTATGCAATAATCTCAGGAGGCCACACGACGTAATGCACCGAGCATTCAACAAGCCTACACTCGCACTCGAGTAGTCGCACCATCGGGATTGTGTTCTCCTACTCGGTTACAAATCGCGTTGACTCTCTCGCGTGGGTGGTTACAGTTGCAGCGGCCATCGCGATGAATCGCGCGCGACTTTTCTTCTCTCTCACTCTCTCTCTCTCTATCACGCTCGCTTTACGATTTCTTTTAATTCTCTTTTCAAGAGAAATCTACACCGAATAGATGCTAAATAAAACCTCAAGAGAGCGAGAATCGCGATGGAATGTTTTTTATTTAATTTTTTTTTTCTCTCCCTTGAAGAAAAATTCCGACCAACCCTCAGTCCAGATGAGCGAGCAATGGTATCTTCTTAATTGGCCGCTCACGCACTGTTTGCCACACGACCAAGCCGTGTGTGGTCCTCACACGAGAAAACCAAACTGGCGAGTATTTTTATTCGACAACGTCAACGCCGGTGTTAAACGACTGACAAAAAGGACAAGTTTACGCGAGGCGGAGCTCTCTCCTTCGCTTCTGCACTAGTCCGCGTCTCTGTTAAAGCTCGTACTTTGGTATTATATTGCGTGCACCACGCAATGGTATGTAGCACGAGGGACATACTCGTATCCGAAGCACCACGCAAAGTATTCCCGGACGTGTGGGACGTTATTTACGAGGTATACGAGACAATTTTGTGCGAGAGAGCTCGCCTCAGTTGCAAAATATACGCGAGAACAGAAAACTCTCTTGCGAAAATGTGGGGTGTCTGCGCAAAGAGAGCAGAGAGCGAGAGAGAGAGAGAGAGAGAAAGGCAAAAATTGACTGTAATTTTGGGTTCAAAGCGCGAAGAAAGCAGCCTCGAGGACGGTTGCAAATGTTGAGTTAACGAAAGATCAAAATGTTCTCGCGATGATGATTTCGTGAAGCTACGAGAAAAACGAATGTGAGAGAGGGAAAATGTGCGAGGATCGTTTCTCATCGTATTGAGTTAAACGCTGACTGCTCAAGTCATAATTGGATCATCAAGCGGCGGCACGAAGTAATTTGTGATTTATACATGCGTTTTGATATATATATACATGTGTATATATATATATATATATATATATATATATATATATATATATATATATATCAACATGCAGCCATTATAGACGCAGCTCCTGTAGGATATTGCTGTGGGAAAATTTCTAGCTGATGGCGGAAGAGCCAAGTGCGAATCGAATTGCTGAATAGAGAAAATGGATGTTTCAATCTTCGTCTAAGACGGTTTTAATCATATAATGGGATAAAAGACCGAAAAAATATATATATGTGTTTTTTTTTGCTGCCAGGATGAAGGTCCAGTGGTCAATAATTCAAAGATCGCTAATCTTTGAATTATTGACCACATGCTCGAAAAAAACTAGGAAAAATTATTGCAAATGTTCTGAAATCTTGCGTGTCTGGATGACTCGGTTGGCCACGAGAATAGCGTCGAATAATTATAAATTAAAAATCACTTGGTTATTCAATTATGAAAAATAATCAATTATGAAAAATAATTATTATTTTTAATAATTTTTAGAATTATTTATTTTACAACAATCCTTTGTCATGAAATTTGTTCGAATAATTTTTGTTTTTTTAATTCGGACGACGTTCATTTCCTGTGGGAAAATGAATATACTTGGAAAAATAAGAATGTGTTCGCGCGTGGCCCGAAGACTGGAGGTGCGATGGTGACGTGGCGAAAAACTCGAACTGTTGTAAAAGTGTGTTGATGAAGTTAGACGAGAGATCGAGAGAAAGAGAGAGAGAGAGAGATCAAGACAGGGCTTGGATCCTCCTCCAGCATCATTGTGTTGTCATACCGCTGTGTGGTCCATCGTGTACGCACCATCATCGAATTAAAGAAGGGGGCTTGACCAACAGCTAATTCATTGACAGAGAGACGTCTTGCTCAATTATTTGAGGCTCAGGAGAAGGGAGACTATTTGTCGTGTTGGCAAACAAAAGTTTTTTCTTTTATTTTTACCGCCTGCAGTTTGGATTTTGTTTTGTCTTGCAATGCGTATACGCACGATTTCTTCATCACTGCTTGTTATATTTTTAAGTTAGAAAGAATATGCGGCCATTTATGTATGATTCAAAAATTTATAAAAGATTTTACAAATCGAATTTAACAAAAAAGTGTATGAACTTTTGATGAAAAAGTGTCTCGATAATTTCATGGTTTTCTTGAGAACAATAAAAAAAAGCGAACATTGCAATAAAAACTTGAAGAAAATCGTCAATAAGATTGACCACAAGTCTCAAAAACGTGATAAAATAATAATTCATCAAACTCTCATTTTCTCGCGGAGAGTTAAAGTTATTAAAGATTTGTTGAAACGCACAGATCAACTTTGATCATCAGCGGAGTTCCGAAAATTATAAATTACACGTCTGCTGACGAGACTTAAATAGATTTATAACCCGCCTTTACCCTCCGACAACAATCACGAGTTCTCGTTCACTCACTTAACAGACACCGGACACTGCAATTTCATCAAAATTTTATTCTCCATTCATCCGCGTCTCGGACGCTTTTCACGCTGGAAAGAGGTGCTTGCGAGGACAAAAGAGGACCATGCGATGTGCCGTTATCTTTCGACTGGACGGCAAGAGTTGTCCAGTAGTCATATTTATGTATACAGTACATACACGCAATTGATGATATACGCATATATATATGCGGACAAACACACATAGACATGGACATAAAGTGATCCTATGCAATTTTAACTGCCGTCAAAGAGCTCGCGTGCTTCGTGGCAAAGGAGAGACCGCGCACGAGGCCCCGTTGAAGAGGCCGCGAACGCACAAGGGCCGCGGAAAGGAAGGTTATCAGGTCCTAAATTACAGGAGAGACGAGAACAGGCACGTTGAACGCCATCAGCCATCAGCCATCAGAGAAGAGAGAATACGTAATGGCCATCCGAACCACGTGGCAAACACACAAGTTGTATTCTTCACTGTTACAGGCGATTTTTCTACATAATTTTCTCGTCTCGTCTTCCGTCGCCAAAGCCGGTAAAATCACGGCAGGCTGACCTCAGTTTTTTTTTCCGCCATCATATGCACTAACCTCGTAATTCTGATGAAGTGTCTCTGTTCCGTTTTTCCGACAAAGCAAGCAAGAAATAGCGAAAACTTTTAACGTTGAACGCAAATTCCCGATGCATGATGCGCGTCACATGGGTCTACCATTAGATTCGCCAAAAATTGGCGATGTGAGCAGGAGAATATAAAGCTGAAGACGAATTAAAAAATGGTAAATGGACTGAACGAAACTTTACGAATAATTTTTCAACGGGTGTACCACCAAATATTCATCGATATTCGCTTAAAAGAATGTTCGAGATTCATCTTAATTATGATCGACCTGATAATTTCCGTTAATTATCACGTCACGAAATTATTAGAAATAGTTTTTTTAATGCTCATGCGTTCGATCCTTATGGTGACCAGCAAGTATCCGTTTCCCCTCTTGCCATATCTCACCGTCTCATCTTTCAATTTTTTTTTTGCCTTTATGCTGGACGTTTTGGGCGGACCGCACGATCTTCCTGGCGACAACCCAATGACCGCTTGTTTACAAAACATTATACGATTTACTGGGACCCTCCCGAAAGTGTTGGGTCCCCTGGTTGGAATTAATTTATTAGAAATTCCTACTTGGAGCGGCAGCTTGGAATTCTCGTTTCTCGCTTCTCGTTCTTTTTACTCTTTTATTCCTTGTTTTTATTTTTTTTTTACGGCTGCCTGACCGGCGTCAGCTCTCCGCGGGTCTTTCGCATTCTTTGTTTCGGGCTTCCTCAATACGCGCTCAGGCGGAGCACCGGACCTTTATCACTTTTCGCTGGTTCGTGTGTGTCTCCGAATGCTGCCCGAGGTCGTGCAAAAGCAGAATCGTCTTTCGGTTTTGCTGACCGGTTCGCGAGATAAACGTGTGCGTGCGAATAAAAAAACCTCCGCGATAGTTGACCTGTCGCGAGGCTTGCAAACTCAGTCGTAACTTCACGCTCCTGGCGCACACGCACTATCTCTCTCTCTCTCTCTCTCTCTCTCTCTCTCTCTCTCTCTCTCTCTCTCTCTCTCTCTCTCTCTCTCTCTCTCTCTCTCTCTCTCTCTCTCTCTCTCTCTCTCTCTCTCTCTCTCTCTCTCTCTCTCCAGAGCTAACAGAGCATCAGTGCAGAATACGACAAGAGCTCTCCACTCTCACTTCGTTTTCGCACTTCTCCCTTCCTCCTTCTTCTTCATCCTCGTCATCTTCGACGTCGCTTAACTAAGTCATTGACTATTTATTACGCTTCGGTCCCCGAGTTAGTCGTGCTTCGAGCATTATGGAGACACGTTAATGAAACCCAATGCCACGTGCGACCGGTGAGCATCTGAATTTATTTGGCTTTCATTCATGTCCGAGCAACCGCGATGGGACCAAGTACCAAAAAGAGATAAGACTTTTGAGAAAATTGAGTTATTGGTTGAAAAATCAAGATTTTGTAGTAAATTCGTAAATACTGATGGTAAATTATATAAGAAACGAATGATCGTAATGACGAATGAAGGTTTGTCGTCCACGACACGTGTGTCGTCAGAGTCATCTGTGCCAAGAAAAAGAGAAGAAGTCGTAAACTCTCGCGGGTTATTACAGTCTTACGAGTTGAGGAGAGTCGACGTGGAGGAGATTGAAGTTTAAGTCGATATGCAATCTTGCCTGTTGCCGTCGAGCACTATCATCGCCGCAGTCACTCGTAATTACGGTATATTCACTGATTAACAGGGATTTACCGGTCGCAATTAGCATTAACAACCGATTCTTCTCTCGATCTCCCCTCATCTCAACTTGGAGCCCAACATCGTCATTGCAGCATCTCTCTGTGATTATACGAGCAAGATAGGACTTATACGATAAACGTCACCGACTTGCAGGTAAAAATTATCGGACACTTCTACGTGTAATCTGACAAGTTTTACCACCACCACCACCGCCACCACCATTTCTTCGTTATAAAACGTAGTCAATAAATTAACACCGTCATTATCACGATCATCGGAGAATGGTGTGTCTCCTTTGAGCAACGTGGCAATGGATAATTTTATCATTTATGGACGTGCTTACTAACACACACGCGTAATGGTCAAACTCGCGGACATTAACGCCAATAACCGGTGAGAGACGATGCTCAGATTAGTGTTATTAGACACTCATTACTGTCTATATCTAATAGAAACTTCTGCTATAAGTTAGGAAGAAGCAGCGAGAGCCTTAGATATATTCATGGGAACTCCATAGTGAATCCTCTTCCAATAACACTAATTAACACACCTATAATAGCGCAAATCATTAATTCATCCACTTTGATGCTAGAATTTGCTCCATTATGATCGCGGTTAATAGTTATAAATTATTAGTACGATAGTAATAATTCAAAATAGCACATGTGAATCTTGAATAATCCGTGATAGAGACTTACCATGCTGATGAAGCTTTCCTCCGCCGACGGCCTGTTGCTGCGAGTGCCTGTGATGATGATGATGATGATGATGATTGTGATGATGCGAAGTTTGTTGCTCATGCTGTTGAGCCTGTTGTTGTTGTTGTTGCTGCTGCTGCTGTTGTTGCTGATGACGCGAATCCCTCGCCATAATGGCGGCTATACTAAAGTCCGTGGCGCATTGTCGATTGGAATTGCTACAGTTATTATTAAGATTGTTCAGTAGACTATTGTTTGGCGATGGGCTTGAACTACAGTCCTCTGCCTCATGATCGGTTCGAGTGCAACCACTGGGGCTCGTTGACATTGCCGTTGTTGTTGTCGTAGGTGTCGAATCGGCGGGTATTTTACCAACACCGCCGAGCAACAACGATCTCGAATCGTCGTCGTCCTCCTCGCTACCGGCCCCATGAACACCGCCGCCAACGACGCCGGGACCGACCCCAACGCCGCCAGCGACACCCCCGATGCCACCGTATGAACTCAGCGTCAGACCGTTTCTCTGCTTCCTACCGGCGAGACCTCGCGACTCCAGCAACATCACCCACCGCACTCCTTTTCGCACCTGGCGCTTCTTCACCAAAACAAAAACCCAAAAAACCCGAGACTCAATCACTCCTGAAGAGTGTGTTCGCACCCTCTGAGAGAGATCTTACGATTCACTTGTATTGAAGTAGCCCGAGATCTTCATGGATAATCAATGGAATCGCGTTTGGATCATTTTTAGGAAACGATTAATCAAATATACGATTAATTAATTAATATAAGATTATTTCGTGGTCAGAATGCAAGGACGCAATTCTTGAGCCCGGGAAGCCCACAGCTCGTCATCTTGCCCAGATGCTCCGACCACGGTGGTTCAAGATGATCCAAACAAAATCACTCAACGATGTTTAACCTCCGATCAACGCGAAACTAGTCCCGCGGAACTTTGACCAAGAATCCGATCAAACACACTTTTTTTCGAATCATTCACGATGCACAATACACCGAGCTTCAAGTGTCGTTCGGCAAATCTCCGGAATAGAACACAAAGGACCGTGATTTGAAACGCGGAATCAGATTATGGCGAGTAGCCCGCGCGCAATGTTGTATTAAGTCGCAGCCACCGTTATCGTTCCTTAAAATAGGATGCCAAGCCCTATATGGTTAACCCTCGTCAGGGTAGTTTGAACAATGAAACGAGCCAACAAAACAAAAATCACGGGTGTCGTAGAGTTGCAGAAGACATAGAGAACATTGGGTAGTCACCGCCACCTCTGCTGACGCCCGGTTGAAATAAGCCGCGGACAGGACAGAACGATCGGGGATTCGGACCGAGTTACAGACCGGTTGCCTGACAGACTGACCCGCGCTGCCGGCGGGATGGTTCTCGTCAGCACGGCCCCCCGCGCATCCCCCCTCCGTGCCATATCGACAGTGCCAAAGGGAGACGGTTAAGGAACGGCATG
This sequence comes from Dyspetes luteomarginatus, assembly GCA_963669185.1. NCBI lineage: Eukaryota > Metazoa > Arthropoda > Insecta > Hymenoptera > Ichneumonidae > Dyspetes > Dyspetes luteomarginatus. The sequence continues at coordinate 8,727,953 of OY769909.1, read as the reverse complement.
CCTGTGCCGAATGTTTGAAGTAGGGGCGTTTCTTCCTAGTCTCCGCCCATTCGATCAGAACCCCACTACGCAAAGGACCACCCCTTTGCCCCTCTACTCTCTCCCGGCTTCTTCTACTGCTTCGTCTTCCTCTTTTCTGCTTGTTTCTTCTTCCACGTTCATTCTCCGCTGTATTTCTCTCGGCACATCGAGAGGGGAGCGATAGCAAAACGTTATGTACTGCTCGAATGCTCGCGCTTCCACTGCCACTTCTCCACGAGATATGTAACACCGCCGGCAAACGAGATCCTGCCAAGTGGCAGGAGAGAGCCCGAAGAGCAGAGCGTGTACGTGCGAACGTTCGCGAGTGCCAGTAGCCTCCTCCTCCTCTCATCCTCCTGCTCCTCCACCCCCTCCCCATCATCCTCCTACCTTCAAATCAGCCTGCCAGTGCGATAGTGTGTGGGTACTCCCACCTCCACAATTCTCTCGTCTCTCGAGCGAGAGCGTTGAAGCCGACAGACGATTCGTGTACACGTACGGACAGTATCGGAGCGTTTCATACCTGTACCAAGTTGCTCGTACGTGTTTGTATCGCTCCTATGAACGTTTTCGTAGTCGTGCACACGTACATAGTCCTGCTAGAGACGCGCCATCCACAGCCGCAGTACATACAGGGCGCGCACCAGCTGCCATTTTTTCTTACGACTCGCTAGAGAGAGAGAGAGAGAGAGAGAGAGAGAGATAAAGTCAGATAGTGGGGGCAATTGCTGACAGCGATCGCTTTTCTCTCCTCCCTCACCCCGCGAAAGGGCGAGGGGTACCTGCACATACACAGGCCCCCTGTATAACTAACAGCGCAACGGGGCAGAGGAAGGAGCAAGGGGATTCTGGCGCTGCGGCGGCTGAGTAGCAATTTATTGTTTTACTGTCGGACTTTAAACGCGACGGCAGCCGCACGGCAATGCGCCTCCCACACCGCCGCGGCCCCTTCACCCAGCGGAGCCCCCACAGAGGGGAGGGGGTCACAGGAGAGTGGGTGGTGGGCGGTGGGCGGGCTGACTGAACACAGATTCCGATGTGTAAGCGAGTATATACTCTCGCTCCTTGCTGCTGTGCTATGAGCTTCGCGGTTCCATGCACGTGTGTGTGTATTTGTGTGCATGCGAAGCGCACAGGGTGCGCTCTAGTGGCCGCTAGCGGCGCAGCGGCGAGGAGGGGAGCGGGAGCGCTACGGCGAACGAGCTTTTTGCAGTAGTACGAACGTCTCACGGTAGTATACGAGTAATACAGAGGACCGAAGGGGAGGCTAGCAGGAGGATAGCGAGTAGTAGTAACGTTCGCTATGTAGTCAGACGTATTTTCTACGAGCGCAGTGGAAACTGCCGTGGGTAAAGAGCGCGAAACATCTGTATTTTGTTTTAGTACTAATGCACTGAGGCTATATATACATAAATGGAGGCGATGGAAGTTGAGCAAGAGTCTGTGGATATACCAACAGAATCGGCAAATACCTTTTAGTACAATGCTCTCGGGCACTCTTTCCCGTATTATTATGTCGCCCGGTGATTGCTTTTCACTGCATTTTCCTTACATTTTCTCTAATGCCAGATTTGCCGAGAGCCCGAGCGCGCTTATTTTACAATGGAAAAGATATATGCGTGGCTTGCGTGACCTGGAATGGCATAAGAAAAAGGCAATGCCAATAATTCCTGGTTGGGTTTTTACGCGCTATTTTTTTTTTATGCTACGTTGGTTGTTGCACGATAATTATTGCACGCTGGATATATAGGATACCGCATGATATTGATGGTTTGTTGCGGCATTGTGCTCGGCAAAGGGAGATCAAGAGTTCGTGAAAGGGGAGGAGATATTAGTGGTATATCTAATAAGTAATCGGTTGATATTCGACTAGATGATCGAAACAGCATGAACGCTGTAATGAAGAAATGGCTGCCGCATTCCGACCATTTCCCTTGACGGTTAGAATCAGCGTCCGAAGACATCTATAAGTTTGCACTAACAGATATGGCGAACTCAAAAAAAAAAAAAACAAAAATCAATACGTATGTCAACTTTTTATAATTGGCGAGGCTGTAAAAGATTTTTTCCAATATTCTCCGTGTGAATATTTGAATTCTGACTTCGAGGAGTCATCATATGTGGACATAGAGGCGCCATCATCACTAATACGTGACGACGATAATTCAAACTTTCAAAAAACACCCCTTGCAAACCCACCACCCCTATTTACTCGACGGTTCATCTTGCTGGCTTTGAATTTCTCGATGCGTCCTCTGTTTATACCCGGCGCATCGAGTTTCGCCTCACTTTGAAGTGGCTTTTCGCTTCTAATAACATTAAACCCTCGCACGTTCTCCCTGAACACGGGCCCCATCTGGGTCTCTTCACCTGATCGTAATTCGTGTAATAACGATAATAAACCGAGAGACTCCACGACTTTATTCGTAGCTTGGGAGAGTAGAGGAGAAAAAAAAACAAGAAGAAGCGAACAGAAAAGGAAACGATGAAAGTGGTGTGTATGGAGGTAGATCAGAGAAGAAAGAGGAAGGCCGGAAGAACAGAACGACCGGAAACGGCCGCGGGCGGCTCTTCTTTGAGAACTGACGTGGAAGCTTTTAGATTGCGATAGACTAAGGAACGAAATGGCCTGCGCATTTGCTTCTGTCAGTTGACTCACTAAATATCAAATCTATTATTTAGAAAAAAAATCTCGTTATTCATATACCAATGAGATATATTTGTCAATAATCATTTTAGCGAAAAATCAATTATTTAGTCAAATTATTTTTGTCACAATGATCGTACTCAGAGATTCGTCTCTTGGATAATGCTCATCGCGTGATCGTAATCGAAAATTCTGGAGGCTTTTTATCCTCAAAGTTTTCCCTGGCCAGTCTCTTCGAAACTCGTAAATATAGGATCCGCGTTATTACATCGTGCGAGATAAGAGACAGGTTGTTAAACCGCGACGGGTGTGCTCGAGGAAGAGAGCTTTTTATATATACTATATATACATATATTCGTCGTTCTACCGCTGTAGTCTTTTCTCTGCTTTTGCCTCTGTGCTCGTTACCGATGCTGCCTCTGCTCGTTGCTGTGGCGATACGCATCACGTGTTAACCTAAATATATGGTAATGGGAAAAGTTAGTTTTTTAAATCGACATGTAGCAAGGAGCTGCGGAGCTCGGATAAAAATCTTTTTACGTTGCCCCCGAGGCAGCACCCACACTTAGCTATATATATATGTGTGTATACCTATACATGCATATGTATAGTAACCATTCTCTCCCACTCTCTTCTTCCCTCGATCTATATTACCCACGGTAACTATACTCTGTATATTAACCTGAAAGGTCTGCCACGTGTATATTGTAAGTCCTGACATCTCAAAGGGAGAAAAAAGCCTTTATAATACATAAATAAATACCATTTGGAAAAAAAAAAAAAGAAACAAAAGATTTATTCAAAATTTATAAGGCTGACAATTTTAATTGATTCCAATAAATTTCATCTCACTGAAACAAAATTCTATTTAAACAAGATTAATCGGGAGATGTAGCTTTTATTTTATTTAAATTATATTTTATTCCGTTCAATTGAAATTTATTTGAATTGAATTAAATTTATTCACGTGCCGATTTTATTTATAAGAAATAATTTATTTTTACGTTCATTCGAATATGATAAATTATTATTTATTTTTTTTCGGTTCCATGGCCGAGATATTCGTCGTGCATGAAAGACACTCGAAAAAAAAAAAATCGAATATACATATATGACTGATGCGATTGAATCGAAAATCCGTCGATCACGCATATACGCAGGGGACAGACGTGCGTCTTCGGTTGTGATTCAATCGCGAGAGGAGCACTCTCGTGTATTTATTCCAAAAGGGATATCTCGTCGGTATGAGAGAGGAGTTGGCTACTTCGTTTGCCGGGAGCTGCAGATGAAGGAAAAGAGAGCTCTGGGGCTTTTATAATCTCCTTAGGCCGTGACGCTGATCCGAACAAATCGCTGCGCGGTTACGCGGCACTTACGCTCTCCGCCATCAGCAGCAGCAGCAGCAGCAGCAGACTCTGCTCTATAAATGCCTGTGTGTTCGCCTTTCAATACTCCTCCACTTCTTCTGAACGAAGCGACATCATCTTTTTTTTTCGTTCTCTCTTTCACGATCCTCTTTTTGTCATTCTCATTCAGGGACAAGTCGATCGGCGTTACTGATATATAGGAACGTGAGAAATCCTTCGGAATTGCAGATACAACGACGATATTCAGATCCTATTCAAAGGCCAATAAAAGAATCTGTAAAATCTTCCAAAACAAAATCACGAACTTATATAATTTAAACAAATTTTATTTTACACTTGATAAATCATTTAATGACAGAGTGATAACTTAACAATAAAATCGATTTTGCTGCAATTACAAAAAAATATATTCAAATCGTGAACTTAATTCGTCATGAGTGAAAAATAACTAAATCAATTTAAATAATTAAGAAATAGTATTGTATTATTATTAGATATAATCTATGCATTCTCAGATGATAAAAATGAAAACGTTCAATCTTGCACCATTTTGGCACACTTTGGGCCCAAAACATCATGCCATTTCTTTAAAGAAGTCTCTGCTACAAAAAGTATCCTTTTATGTCTTGATGGTTAAACTTTAAGGTGATTTGTCCTTAAAAAAAAACTAGAATGCAAAAATAGCTAAAGTTTTGTGGAAAAAAAGTACTTGGGCCACATTCGTCTATCAGTCAGGTTAGGTTAGGACTATTCGTTTCCACTAAATTTCAACTGTCTCTTCATGAAATTTTTACGAAAATCGCAGCTCTCTCTCTCTCTCTCTCTATCACTCGTGCAGGTTCTCCACATTAGCAAGTATCAAAAAGGACGAGAATTCTGGCTAAATTCTAACCGCATAATGATGATTTTTTTTTTGCGATATACAAAATTGGCCAGCAACAATGATTCAAATTATATACTTTGAATATAGCGGTGATTGTGGCTCCCTCTCAAAAGCTCAAATAGAAGCATAATCGATCGTTGAATGCACGTGGTTTGTTCGTCAGTCTGTTTAGCAAAAGAAAAAGAAATGGAGAAGAAAGAAGGAGGAATGCATGATTTTTCGTATTTTGGCCCTCGAATACATTACAAGATTGCTTCGTCCTTTTTCCATGGCACACGACATAGAAAACGTAACCGCAGTCACGCCATCTATTATATCGTTTCTTTTTTTTTTCCCGAATATATTTACAGCATGTGTGCATCATCATTCAGTCACGATTATACGTTCTATAGAGTTTAGCACACATTAGTCGGGCACTTCTACGAGTCGGCTCGTTATAGAGTTTAGGCAACGAGAAAAAAAAAAAAAAAAAAAAAAAAATCCGTTCCATGCAACAGGAGCAGCCTAGTTTGTAAATTTTTCAAAAAGGCTTAAAAGAGAGAAAGAGAGAGAGAACGAAAAATAAAACCGATTGGCACAGAGTACAACGAACATGCAGACGTGTTATATTAGCTCCAGTTTGTATATAAATATTATATATAGCCAGTATATAGGTATATAAAAGGTTGTAGGTGCTCGCCGAGAGCTAAACAGGCTCGCGTGACGGTCCGACAGTCTCCAAACACTCGAAAAACATAACTGGAGCCTTTGACGAGAGCCGCGAGCAAAAGCTCTGGCTGCTATGCTGTTGCTGTTAAGTCCGGAAAATAATGCTCGCTTAAATGTCGGCTTCTGTGCTCGTTTTGTCCTACTGGGCGTTAGCTCGCGTTCTCTTTCACCCTCAACGGCCATACGCACAAAAACATACATATATATGTATGTATATATGCATAAAATACATAAAAGATTGACAGTAATTCGCGGTTTGTTCTGGCGACTGAAATTCCAGATGGCGAAGACACGCGCGCCACCTACAGACATATATATAAACATATATATAAACAGCCAAAGTATAAAGAAGAAAATAAGTTTCCCGATCATCTCGACTTATTAGCTTGGACTATTAATAATTTAGTTAGATTATGAGATTCTTCAGTTTGTGCGCAGACTAAATACAGATATAGATATATACATATATATATATTTGTGTGAGTTTGCGAGCGAGTATTAAGGTGAGAGGGAAGGGAGGCAACCTTCTCGACTTACAAAACGAGCCTGTCAAAACTTCGATGATCGATTGGTCGTATAACACGTACACGTCGAAGTTTCGAGTTTTAGGTAGCCCGAACATATTGCGCGAGAGCTCATGTCAGGCTATAATAAGCGCATATAAAAAATGCGGTTAACCGGCGCTGCGATATAATAGCTCGAGCTCTCCTCTCGCGTACCACCATAGGTCGTGGAAAATCCTTGTAGCCCGATACCAGATTATTATTTCAGAATTGAAATATCTGCTCACTGCGGAATATTGTATTTTCAATTAAATTCAATTCAATTGCTCAAAGAGTGGTCCTTAATAATCGTCAACGAGGAAATAGGAAAATGATTTTCTTTATTCGTCATACTTATTTAACTTCAAAGTAAAAATTTTGACTTTTCACATCTTAATGTAAAATAAAAATTATTTTTAAAAATAACAAATTTAATTTGTTTTTTTTTTCCACAAGTTTTTCTTCACAAATTGCCTGGATGAGATTAATTAAATGAATCGTACGATTATTTATCATCAGAGACGCGTTTTTCCGAGGAATTACCGAAATTCTCGCGTTTCTAATTCAAAAAACGCCCCTCTGATGGGCTTTATGGTTACCGGATGCACAAACGCATGAGAAAAGCGTTGCAAAAATCGCTCATATAACACTGTCGAGATCAGGATATGGACCTGCAGCGCAAGATTTATGATTTATGGATTTTTAGCTCCAGGGCTCTCATCTCGCCCCGATCTTCGCAATTAGTAACTCTTTCAAATATATACGACTATATACGTATTTGGATGATGGGTGCATATTGCAAAGGCAGCTCTCGTTCGATCAGCCACTTTATAATAAACTCAACCTATGCAAAAAAAAAAAATAAACATTTTTCGCAGTTTTCTTTATTGAAATGGTTGATGAGTTTTTAAGAAAATTGTGAATTTCCCATTAAAGTAAAAAATAAATCGATGTAATGAAGAAAAAAAAAAAAAAAAAAATTCACTGCAACGAAAAATGTGTCGAGTAAAATGTATTTTCACCGAAAATATAAACAAGTGTCTATTTAAAAGCACAAAAGACATCCCATTTTATTTTCCTCGATTCAGTATATGATTGATGATTCCGTATGAATTATCGATACAAAATACTTGAAAAATAATTTCAGTTTATTCTTAATTTGAATCTAATTACGATATTTATTTTTTCACCATAATAATTTATAATCGTTTTGTTTTTTTTTTTCTAATCCAAGCGATGCCTGGATAAAATTCCGATACCAAAAATAACGACTTGAAAACTCGCTGTAACGATAAATTACCAAAGACGAAGAATAAGCGTCGCGAGAGAGAATGAGAAAAGATAGGGTTTCCGCGATCCTAAGACCACTTAATCGTGGGGTCGCAGAAGTGCCACCAATTTACTGGCTGAACGCGAGACTGTCTTTCGAGAAAGAGCTTCTCCTCATTCTGCCCAAGCCCATATCAGATGAGGAAGAGAGAATACAGTGTGAGCTAAAGCACAATTAGACTGAGTGAGAGAGAGAGAGAGAGAGAGAGAGAGAGAGAGAGAGGGAGGGAGAGAAACCGAGGGAGAGGGTGAGACTTTGTTCACCCTCCAAGGAGGGAGAAACCATCACAGTTGGCACCCGGACCATCCGGACCTCTCCAACTCCACACGCGCACCACCTAATCCCGAAATCCGCGTCGGGAAGCAGTCTCTTACTCGCTTCTATCCACGTATATAGTTTAGACCATTTCTCTCACGGACGTGAAACACCAGAGAGAGTCGTACGACCGTGGAATTAATCGAATATAACGCTAACCGCTCTCGCTCCTAATTAACTTCCGGCGAAGGAGGAGAGCTTGAACGATGCAGAGGATCCTCATCTCCATCTGGCCGCGAAGAATTTGTCATATAGCATATACAGAGTACAACTTTAACTATATTTTATAGATAAATATACCTTTTATATTATTTTACATATACCGATGTTTTTGTTCCGAACGAATAACCAAAATCTGTCAAATACCTTAATAATAAAATAATTCAATAAACTCAAAAAAAAAAAAAGTAACAACGTAAAGCTGAAGTGAAGCAATGTGGCAAATTTATCATACAATACGAGCTAAATTTAGATAATTAAACGATCAAAATATTTTACTTTTAGAAACGATCTTACATGGATCAGACCAGATCAGGAAAGGATCTGGAAATGGTATCAAGATGAATCTTCATTGTTCCAGTTTCGTACTTGCGTAAAAGGAAAATGATTTGGCTTATTTTTTTCAACTTTATATATACTGTAGAAATTTTTTTGTAGCGAACTCATAATTTTTACGCAATTTTTCATGCAAGAAATGCTACTCAGGGAATAGAGTAGAAATTTTGAATACAAGTTTTGGCGATACACAATTTTATCATCCTTTCAGCGATCGTTTGAGCCAAAATAAATGAATGAGTAAATTAAAATGATAATTAATATTGGTTCCAAGTTTTTGAAAATACCAAATCATACTGAAGAAATTATTCTTCGGTATGAATTGGAGCAGCCAATGTGGCAAGATGTGGATTGTTATTTTCATGACGTTCGGTATGTTACCCAGACATTTAGTTAGCTCGACAAAAATCCATTTCTCCAATCACTTCTGGACGAAGTCACTTTATGTTGATTGAGAGAACTTTTTTAGTGTTTCTTAATTTAAACATTCAATGGGCAATATTACAATTCGTGGTTAAAACTGATGGCCACTCCATATTTTTGCACAATTATTAAAAATATTCATCATCCGACCATTTCATCTCTTACATAAAATTTTTTAACTCAATTTATCAAAGTTTGTATCCATTGAACTTTTATGTAGAAAATTAATATTTTTATCGAGGATTTTGAGAGTTTTCCCTCAGGAGAAAAAAGTCCCAAGCGTAGAAACTGCCAGTATGAAAATGAAATAGTCTAGACCGTCACGTTCTGATGATTTACGTGATATCGATCGTTCGAGTTCAATTATTCTCAACAATCGCCATGTATGAACTAATTGAGTGGGCAAAAATAATAAAAATTATGAGAAAATTTCATCGAGTTGTGCTCACATCTCCATGTATCGAGAACAAAAACTCAAACGTGAAAGATTTACAATAAAAAGTATGTATAATGTGTGTGCGTATCTGTGTAATCGCAAGTGGCAAAAAATTGATGGATAATGAGATTTTGCTTTGGCGAAGGAGAACGAGGGATAGAGGGAGAGCGAGAAAGATGATAGCCGATCCGTCGATCGGGATCATCATCGCCAAGTGCGGCACCTCGGGTCATGTTTCACGCTTTTTGCTCCGAAAATTGGCAGCCGAGAGCAGAAGCATCAGAAGCGCGAGACGAAGTATATGTATTGGGAACCGGGCCTGCGCGCAAAATCGGTCCTGCGGAAATGAGTTAGCGAGAAGAGCACCTTTATATATATATATATATATATATATATATATATATATACATAAAGTATACATAAAGGTGTGATAGTAGCGTACATATGAACCCACATGGAGACTCGAGGCGTTCTGCGATGGCCCCTGCTCTCGTATATATATTACATATAAAGTAAACGTATGAGTCATATATACATGTATATAAGGTAGCTATGGGAGAGTGAAAAAATATATATACGCGGTAAGAGAGATAGAGAGAGAGAGAGTGAGAAAGCCAAAGCGCATCTCCCGGGATAAATATGATGTAAATAAATGATGAGGTGCCCTTAAGGGAGTGGATATTAGGTGGGGGTAAGAAGTGTTATGAAACATAATTAGCGGCCGCCGCCACTGACTCGCGATGATTACAGGGCGGTGAGGCAAAAGTCGTGCCATCTTGAAGAGAAAGAGAGAAGGATATCGAGATATATAGCCAAAAGAGAGCAGAGTGAGAGAGAGAGAGAGAGAACCGAAAGAGTGGGGGCCGCGCGAGCTGCTGCTGTTCATCGTACAGCACACCGAGGATAGATTTCCTGCTGATTATATACAAGACTCGGAATTCTATATCTACATATATAGGTATGTATGTATGCATGTATTATTATTATTGTTATTATTATTATTGTTATTGTTATACAAACCTTTTTGATCCTCCTTCGACTCCTTGTTCAAACGACGAATCGAGAAATTTAGAATTTTTACTGCATTTATTTATTAGTTTGTTTTTATTTTTGCAAATTATTTTAACAAGATTTATATTTTACGTATATATTGAGAAATATTTATTTATTATATACATGCCTGAAAAACATTAAACATTTTCATTCTACTTTTTTCGCCTTTTTTTGCATCAACCATTTTCATTTTGTCCAATACACACGATTCTTGATCTATTCGATCCCATCAATATCGAAAAATTTTATATTGTTAGTCATTTCAATCTAAAACATACAAGACGTTTGATATAACTTATAGACAAAGTACGAGAGATAAATTCTGATGGCCGGCATATTACACTCGGATATTGTTTTAACGGGGATCTACGACATTGCTGATGCTGCATGCAGAAATCTCATCCTCTCTCTCTTTCTCTCTCTTTGCCAGCTGGGTGACTTCTTTCGTGTATCATTTCTATATATTTCCTACATATCGCTATAATACGTGATCCACAGAGGATTTTGAATTCGTGATATGCTGCATCTATACCTACATGTATATGTAAAACACAGTGAGCTTATGCGGCACAGCCGTGTATCGGTCATAACTCGATGGAAAATGGTAGTTCGTAGTCGAGTGTACACCGTCAGAGAGAGAGAGAATATAGACGGGATATAGAATACCTAATACCCCTAATATGAGATCTGCTCTCGTCGTCGTCGTCGTCCTCGTCGTCGTCGTCGTCGTCCTCGTCGTCGTCGTCCAATCGAGACACACGTGGTGTTCCCTTCTCGTGCGAGAGTTGAACCGATATGGAAGTGAACCGAGTGTGCGGGAGAGCCTTCCAGCTTTTTGGGGTTTTCTCTCGATATCTCTGGTCCACGAACAGACCGCCAATTCAAGATGAACGGTCGAGATTTCTCTATGGCTGTAGAAAATGTATACATCCATATGTATATTCGCCATTTTTCCTCTCGAACGAATCATAATAATACGTATAATATATATTTCCATACACATATATACATATATACATATGTACGAGAGACACACGTCATGTGCTGCAACGATGCCCCCTCCCCTCCCGCCCTCCCACCTCTCTCTGTCCCTCTACAAAACCCTCCAGTATCAGCAATAATATACAGATATATGTTTGGGTTACTTTAATATACAGATATATGTTAAAGTTATACGATTTGATGCACACATGTAACCATTGTTGGTTCCACGGTTTATACGAGGATTGTAGAACGAGTTAAACTCCACCTACCCTTACTCCACTCTATTGTGGGCCTCGTCGACGAGACACTCAGCGACATATGCGTGTACGTTCAGAGTTGTGGCTAAATTTCTTGTATGAAATATTCTCCAAGTTGACAATGAAAAATTGTTTCGAAATAAATTTTTAATTAAATTATTGTCGATAATTATTCTAGAAAATATAATGTTTATATTAATTTATATTATATTATTTGATATTTCGATCATGTTTAGTTTAGATTAAAAATCTTAATATTTTATTATTGATCAATAATTGTGCCAACTGTCTAAATATTTATTATTATAAATATCGCCACTTATTCCAGCAAAGAGGAAATATTTAATTTTTCATATGAATTCTTTCGAATTTCGTCATGAGAATGTTTCGAATAGTTTTCTTTTTTTTTTTTTCAATTCAAAAATTCTCAATTTCTCTGTACAAGAAACCGAGAGAATAATGGCGCAAAATTTACTCACGGCCACGAGAGTATTTTGCCTCTGCCTCTCTCTCTCTCTCTGGTGTTTCGTAACGAGGATTTTTGGAAAGGGATGAGGACAAGAGAATCTGGAATATAGCCGGAACTATATCGTTGCGTTGCTGGAACGTCCAAGTGGGGAGGATGCGCGAGTATGGAGAGAAGGCGACAGCTTGCAGGGATGCGAGAGTCTCGGCGCGCCCCACGAATGTTAACGCGTCGCATTAGCCAACCCCTATGGATAGTCTCCTCTTCTTCTCCTCGTCGTCCTCTCGGCAAAGGGATGAACAAAGAGAGGGCGAGAGAGAGTTACAGAGAAAGAGAGAGAGAGAGAGAGAGAGAGAGACACGTTAGTAAGCTTCGGCGAGGTATTGGTCGGAAAGGGCGAGAGCAATAATTCTGATAACGCAGCATGTTGTCATGTTGGCCAGCATACGAAATTTAGCCAACCAGCAGCAACAGTAGTGTCGCATATATCCCTTGTAATATTCTCCCCATTCCTTCTCTCATACTCTCTCAGGATTCTTGTTCGTCTCTCTCTCTCTCTCTCTCTCTCTTTCTCCCCCATGTTTCTCTCATTTTGTAGCAGCCTCAACACACGCCGCCTCTTACCAAAGGACCCATTCCCAATATACCGCAAAACGTAATTGCATATACAGAGAACGTTATTTCATCGTTGAACCTTCCTTGGCTTATTCGATACTCAAATTATCGTGTTTAATACAACCTTTTGCCATCTTCATTAACTAAATTACATCTCTCTCTCTCTCTCTCTCTCTCTCTCTCTCTCCCCATCGTCCCCCGAAGAATACTTTCCATAATGTATTAACAATCAACAGTGCCGAATGTCATTGCATCAAATTGAAAATCTCGTTATCTCGGCTGTAAATCATAACGCATCTCGTTTATTCGATAATCAACAAAATTATTAAATCAAATGATTAACGCCCGATTTTATATCTGCTATTAGGCGACAGGATATTTCGATTTTGGTCAATTTTTACTCAGAAACATTTACACGAGGCGAAGATATTTTGCCGGGAGGTGAAGGCTCTCTTTTAATATACAGCTTTGCTCTGAATTTGTATATTAGGGGTAGGGGGTGGACGACTCTCGAGAGCGAGAGAAAATTGAGAATTTAAAAGAAGAAAAAAAGTTTGAAGCGTGTCACCTGCGCCTCTGCAGCATATAAATATATACCTATATATATGCAAAAGCTACGCAACCCTTAGTTGAGAGAACGATCGATATAGAAGGATATGCCCGATTCTCTCACTCCTACACACTCGCTGTACGATATATATATATACAATATAATGTCAGTACTATATCGCGCACTTAAAACCACAAAGGCTCAGGGCGTTGTATAAAAGCATATAATGTGCGCCCTTATGGGTTTAGACACTCGATATGTGTATATATATATATATATATATATGCATGTGTAGTGTACTGTTTAATACTCAACTCCTCTACGAGACGTGCTGCGTTGTTGCCCTCCTCTCTCTCGCTCTCTCTCTCTTTCTCGTGTGTCCTATAGCTATGCTGATTCTCCCAGGGAGGCTTCTCGTAAATTAATTCCGTTTGCATCGTCGTTATTACGTTGGTAGGGTCTAATAAGCGCCACATCTCTCGCTTTATACGCCTTCAATTTCCCCCTCCCCTCCTCCCTCTTCAAACTGGTAAGCATCTCGTCGTCCGGGCGGTATAAACTTAATATTAGTTCCCAACCAGAGTTCGGAAAAGTTACAAAAACTCATGACAAGTTTCGCGACCAATTTTTCCACCTCCGAACCTCCACCTGATTTCTTCAACGTAAAAGTCCAAATTTTTAAATGAAATATTAGCTCTGCCATCGCGTTGGTTTTTATCCCTTGACATTCAACCCCCTTAACCCTTCATTCTTATTATTTTTTCATTATGATGACTAGTTAGAACTAGTCATTTCAGTCAAAAAGAAAAATTAACTCTTCTTTTTTCTACTTGAATCTCGTATATTTGTATAAAAAAATTGAAATTTTTGAAGCAAAGTATGGTAAGGATGCTGAGCTTTCACGTACAAGTGCGATTTTGTACCAACACACTTCTTTGACAGCTGAAGAACTATATATAGTCCTAAAAGAATTTTAGTCTGACACATTTTTGACTCATGTAACGATGTTTTACGACCTTATACCACTGAAGCAAAGTAAGTTCTCACTTTCTTTTGCTCAAATAAAAAAATGAAAAAAAAAATATCGAATTAGCTTCATTGTATGCGGAGTTATGATCCAACAAAATTTCAAGATACGAATTCGTACCAGCGCGTAATTGAAGCGTCAAATCGATGGTTGAATTATTATTTTATTTTTCGACCTAATGCTTTTTTTTTTGTCAAGTTAAGTTAAATAATAAATTCTTGTTCATATTGTTATTTACCCAATAGCGAAATATCGAAGTGTAAATAACAAAAATAAAATCAACATAAATATGAAAATTGTAATTTGTCCGCAGCTAGTTATTAATTTCCAGATAATATAATTACTAAATTGTGCAACAAATAATAAAAAATAAAACGTTTGATAAAAAAAAAATGTATCACACATTAATAAATCCTTTGTAACACCCTTGTGAGGAGAAAATTACGCGAAAAAAATTATCAGCACTTGCTTGGCGAACAAAAAAAAACGGTACCCGTGAATAATCGTCTGTTTTGACAATGTTGCTCTTTCGATCTCTGCGCAGTGCTTGACGCGATTAAACTGTTTACGGTCAAAACTAATTATACGCGCTTACGTTTAAATCCCTGATTTACGAGTTTTCGCGGGAAGCGATACTGCGTGCATGTATAGCGAGCGTGAAGGGATGAGATTATGAGTGTCACACGCGTGCGGTGCATCCAAGTGCGGAAAAGGGAAATATTAGCGCCCCCATACGATCTCCAAAAGCTTCTCGTCGATCCCCGTGGAGAATTAAACTGTTTAGAACTCGGTGAAATTGAGAGAGAGAGAGAGAGAGAGAAAGACAGAGAGCAGGGTGGAGAGAAAAAAGTTGATATGTCCTGGTACGAACCCCTTAACTCGTGGCGCGTATCTATAAGCCCTTTCTAGTAGGCTGCAGTGCAACAAACTAGGCCCCTCAATTTATTATCCACGTTTCGTGTGAATGGTGTCTGCAAAGTAGATTTTCACATATATATATGTATGTGACGTGGAAAATTTTATATATATATATGGCCTATCGGCCAATTAACCACGGTGGATCTCAAAAAAATCCGATCGACTTAACGCGTGTTCTATATATGGAGAACACGCGTTTCGTGATATAAAACTTGTGAGGGAGAGAGAAAACTTTGATAAAGTCTCGCTGGTACAATAGAAAACGCAATTGACGGCAGTTAAGTTTTCCGATAGTGGAATTTACGGGCTATTTCACACAGAGAGAGAGAGAGAGAGAGAGAACTTGCCTCTCTGTAATATAAATCTTAACCTATATATATGTATAGTGGAGCAAAAGAAAAGCGCGATAAAACGAGCAGAAGAGTCGAGAAAAATTTGATACAATCGTTAGGATTATATTTCCAAACTTTTGCGCAAAAAACTGCATATGAAAAGTTGGCAAAAAAAAAATTGACAAAATTTCTTATCAGGCCAAATATAAACTCATCTGCGTAAAAAATTATTTTTAAAAAGTAACAAAGTTCTTCAATTCCGTTTTGATCCAAATTGGGAAATCTTCTCCACCTGAATAATTCAAAACATATGGATGAATATTTACGTGTCAATTAAAAGACATCATCGAAAGAATTTATATAATCGAGATTAGCCCGAAAAATTGACAGAATCGAGATTATAAATTTTAACTTCTTTTGAGGAAAAATTCTCATTATCGGTACTTTTGCGGCTTTAGATCGAAATTTCATCCATTTTAGGCCTCTGACATAACTAGTTCAATTTCACATTTCCTAATTCTCTTCTTCATCATCTGACGGGTTGCAGGGAGACATTTAAATCCGTCGGAGAAAAAGGGTCGCATAAAAATATTCATAGACTCATATGCTGAATAGAATCTGCCGGTAGGACGATATAGCAGACGGTGAGAACTCCTCCAAAGTAAATTGATTCGAATTAGTTCCCAATAGCGTGTAATCGGGCCGCGCGCGATTCACGTCTCGACTCTCGACGTGAGCAGAACAGCCCCATCGTGGCGCGAAATCGAACGAACCGTTTCAACACTAATTCACGCACACACACACACACACACACACAAACATCCACGTGTGTTCATTTCGCACTCATACAGTCGTTAGTCGCTGATATACGTCATTATATAGCTCGCCGCCTAATACTTAGGTCGATAGGTGATATAACACCGGAATTATTACCCCGGCGGCACATTCGCTTCTCGCACTGCGGGTGACCCAACACGTACGAAACGTCGACGTGCACTCTGCAGCGGCTCCCTCGACGAAATATGCCTTTATCCATAGACTCTGTCGAACCTTTTCTCATGTGCCTTTTCTCTCTCTCTCTCTCTCTCTCTCTCTCTCTCTCTCTCTCTCTCTCTCTCTCTCTCTCTCCCTTTCTCTCCTCCTCCTCCTCCTCCTCTCCCTCGTATTATGACGCCCTGCACCTGTTTCGAATCTGTCGATAATATCAACCCAAACACACGTGAAATGAAATAGAAATTATTCCATTAATTTAAAAGAATTTATTTTGATATATATATTTGATTTTCAGTATTTAAAAAAATGTATTAATCTCACCTACAGAATAATTAAATAATTGAATACAAGGAGGATATGAGACAAAATTAACACGGCTCACAACCAACACTCGCCGAACAACATGTAATTCGATTATAATACGTAATTTAATTTGAACGAATTTAATTTAATTTGAACCCATTTTATTTTAATTAACAAAAATGTATAAATTATATCTGGAGAATAATTGAATAATTTAATTGAAGTAGCGGAGATCAGGGATGAAAATAATACTTTGCCATTTTGTTCAAATCATCCAAGACACTGACACACAAATACATCTCAAATATAAATAATGTAAAAATTTATTAAGAATATTCTGGGAAATAAAAAAATTTTACTCGATGTTTGTCGAGAGCGAGTCCTCCATCTAATTCGTGTTACTTTTTTTCCCGTTTTTCTCTTAACGTCTAGGTATTCTGCAATAAAAATAACATACCAAGGATAAACGTGAAAAAGTTACCAATGCTCGAAAAGTATGTATGGAAAAAAAGTTCTACAAGTCAATTTTATTTACATATTTTCATGCGTCGAACAAATAATTAATTTACACTAAAACAAGAAAAGCTTTCGATCACGCTTAAAAAATGAATTCTTCGCAGAGAATTATGAAGAAAAAAAAGTCGCTCGAAATAAAAATTAAAAGGATAATTACTTTACAAAAATTCCCTGGGACTAATTGTAAATTATAATCCGAATTGTTTCTCAATTCTCGTATAAGCAGGCAGGTAATCCGTCGACGAACCTCGAAGAGATTCTGGAACAGCAGGAGCGCGCGTATAACATATTTCAATTTTTAATCTTGTTCCTGTTAGACACTTTTTTCGTATATATATGTATATATGTGTGTAATATTTTAATGTATAGAGCGGGAGCTCTTTCGGGTATAGTTATACATCCCCCGTCAAGTTCATCTCAACGACTATTCTCGTCCGTTAGTTTCTTTCTCCTTTTTTCTTTCATTGCCTCTTTTCTTTTATTTTTTTTTTTTTTTTTTATTTTTTAATTCTACAACTGACTCCACTCCCCCTGCTCATCTCAACTCCTTTTCATTCTTCGAGCAGACGTGAATCATGCGTGAATGAAAGTGAGGTGGAAAAAAGAAAAGAGACCCACAATCTTCTGGTGTGGCTTTTTTTCTGTCGTCTCTCGGCGACTTTCGTGTAGGTGAGAAAAAAAACGTTGCTGACCATTGAATTTATCGTCCATCAAATAGACGGGCATCGGGAAAAAAGAAAAACTTTGTATTCAAAATTCATTCACCATGTATGAATTTTGTTTAAAAATAATTTAACGAGTAATTCTTAATATTTATATAATAAAAACATTATTAGTTACATAACCATTTTTTATTAATTAATTATTTTTTGCCATCGTTAAAAAAATTATTTGTATTTTTCTTATATTCATTACAATCAAACAATGCATAATTATTTTTTTTTTTTTTAGTCTCGATCTCAGCAAATTTTCTTTTTTTCTTACGTATCTTCGTCCCATAAAAAAAAGTGACGTTTCACCTGCGAGTGATTCGACGCGACAAAAAAAGTACCCTCAGGCGTTACTCCACGATAAAGCGAAAATCTTCGATGATTCGAAGGAGGAAATAAAATTCTCGTGAAGCGAAAAGGGGGACTTGAGGGGAGAGAAAGACGAAGAGAGAGAGAGGGAGAGAGAGGGAGAGAGAGAGAGAGAGAGAAGAATAGCAGTTAAACCAGAGAATTAATTCTCGAGAGTCTCGAGTGAGTGCGGCTCCTGGAAATTATTAATGTATGCAGAGTTTTTGCCTGCTGCTCTGTGCGCTGCCTGGTTTGGTTCCGCTCCTCCCGTTTCTCTCCTTCTCTCTCTCTCGCTCTCTCTCTCTCTCTCTCTCTCTCTCCTTCTCTCTCTCCCGCTCTCTCTCTCTCTCTCTCTCTCTCCTTCTCTCTCTCTCGCTCTCTCTCTCTCTCTCTCTCTCTCTCCTTCTCTCTCTCTCGCTCTCTCTCTCTCTCTCTCTCTCTCTCTCCTTCTCTCTCTCTCGCTCTCTCTCTCTCTCTCTCTCTCTCTCTCTCTCTCTCTCTCTCTCTCTCTCGCTCTGCCTCTCTCTCTCTCTCTCTCTCTCTCTCTCTCTCTCTCTCTCTCTCTCTCTCTCTCTCTCTCTTTCTCTCTCTCTCTTTCTCTATATATGCATATGTGGATACGACAAGGTGCACGGTGTGATTTCTCTCTCGCCTCTCGTCCTCCCGGCAAGTCGAGAGTTGAGAGCGCAAAAGTGAGAGAGAGAGAGAGAGAGAGAGAGAGTTGAAATTTGCTCCGCTCTCGGGGATGAGAGACCTCCCGAGAGCGCAGCATCAGCAATGGCGAATATTATATCCGCAAGAGAGATCTCCACTCACCCATTCTGGCACTATGCTGATCCGTGAAACGTCTTGTTAGCTCTCTTGTATATATATATATGTATATATATATATATATAGAAACGAATAAAAGATTCTTCTCTTCTCTTGTCTATATATCCGCAAGATTTGCGGTTAATTAGCAATCTGCCCATTCATCAAGCAATTTTAGATAACGGACATCTTGTGAAAAATAAAAATTATTATTGTCCTTTTTTCTATGATCAAAGGAGAATTTTTTATAAATTAATTTTGCCGGCACAAAACTCATCTGATATTTCAACCATTTATTATAGGAAAAAAAATCCACATTATTCACGTTTTATTATATATTTTTTTACGTACATAAAATTTACGATTTTTCTCAAAGGATGTGATGTGACTCGTAGTGGATAAGGAATTTTTTGAATGACACTATTTTGACCCTTCACAAACGGAAAACGTTTGGAAATGTGTCGATTTGAAATGGTAAAATAATTTTTCTCTCATTTTGCTAATTTACCCGATAAGTACAAACTCGAAGGGTTCATTTTGATTCATTTAGATATAATTTTTGTAGCCTTGCGAGCAATTTGCAATAATCATCAAGCTAGCACAAAAATTCATATAAAAATCGGCAAAAATATTTTTGTCACTTTGATGCTCCATTCATTTTACAATCATTAGAACTTTAATTCATGTACTAAAATTTTCGTCAATACCATGGAAAAAAGTGAATGACAATCGACCCTATCAAAACCCACGTCTCCACTCGAGATTGCCTGACCAGCTAGAGTGCATATATACTACATTCATAAGGCAAAGAGAGAGAGAGAGAGAGAGATGATATGAGTAGCCAGCGCGAAAGCTCTCGACCCTATTAGAATACGTCAGGCACGCCTCAGGCGACTTTTTATTTCTTTCTATATCAGAGCCACGATCGTGAATTCTCGCGCGCATTGCACTAATCTTATATACGTATATACGAATCCATAGCGTATAAAACGCATAAGCATAGTGATCGAGAGAGAAATACATACATATATATACATATATAAAGAGAGAGGGAATGGAGCTGAGAGCTCTGAGAGCTGAGCATCATCGCACACTATATATATATATATATATAACTCAGAAGAATCAACGAGAGAACCGAGCTTCGTCTCTTCCTCCACCAGTCAACAGCATCAAAAGAGTAAGAAGGACAAAGAATATAGCATGGATCTCTCGTGCTTACGAGGGTGGGCTGACGAGTGGCAGGTTGTACCCGGAATACCCACCGCGGAGCATCCTCTCGCTCAGTGGGGTCTCTTATATATATCCCCCACCCCCCTGACCCCTCCATCTATCCTTCTGGACCTGACTCTTCTAAACTCTCGTTTATTTCTCTCTCACTCTCTCCCTCTCTTCTTCTAGCTCACTCTCGCGGGCTTATGGATATTCCTAAGTGCGCTAACCCAGCCAGAGCAGAAGCAGCAGCAGCAGCAGCAGCAGCCTCTCTTGACTGAACGTGATGCTTATCTCGCTGTAGTGGGATAAAAGCCCACATAGCGCAACTACGATGATACCCCATACGCGAGTGTCAGAGTATCTTCTTCGACTTCATTCTTCTCTCTCTCTCTCTCTCTCTCTCTCTCTCTCTCTCTCTCTCTCTCTCTCTCTCTCTCTCTCTCTCTCTCTCTCCTTTTCTTTCGCATTCACCAAACAACGAAGAGATGATAGAAAAATAAAATAAAATAAAAACATATACATATGTATACGTGTATAATTTTAGATATATATGAGAGAGGAGGGATGGAATGCGGTGACCAGCAGGCCCGCGCTGAGATCCCGAAGATGGGCCTCATCTGTATAGAGGTCCAGCATCACACTCAGCAGCATATCGGAGGACAGTGACGCACCCCCCGCAGAGCGAGTCGACTCGATCTATACCTATACATTTATACTGTCGTATACTATAATACTTTCATGCATATATATGTATATATATGGATATTTGTTTGCTGTGGTGGTGATCGAATATTCCACACGTGCTCTCTGCTCTCCATCTCCCTCTTTCTCCTCGTCTGTTCTTCTCACTCTGTGTGAATATATGGATACTCGTTGAGTGCGAAGAGGGTCTTAAAGCTTGGACAGCCAACCCCTCTTTTACTCTTCTTGGACGACCAGATGACCAGAAGAGAAGCGAACCCGTCGTCCATCTCTCGAAAATATTTATACACATATATATATATATATATATATATATATATACATATAGCCTAACCCAACATAAAATAGTGTTATAACACGATTTTATTTTTATTTGTTCTACTGGATATATTGAATGAATATATATTCCCACTTTGCATCGTTTTGAAAGTGAGAGCGTTTTGACAGCAGTTGGCTGTTTTTTTTTAAGCTGATGACGAATTTAGTTTGAATTTGGAAAGCTACTAGAGCCAATTACGATTTAATTGATTATTGGATAGTTTATGTAGGCTTAGTTTTTGTACACAAGAATTTTTGACGTAATTGAAGTAAAAATTGTTAGATAAAGTAAATATTTTTTAAATTATCATATATCAAACTTGGAAGGCCCCATAATTTTTTTACGAAAATAATGATAAAATATTTTTTAAATAAAAAGAAAAAAAAATGATATTTCGACGCGTTATATTTGATGGTATATATATTTTTTGTAACAGACTCGGTCGGTTCATTTATGATTGTTGGGATGCATATACTGAGCTCTCTCGTGCTCGCAATAAGTGCGGTAGGATACAAATGAATCTCATATATAATAATATAAGGAGGGAGAGAGAGAGAAAGAGTGAGAGGGGGAGAAAAAATTCCTCTTGGAGACGGTGGATAACGAAGACGATGACAGCAACGATGATTTAATGACGAGAGGTGGGTTAATGGTCAGTGTGTGTGCATCTTGAGAGAGAGCTAAGCCACGCACATATAAGCTATTCTTCAAGAAAACCATTCACAACGAGTTCCCTCCCTCTCTCTCTCTCTCTCTCTCTCTCTCTCTTTCCCTGCTGGAGAGTTGCCCTTTATGTTTTGCCTCCTCGCTGCATTATACCTACGTGCCTGTAGCAATCTCTCGCTCTTGCTCTCCACATATATAAAAGTGGAGAGAAACCCATATCAGTACCTGTGGCGTGGCGCACGCTCGTTCAAGACTCTCATTTTTACCCCCCGCGGATGTTTTCTCTCGCCTGTTACGTTCCAAGCGAAAGCCCTCTCGTTTCTCAGTCTCGTACCATTCGGACTCTCTGGTTTATTATACCATTTACAATTATAGTCGTTACTATTAACTATGAAATTAAAAAAAAAAAAAGAAACATTAATTGAAAATCGATCATTCATTTTTTAATAAAAACAAAAAGAATATATATATATATATATATATATATATATATTAAAAGCTACTTCAAATATATTTCCAAAAAAAACCTTTTTGTTAATTTTTATATTTGAAATGTTTTGCAACATAAAATTTTTCCGCTTATGTATTCAAATATATTGATCTGGCCCTAAATGGATTAAATAATTATTATTCTCCACATTTAAAAAATAATTGAACTCTTCGTGGTTCTCGTAAAAATTGTGCGACACACAGAGGGCAGGAGGTGTCTTAAAATCGTAGATAGGAATCGATTATACGCGATCTATTCATTTCTCATACCCTGCAGCTCTTACATTATATATGTATAAGTTATACATCCAACATATATACATATATGTTCATTCCTGTTTCCAATACAGCTCCGAAATTCAACCCCGCCCACGCTTCGTCGTCTACGGCCACAAATCAATCGCGCGTTGAATATCAAAAAGCCTTTTGCTTAATGGTGTGTATACAAGTTGATTGTGTGTAGGTGCGACAGCACGAACGAGATGATCGAGTCGAGTATTTCCTCTCATCCACACCCTCTCCGTATAGTGTATATATATATATAATAATAATAATTAATGTGAAATAACTCCCGTGATATACCAGTGAGCCTTTTGTAAAGCGAGATTCTCGCCAACTCTCGTGCAAATATTTACCCCCGAAATAAAACAAAAAACCCTATAATTTGCGTCTGGTTGATTATAAAGCATAAATTCGTTCCTCCTCGATGAATGTCTTTGCGCGTGGCTCCCGTGTGCTTTAACATTTTTAATGCATCATGCGGGCCGGAATCTCAAGATCCTTGAGTCCGGGTGGACGGGGGGGAGTAAAAAAGAAATAAAACGTAAAGGAGAGAAAGGGAGAGCCCGTATGTTTTATATACGTGCCAGATTTTTGGTATACAACCATGCCTCGGTCATTTGTCGCATTAATAATTATAAGAAGGTGTGACCCCTCACTCTCCAGCTACACCTATGGGGGGTGGGGGGGGGGGGGGGGGGGCTCTCAGGCAATATTTATGCATCTCATTGTGAGGCCCGGTGTGTCCCATGAAAATTGCTGCTGCTTGAGCGAGGACCGCACACACACATATGCACAAATTTTACTATAAGTTCTTCTCTTTCTTTGGCTAGAGAGAATGACAGAGAGAGAGAGAGAGAGAGAGAGGGAGGAGTGGGAGGAGGACAACCTGCGGGGGACCGACATAAACTAACCGCCTGGTTAAGGCTCGACGAGCGCTGAACAACTTTTATCCCCTTGACAATTTTCCTTCTTTCATTAATTCCAAATTTGATTTTCACCCTTCCCTAGCAATCGGCCTGGGTATTTTAGCTTCAATTTGGTAACATTTTAATGGCAAAACTCTTTAAATACCAAATAAATGTTTGGGCAATTCAAAAGTGAGGCTCGGTATAATTTTCAATTCGGATTACTTTTGCTGGCTTCGTAATGAATTTTCAAGTTATTGAATTACCGGTCAGATCATGATGATGCAAATAGATAATCAGGGATGAAGATAATTCTTCTCAAAAACTGAAAAATTAATAAAGGAAATAATTGCCGAGAGGTCAATAGTTTTTCAACGCTCTATGGGCCTTAAATATTGTCCCTTGGCCTCTCGTATCCTCGGGTCTCAAGAACTCTTCACTCTTTAAGCCCCGTTTTGTGTGTAGCTATATATATATATATAATATTTCGGTATGTCAATGTGTATGTGTGCGAGCGGATGGTCTCTCAGCGGACCCATCGCGAGTTTCTCCCACACGAGATGGGCGAACACACACGCGGGGAATTCACGCGATTATCGCCACAGCAGCGCCAAACGCAGAGAGAGCACGCAGAGAGCACGCAGAGAGAGAGAGAGACAGAGAGAGAGAGAGCGAGAGAGAGAGAGGGGGGGCCGCCTAAAGCTTCGGAACTACCGTGGTAGCATTCAATTAGCCTCGCGCCCCACGTGAAATATTATTGTCCGCCACACACGCGTTATCCCGCGAGTGTTTTAAGACTTTTTGTAATTTTTTTTTTTTTACTTTTTTTTCTCTTTCATGCGAAGAGAAATAAAGCGTATGGGCCCTGTGAAGACATTACGAGCGATCTTCCAAACGTATTTCATTACTGAATCATCCCCCGTGAACATATGCAAATGCTACACGAAACGAGAAGAAAAGCCTCTGGGCAAAATTTAAAAAAATTGCACCCATCATTCCACGTTAAATTTATTCAATTGAAATTTTATACAATTTTCATTGTTTCAATAATTTCATTGTGTATCATCTCACGAAATCGCGACAAAAAATCTCGAAGGAAACGCATACATGTGAGATAAGAAGTGGAGAAAACACGATAAATTAATTAATTTTTCAATTCAGATAATGAGAGGAAAAAATTGAGTGAATGTTATGTGAGATGAATCATTAATATTATTAATGAGCTTGTCGATATATCGTGTAACCAACAAGCCAACAGGTATAGTTGATTCAAGAACTCGAAAAAATACAAAGTACTCGTATTATAGTGTAAAGAACAACAAAAAAAATACCTAAAATTCTTTATTCATCAAAGAAAAGCCTGTGGGCAAAATTTAAAAAAATTGCACCCATCATTCCACGTTAAATTTATTCAATTGAAATTTTATACAATTTTCATTGTTTCAATAATTTTATTGTGTATCACCTCACGAAATCGCAACAAAAAATCTCGAAGCAAACGCATACATGTGAGATAAGAAGTGGAGAAAACACGATAAATTAATTAATTTTTCAATTCAGATAATGAGAGGAAAAAATTGAGTGAGTGTCAAGTACAAGAGCGCGTGAGATGCATCATTAATATTATTAATGAGCTTGTCGGTATATCGTGTAACCAACAAGCCAACAAGTATAGTTGATTCAAGAACTCGAAAAAATACAAAGTACTCGTATTATAGTGTAAAACACAACAAAAAAAATACCTAAAATTCTTTATTCATCAAAGAAAAGCCTCTGGGCAAAATTAAAAAAAATTGCACCCATCATTCCACGTTAAATTCATTCAATTGAAATTTTATACAATTTTCATTGTTTCAATAATTTTATTGTGTATCACCTCACGAAATCGCAACAAAAAATCTCGAAGCAAACGCATACATGTGAGATAAGAAGTGGAGAAAACACGATAAATTAATTAATTTTTCAATTCAGATAATGAGAGGAAAAAATTGAGTGAGTGTCAAGTACAAGAGCGCGTGAGATGCATCATTAATATTATTAATGAGCTTGTCGGTATATCGTGTAACCAACAAGCCAACAAGTATAGTTGATTCAAGAACTCGAAAAAATACAAAGTACTCGTATTATAGTGTAAAACACAACAAAAAAAATACCTAAAATTCTTTATTCATCAAAGAAAAGCCTCTGGGCAAAATTAAAAAAAATTGCACCCATCATTCCACGTTAAATTCATTCAATTGAAATTTTATACAATTTTCATTGTTTCAATAATTTTATTGTGTATCACCTCACGAAATCGCAACAAAAAATCTCGAAGCAAACGCATACATGTGAGATAAGAAGTGGAGAAAACACGATAAATTAATTAATTTTTCAATTCAGATAATGAGAGGAAAAAATTGAGTGAGTGTCAAGTACAAGAGCGCGTGAGATGAATCATTAATATTATTAATGAGCTTGTCGGTATATCGTGTAACCAACAAGCCAACAAGTATAGTTGATTCAAGAACTCGAAAAAATACAAAGTACTCGTATTATAGTGTAAAACACAACAAAAAAAATACCTAAAATTCTTTATTCATCAAAGAAAAGCCTCTGGGCAAAATTAAAAAAAATTGCACCCATCATTCCACGTTAAATTTATTCAATTGAAATTTTATACAATTTTCATTGTTTCAATAATTTCATTGTGTATCACCTCCCGAAATCGCGACAAAAAATCTCGAAGCAAACGCATACATGTGAGATTAGAAGTGGGGAAAACACGATAAATTAATTAATCTTTCAATTCAGATAATGAGAGGAAAAAATTGAGCGAGTGTCAAGTACAAGAGCGCGTGAGATGAATCATTAATATTATTAATGAGCTTGTCGGTATATCGTGTAACCAACAAGCCAACAAGTATAGTTGATTCAAGAACTCGAAAAAATACAAAGTACTCGTATTATAGTGTAAAACACAACAAAAAAAATACCTAAAATTCTTTATTCATCAAAGAAAAAGTTTTTCAAGCACAAAATAATTTACGTGCAAAGACTTTCAAAGAATTACGTGTAATTCAAGTACATATTACTTTTCATGTACAGTACATGTTCCTAAGTGCGACGTACTTCGAATTATAATGTACTTGATTCGCAGAAAATTAAAAAAAAACTTTTCCCAGTATGTTTAGAAACTCATAAGAAGAATTTTTATTTATTTATTGATTTATTTATTACATTTAAATATCCCTAACAATAGTGAAGAAATAATTTTTTGCCTGTGGACCAGCCTGTATGAGGTATGTGAAGAGCTAAAGTCAATTGAATTAATCTTCGAGGTGGAGCGCCATACTGTAATAATGTGTCATATACGTCGTGACCTGGCGCAAATCCCTAGGATAATTAATTTTCTCACCTATCGTTACTAATTGAGCATGTACTACCTACACAGATGACGTACGAGGCAAGGATTACACACCACTAGCACTTTAACCCATATGTAAAGATCTACATACATTCAAGCAGCACTCCTTCCTCTAATTGCACGATGCTCTTGAATTAGCTCCACTAATTAAATCTCCATAATCGAATCTTCGCAGCACACCTCTTCGTCTTTAGCCATGAGATGTTTTTTTTTTTACTGTCTATAATTGAAGATAAATTAATTAAAATGTGCGAGATGAGGCTACGACGTTTGATGAAAATTATTGATCGAGGCTATATTCATGCTCAATTTTCGATGGCAAATAAAAAAGACAAAAATTATAGCGGGCGAATAACGAGCGTAACTTGAAGAGAGAGATAAAGCGCAAGAGAGAGAGGGCGAGAGAGAGGGCGAGAGAGAGGGCGAGAGAGAGAGAGAGAGAGATTGCACGTGCATGCAATGCATGCGTCAATCGCTCATCGAAGTGAGAGAACCAGTAGAATAGTCGCGCGTTATAGAATATGCATTATAGAATATGCGTTATAGAATATGCATTATAGAAATAGATCCTCGCCTATCTCGATCTGTCAATCAAATCGAGCAGTCAGTATTGCACTCTATAATATACACCATGCATATTAGAGAGAGTGACATAAAGTTGAACATTTAGTGAATACATCGCGAAAACTAAGTAGAATTTCCTATATAAAGCTAAGTGAGAGACGCATATTATTTATGTATGCATGCGGTTGCGAATTTTTACGTTTATTTGAGGACATTGGAGGACGAGCGCCGAGAGAAGATGTAAAACATATGAACGAAAGCTTTTCCGAATGAAAACTTAACTGTGCAAATGATGATTCTCACTTTCGACGAATGATCTTATCGCGAGAGATAATGACAACCACTAATTTCAGAGGTTGATCGTTAAATGCCCTTAAATAATTACTTAGCTAGCGTCATAAAATTATCGAAAAGAGGGAGGGAAAATATGATGGTACACAGAGAAACCCGGAAAAATTTAATTCCAGTTAAATTTAATTCAGATAAAATAAAAATTAATTAATAATTATTCATGATTAATATAACTGTCATTAAGTATTATCATATATTAAAATGAGTGGTCTTTTCTCGGTGCCCTTATAAATGTGAGACATCTCTTATGAATTACTTATTGAGCAAAGAGAAAAACCTAATTTTGAAAAAATCGTTTCTCGACAACTTTCACTCATCGCCAATGTCCACTATGGATCGCTTTTAGTCCCAAATATCTCTCTCTCTCTCTCTCTCTCTTTCTCTCACACAATGTGGCTTCTCGAAAGTGTCGCAATCTGGTGTGATGGTTTAAGTCAGTGATAGACACAGTGGCGTAAAGAGGGAAACACAGCACGCAATATTCAGTTCGTGCGAACGATAAATCGCGAGCAAGCGCAGAAGGAAAGGGTGGTGGCTCTTTTCCTGCATAGTATTCTCCTCTCTCACCGACCCTCTCTTAGTTGCGCGTTCTCTGGCGACAAACGAGCAAGAGACCGCAGAAAAGTGGGAGTGAAATCCGGTCGCAGCTTCCGCAAGGGTACGATATGGCTTTGATATATGTATATATATATATATATATATATATATATATAACGGACTCACACACGCACGGGGAGAGCAAAATGGAGGCGTAGAGAGAATCGCTAAGGGGTGGCTTGATAAAACGTGTGCGCGCCAAAGCAGATTACGAGAAGAGCTTCTCCTCCCTTCTTCTCTTCCTCGGCAATGGTGGGAAAAGAGACAAGATTGGGCCGAAGAATCTCGTCGAGTGAGAACGTGTAAGAAGAAGACACGCAAGAAAAGCCGAAGAAACGGAGATGGGGGAGAGATAGGGGCTGGTTCATCGCTATATATGCACACAAGTATACGGATACAGCTCGATTGTCTTCTCTCTTCGCTTTTCTCAGAAGGGTTGTAGGTCGAACGGTGTGCCGGGGAAAACTGCTGTGCTCCGTTGGCGCGGGAGAATTTGCCAGGGATGCGGACGGGAGAAAAAGGAGCGGAGGTTGCACGATGGTGATCGCGAGAAGAAAAGGAGGAGAAACTGTCGACCGGAGAATTCGCAGCAAAGAGAAGAAGAGCGACCAGCAGGGGATGAAGCGTATCCAAGGGCGTACGAGGGGAGGAGGGTATGAAACTCGGATAAAACGACGAAGGGAGAATTGCTAGCTAGTTAACTATAGCTATACCAACATCGTGGATGTATATATATATATATATATATATATATATATATATATATATATATATATGAAGGGGAGTGAGTACACTGTGGGGTTGCGTGGAAGGGAGCGCCGGAGCGTGTAATTGAGTCCCGTGCGCGCGATCGCTACTTTATCGACCTCCCCTGTTATTCACCACCCCCACCCCCATCAACCCCTCCCGATGAGAAAGAGACCGACGAAACGTTCTCTCTGGCTACGCTACACACCATCGCTCCCCCCCCCCCTCCCCGCCCCACGTGAAATCCACTTGTGCTCGATGCTCTTCAACACGGGAAATTCGGGAAAGCAAGAGAGAAAAAGCTCTCCCTTCGCTCTGAAACTCCGCGAGAAACTCTGCACCCCTTGCTCTGAAATGGTCGTGTGCCTATGTGTATGTGTGTGCGGCAGGCAACTCTGGAAGAAAACCCGGTCGACTTTGGAAACGCGATCTCTTCTTTGCCCTCTCTCTCTCGGTCTTCATTCCCATGACGTGGCCCAGAGAGCAAAGAGTACGGAAAAAGCATCTATATTTATATACATACAGTACTTTTTCTCGCTCTCCACACTTTCTGGCGAATTGCCGAATGCTTTCACGAAAGAAAAAGGGCGAGAGGAGGAGGAGGAGGAGGAGGAGGAGAAGGAGGACGAGAGGAGTTACAGTAATCCACTGGAGTTGCTTGACGTTTTCTTCTGTACCTTTCCGGTGAGAGAAAGGACCTATGCACATGGACATACGCGTATATACCTATATAACCGCTCTCCCACATACATAAACTGAGAGAGCTTTCGGGGAGTGTGTGCCGGCATTTCGAAAATAGATGGAAACGAGCTGACGCTTCTCTCACATACACATATACACATTTATATGTGTGTTTTACTTATACGCCTCGCTATCTTTTCTCGCTCGTATCTTCCTTACATCCTCACAGTCGTAGCGTACCTTTTTTTTCTTCTTCTGTCATCATGATATATATTTTTATAGTAGAAGAAAAATAGGGCGAAAGTGGTACGCGACATTTCGTGCACACTTTGGACGCTTTTCATCGAGATAAGTGTTGAACATATACACTGACAATGAGTACGCAACGTAGCTGATCTTTCGCTTCCCACGCTATTAGAATGTGCAATATATATGCTTTTATACGGCAAAGTCTGTTAGCGTTTGCCTGTTTATTGCCCGATTTCCCCCACTCTCATTCGATTCCACTGGCATCTACCCCCCACCACCGTGCGCCGTCAGCTTCTGCGTCACTTTCCTCCACTTTTTCCCAGCGCGAAGATTCGCGATTGGTGCGGTTGATTATCGTGGGGGAGCGCTTCGATCGGTCCCGATATGAAAAGCGTGCTCTAATGGGAGTCCCACTGTACATTCATCCATGTATGGCCTGTTAAAAATGACTCGAGCTACGGAAGAGAGCGTGCTGGAGTATAATTCTATTCAGAATCCCTCTACAATCATACTTGACCGTCCACTGCATGACACAAACGTATCCATCTATGTGCATATTATACGACGATACAGGTGCCCAATCATCTCCCGCCAACATTAAAGTAACACACTTATAAGGCCTATACAGCTATTATCGGCTGATTCGGACCATTGGATGCGTACTCTCTATCCCGATTCTTTCGCAACGAAACGTGATGGCTAATTTAACCCTCTAATTCAATTTCATAATTGTTAAGAATTATCACGTGTAAATCATCCAGAAAGTTCATTCGATTTTATGTCAGAATATCGTATAATATAATTTCGTCCGGGGACAAGAATTCCTGATATAAATTAATTGTGTATCAATAACGAATTCATATTTCAACTTTTTTTGTTATTTTGCACATTTTCAGACGAAAAAAAAAATGCCCCTTTGTTTTTAAGAATGCCATACACGCGTAAATTGATATTTACGTCCCTATATGTGCCATTTACTCCGACGATATAACTATATATCGCAAGTCTTGAAGAACCGTAAAAAGACGAGCAATTAAGTCGAACTGTGCACCACGGTGAATTTGCACGAGATCTTTTCCGCTTTGGTTCGCGCGCAATGCCCGTCTTCCCTTGAGCGCGTCTCGGGGCAACTAGCAGTTGCGCGCCGCGCGTGTACAACGACGGAAGGAGAAAAAAAAAGAAACGTATAAGGTGGAAGCAGCGAGAAGGAAAAAAGAGAGCTAGAAAACGAGAATAAACCCCTTTCGGTCCCGTGAGATCGCCGCGCAGTTGAACTTGTCTCTCGACGAGAGTAAGAGAGAGAGAGAGAGAGAGAGTAATTCGCTCGTGCCTGACGCGCATAACAGAGAAATGATTTGATTAAAATGTAAAAGAGAATCCGAGGAGAGAAAGAGAGATAGCAAGTCCCGAGGCACATAGAAGTGCCCGGGGATGGGCTTCTGTTTGCGCGCATTTCACGCTTCGCCTGTAAAAAAGAAAAAGCATCTACACCTCTCTGCTCGCCCAAGATCTGCTCTCATCTCTCTCTCCCCCTCTCTCTCTCTCTCTCTCTCTCTCTGTCTCTCTCGCTATCTATATATCCAGCCCCGATGGTGATGCTGCTCGCGGCGCGGGCGTTAGACAGATGGTAGTCGCCGCATTCAATGGCCTGAGAAATTGGATAGCGTTTTAACTCCCTTTACGTTTCGACTGGCTCTCTTACTTCTATCTTTTCTCTCTAGCCATCTTTCTCCTTCTCCCTCTTGCTCTCACCCTCTCTATCTTTCTTTCTCTTTGTATATCAAACCTCTATCTCGATGCCATTTGATGTTATACACATGCATAGGGAGAGGGAGAGAGAGAGAGAGAGAGAGAGAGAGAGAGAGAGAGGGAGAGAGAGAGAGAGAAACGATAAAAATACATCTAATGTAATCGTTGCGTTCGTGCTGCGAGAGTCAAAGAACGAAACGCGAGATGAGCCAATAAATGAGCAGTTTAATTTTCATGGTAATAAAGAGAACGAAAAAAATTTGTTTCCCGTAGCTCTCAAGAGGGCAACATGTGCAATAGAATTCGAAATTAGTCCGAGCAGACACGAAGCAATTGACTAAAGTGATTGGGTATTATTATTGCGTATTACTCGAGTCGCTTCAACGATCATCAACTTCCGGTTTGACTCACGTGATCCAACCAAATGTCGATAAATAAAATGTACCTCGCAATGAAAATTACGCAACGACTAATGTAGCCCGCAGCGTGACGAATAAACGTCATCTGTGGTATAATAATAACGCAGAGCAAAGGCAAATTTGTATGAAATCGAGAGAGGTCAATATATAATGATGATTATTCTGTCTGATGGTGGCATCACGCACTCTTTGAGCTATCGCACGTTTTAGGCTAATCATGAAGCTAAATTGGCCGAGGGGTCATTTTGTCGATGATTCTCGTATGTCGCCTTTTGCATCATGATGAAATAAACACCGGGAGGATATGCTATAATTTGTCATTTCTACTACTATTATTATTATTATTATTATTATTACGAATAAATTATCGAAATATAATAAAAGCAATCATTATTAGTAAAGTAACTGGTAAAAGTCCATTCGATCAAATAAGATTATTTTCAATGTATATAGAAAGAATAATTAGCATTTCGCGATTAATGAATTAACCCAAAATGACCCTTCGTGATCGGTGAAATCAACGACGTGCTCTCGGACGATTAAATAGGTAGCCGATTACTGCGTTACAAATCCCAGGGGTGCTACTTTGCATGCTCTCCACTCTCAGCCCTCGTATATAGCTCTTGGTCAATGTCGATTTATACATCGTCCTCGATGAGATTAAGTTTCTCGCTAAACGAGACGATCGTGAGTATACATTTGCGTGCGTAATGACAATAATTATTATACCCAATAGTGTAAGTAGTATCGATGCTCTCTCTGATTGTGAGTGAAAAAGCTAGATGTACAGGGAGAGGGGAAAGATTAAGAGGTGAAAAACGATAAGTGAACAGATAAGATGATTTCATTAAAATTTTATTAATTCTAATTTTGTTGTACTTCGAGCATTATTTATAAAATATAATATTTTATCGGTCGAATTACATTTTTGTAAATTTTCACTCATCCAAAAGGCTTTTACAACGAATGATCGTGTTTGTTTAAATCGATATCGGCTTGAAAGCCTCGAAATAATGTTCCCCAAGTTCATTCTGTACACATATATAATAATATATGTGTACAGAATGAACAATATATGTATATGAATAATATATTGTATATGAATAATATACAAATTTAAAATTGCATTGACGACACTATTAATATATAGAACAATCAACTAACAATTATTCCATATTTGCATCCATGACCATAGCGATCTATTTTGGCCAATCTTTCCATGAACTGATCAATCTTATCGGAAAAGTTTTTCATTTTTATCGCTGAGTAACCCAAAATATTAATAATTATGTAGAGAATGCTCTACGGTGTATATAGAAGCTAATGAGTGATTTTTTTAATACCTTCAAAGGCCAAGCATATGTAGAGTTCCGAGATAGTTACAGCTGATCAACAAACAGTGTCACAAAAATTTCATATCAGGATACATTAGAACTGCTGAAAAAATTGAAATGTACAATCAGTACAAAAATGCGCGAATCGCGAAAGAAACAGAGAGAGAATCTAGTGGCGAACGAAGTTTTTGCACACATATATATATATATATATATATATAGAGAATAGTAGCTCGTCGTACTGTAATCTAATCGAATGGAATGAGGGTCAGACGTACGAACGAACCGTCCGTTCGTTTCGGTCGTTCGAATGGGCGGTTGCACCTCCCCATATATATATATATATCTGCCGCTGTTGGAAAATCGTGCGAGAGTGAGAGGAAGCTAAAGAGCGAGAGAGCGAGTAAGAGAGAGAGAAAGAAAAACAAGAGAACGAAGAAAGGGGCAGATAGATCGAGAAGGGGGTAATAGGGGCAGATTGGCAATGAGAGAGAAGGCGAGAGTCAAGCTCCAAGGGATGGTGAGCGAGAGAGAGATAGAGTGTGTGGGAGTCGGATCGAAGGGATGGCGAGAGGGCTTGGTGAACGGATTGGCGTATTCTTCGCGCCCATGATCCGCTCGCCATCCACACAACGGAGGAATAAAGCGAGAGCGAAGGTGAGGAGAAGAGGGAATAGCCGAAAGGGTGAAGGGGCTGAGTGGATGATAGGACACAGACACATAGTAGCGGTTCACGAACGATCGTGAGGGAGGTTAGAGCGAGAGAAAGAGCGAGGGAGAGAGAGAGAGAGAGAGAGAGAGAGAGAGAAAAGATAAAGAGGAGGGATTATGTGCTATATATATATATATATAGGTACAAGCCTGCCGGCAGCGCAATCACTGTGAGTGGGCGACACGCGCTTCTCGAGGGGTTATCAGGCTGATGAGACCCTTCGCCCCCTCTCAGCTACCCCCCACCGTTATATTGTATATATATATATATATGTACACTCTGGAAAATCCCTGAGACCGGAATTCTCGTTAAGGGGGATTGGAAGGGGAAAAGAGAATGAAGAAAAAGCTCCCGGTTTATCGAGGCAACTTTATATATATATATATATATATAGCTTCAATTTACAAAGGATTCGAGTCCGAGGTGTTGCATTGGAGTAAATAAGATCTTGGTTCAGTTTGAACAAATTTTATAATTAATGAGGAAAAATTAATTTTATTTAAGAAGATTAAGTATCGATTTAATGAAAATTCTATTAATTCAATGAAATTGTATTTATTTTCGATTAAATTTCGTTTGATTAAAGTAAAAATTTATCAAAGTTACAACAAACACATGTTCGTCGAAAAATGTTCAAAGCGCGTGTACGAGAACACGGGACAATTCCTCGTTATGTCTTTCGGCTGTGCCAC
This sequence comes from Dyspetes luteomarginatus, assembly GCA_963669185.1. Lineage (NCBI taxonomy): Eukaryota > Metazoa > Arthropoda > Insecta > Hymenoptera > Ichneumonidae > Dyspetes > Dyspetes luteomarginatus. The sequence goes on along the minus strand of OY769909.1, from coordinate 8,692,765 downwards.
GTGCTCGAGGGCTGTTGTGCTCGTAATGAGAGACGAGAAACCACAAAGAGAGAGAGGGAGAGAGAAAGAGAGAGAAAGAGAGAGAGAGAGAGAGACAGACAGACAGACAGAGAGAGACAGAGAGACAGAGAGAGAGAAAGAGAGAGAGAGAGAGAGAGAGCTTCGCACTCGTCTCGCTGCTGCGCGACATGTGGCAAGCTCGTACAGTGTAACTCTCTCGCTGTTTGAACGATCAATGGCTCACTCGTGTTCGCCCCGTGGCTACCAAACAATTTGTATTAAAATGAGAGAAAGCCTCGAGCAGCCCTCTCTCTCTCTGATGCCCTCCAAGCCCTCTAGCTATTTCCGCGAGGGGGTTGGAGCACACAAAAAAAAAGCAAAAGCTATGAGGGATGAAGAGGAAACGTTAAAAAAAAATCGTTCGATCGCGCTCGAGAGGTTCTCCGAATCTCGGATAAAGCTCTCGCGTCTGTATGGATACAGCAACAATGCATATTTGTAATTGATGCCGCACTTTTTTTACTCACTGTCAGATTTGTGTAACAGCAAAAAAATTCAACGTGTCATACCGGAAAAAAAAAATTACACGAAAAAAGAGTCGCGGAAAAAAATGATGCATGGCTCCAAATTGATCCTTCGGTGTTGGAACTGGACAATCAAAAAACATCAGTGATGTTTTGAAATCGAATATAATGGCGAGAAAAAAATATCAGTGTATAAATTTTGAATAAAAATCTCCTTTTCGTCTACAAGAATATTTTTTCCTCATTTCGTTCCTTTACATCATGAAAAAAATGTTAAAAAACTTGCAGACGTAATTTTATTTGAGGGGAATTTCGACAATTTTCTCACCGCTTTATGAATAAAAAATAAATAAAGATGTCAAAAATGTTCATTTCGAAAAAATATGCCAATAACCAGCTACGATGCTAAATGAGTGAGAAGAAATAAAATAAAAATAAAACTCAAAGCTGTGCACACGCGAACGCGTTAAATTCAGATAGGATGTCCACGGTGACGCGCGAGAGAGTCTGTCGGATCATCGTTATATGTGTACGAGGCGATATACATCGTGATATTCAGCAGCATCAGAAGCAGATTCGAGAGTCCATCCAGTCATGATTGTCATACAGCGTATAAATGTTGCGTGTGTTCTGATCTGTCGCGCTGATGCTCATGGCTCCCTGGTGGCTCTCTCTCTCTCTCTCTCTCTCTCTCTCTCTCTCTCTCTCTCTCTCTCTCTCTCTCTCTCTCTCTCTCTCTCTCTCTCCCTCTCTCTCTCTCTTGAGCTCTTTTCTGCTGCTGTATGCGCTCGTATAAACGAGACAACTCTCCGCCTTGACTGTCGTTCATTTCGTACGATCGATCATCTTGCCATGTTAGACAGCCCCACGAGTCTTTCTCACTACAATACACATTCGAATATTCTCATACACACACACACACACACACACACATATAATAACAAAATGGACCAAAGCAAAAAAGGGCATACAGGGTACCTCGATAAATTAGGCTCATACGCCTTTCTGGCATTCGATTATCGACACGTAACTCTAATCTCTCGTGTTGCTCCAACGAGGCTACCAAAGAGGACCAAAAGGAATTTTTCGTAGCTCGCGTTTGGGCGAGAGAACGAAGATCCAACGTGACAAAGCTATTGTTACCACCCACGTTGTGAATTCTCGAGTATTGAGCAACGATAATAAAACAAAAAAACCATACCCAAAACGGATATGTTTTTTTTTTCTTCTCATCATCACCAGCGTGAGCCACCGCAGAAGCACGCGATATAAAAATCTTAAAAATCACCCATTAAACTCACGAAATTTACGAATGATTTGCCATTTTTTGTATACACAGCTCAGTGTAACCCTTTCTGAGAATCGCAGAGAGAGAAAGAGAGATAGAGAGAGAGAGAGAGAGAATGCGCGAAAAAATAAAGAGAAGATTGCGATCTCGTATATATTCACGAAGAGGATGCGAAAGAGAAAAGAGACGCAGTCGTAAATTTCGTCTCCGCGGAATCCAAAAAAAGCCCCCGAAGCGAACGCGAACGAGAAATAACGTGGGCAAACGCAGTCTGTGATAAGGAAGTAAATAAATATGTGGAAAAAGTTCCCGTGGGAGAGACGATGTTAAACGTTGCGAGGTATACGCGCGGTTGAAAAGAAAAGGCGCGAGCATACAAAATGCTTATTTTCTCCTTATATTTTACCATCTCTCTCGCTCTCTCTCTCTCTCTCTCTCGCTCACTCCGCTAAATAACCGCGGTAAGGCCCACCGGCTATACACGCGACGCAGTTGTAAATTTCGTATAATACGACTCGTACAGCAATAAATACAATCCCCCTCCTCCATTTTAAAACATATATACATACGAGTTTGTGATTTATTTCATCGTGCGTGTGATATTTCAAGAGGGATATTTAAATCACCGTACGCGCCGAGAATTTCGAGTGTAAATTTATTTAATTATAAATTTTCGCTACTGGATAACGCGCATAGGTACATATAAAATGCTACTGAAACCACGAGAATTAATACAATTTCCGCCATTCGCGATTTCATTTAAATATAAAAAAAAAAAACATCATAATAATAGCGATAATAATAATATTAATCATCAAGATCGTCATCATAATGTGGCTGGTCCATCAGGAGAATTTTCACAAAAAATAATAAATGCGTGTATGGAGTTTCCAAAGGAGACATATAGAGAAAACGCCACGTGCCACATGCTCCGCCATTCGCGATTTCATTTAAATATTTAAAAAAAACATCATAATAATAGCGATAACAATAATATTAATCATCAAGATCGTCATCATAATGTGGCTGGTCCATCAGGAGAATTCTCACAAAAAATAATAAACGCGTGTATGGAGTTTCCAAAGGATACATATACAGAAAACGCCACGTGCCACATGCTCCGCCATTCGCGATTTCATTTAAATATTTAAAAAAAACATCATAATAATAGCGATAATAATAATATTAATCATCAAGATCGTCATCATAATGTGGCTGGTCCATCAGGAGAATTCTCACAAAAAATAATAAATCCGTGTATGGAGTTTCCAAAGGAGACATATAGAGAAAACGCCATGTGCCACATGCTCCGCCATTCGCGATTTCATTTAAATATTTAAAAAAAACATCATAATAATAGCGATAATAATAATATTAATCATCAAGATCGTCATCATAATGTGGCTGGTCCATCAGGAGAATTCTCACAAAAAATAATAAATCCGTGTATGGAGTTTCCAAAGGATACATATAGAGAAAACGCCACGTGCCACATGCTCCGCCATTCGCGATTTCATTTAAATATTTTAAAAAAACATCATAATAATAGCGATAACAATAATATTAATCATCAAGATCGACATCATAATGTGGCTGGTCCATCAGGAGAATTTTCACAAAAAATAATAAACGCGTGTATGGAGTTTCCAAAGGAGACATATAGAGAAAACGCCACGTGCCACATGCTCCGCCATTCGCGATTTCATTTAAATATTTAAAAAAAACATCATAATAATAGCGATAACAATAATATTAATCATCAAGATCGTCATCATAATGTGGCTGGTCCATCAGGAGAATTCTCACAAAAAATAATAAACGCGTGTATGGAGTTTCCAAAGGAGACATATAGAGAAAACGCCACGTGCCACATGCTCCGCCATTCGCGATTTCATTTAAATATTTAAAAAAAACATCATAATAATAGCGATAATAATAATATTAATCATCAAGATCGTCATCATAATGTGGCTGGTCCATCAGGAGAATTCTCACAAAAAATAATAAACGCGTGTATGGAGTTTCCAAAGGAGACATATAGAGAAAACGCCACGTGCCACATGCTCCGCCATTCGCGATTTCATTTAAATATTTAAAAAAAAACATCATAATAATAGCGATAATAATAATATTAATCATCAAGATCGTCATCATAATGTGGCTGGTCCATCAGGAGAATTCTCACAAAAAATAATAAACGCGTGTATGGAGTTTCCAAAGGAGACATATAGAGAAAACGCCATGTGCCACATGCTCCGCCATTCGCGATTTCATTTAAATATTTAAAAAAAACATCATAATAATAGCGATAATAATAATATTAATCATCAAGATCGTCATCATAATGTGGCTGGTCCATCAGGAGAATTTTCACAAAAAATAATAAATGCGTGTATGGAGTTTCCAAAGGAGACATATAGAGAAAACGCCACGTGCCACATGCTCCGCCATTCGCGATTTCATTTAAATATTTAAAAAAAAACATCATAATAATAGCGATAATAATAATATTAATCATCAAGATCGTCATCATAATGTGGCTGGTCCATCAGGAGAATTTTCACAAAAAATAATAAATGCGTGTATGGAGTTTCCAAAGGAGACATATAGAGAAAACGCCACGTGCCACATGCTCCGCCATTCGCGATTTCATTTAAATATTTAAAAAAAAACATCATAATAATAGCGATAATAATAATATTAATCATCAAGATCGTCATCATAATGTGGCTGGTCCATCAGGAGAATTCTCACAAAAAATAATAAACGCGTGTATGGAGTTTCCAAAGGAGACATATAGAGAAAACGCCATGTGCCACATGCTCCGCCATTCGCGATTTCATTTAAATATTTAAAAAAAACATCATAATAATAGCGATAACAATAATATTAATCATCAAGATCGTCATCATAATGTGGCTGGTCCATCAGGAGAATTTTCACAAAAAATAATAAATGCGTGTATGGAGTTTCCAAAGGAGACATATAGAGAAAACGCCACGTGCCACATGCTCCTGAGTATATTTTCAAGATCCTCATCGACGCATGGCGCTCACTCTTATCTATACCGGCGCTGCTACCGTAGAGCTAAATGTCTACGGTATACGACAGTTCGTTCGTCTCGACATTCACTGAAAACGGAGCCTCAATTTCGTCGACTCGATCTTCCAAGAGATTATATACGGTAGTTTACGTAGTTGGCGTTTTAACAGCAATGTCTCTCAGCGTTGATACTTTTGGCCACAGAACACTCGTCACGAGACTCTTGAAAATTCTTCTTTGCCGCCGCCGACGCCACCCTCGAGCATCCTATGAAGATACTCCAAAGTCGTCAGAATTCCCGGGCTGTGTCTCGCCACGTTATCTTGACTAATTTCTCTATTAATATATACGTAAAGTAAACGTTGGCTTATCAAGGCGCCTAAACATCTCGGAGATAATGTTCATGTCTAGAGATACATATATTTTTTTTTTTTAATCCAATGTCTAGAAATAATTTTTGTTTTTTATAGCTTTCTGTCCAGACCCCAAGCCGCACCAGTTCCATGTATGGTCATTGAGAGCCCTTTTTCCCAAGTATTAATAATATATACACGAGCAGCCCCGATACCATTATCCGCAGCCCAGGAGGAATTTTTCAAGGCATCCATAACAGAGTCTCGAGAAACTCTGACTGAATTATGTCTATGACTTTTTGGGCAGCTGACTACATGTCTATAAGGCCTAGCTCGCGTAACCTCTTTCCAAAAGCGTGCAAAAACGAGAGTCCCTGTGAAATAGTCAAGTTAGAACTAACCGAGAAAACGTAAGGAATAAATTTAACTCCACGAGTTCTTGTGCTAACTTAGACATACATTTTTTTCTTTTTTTTGGATGAATAGATCTTGCAGGCAGCCATTTTATATTCACTGGTGTGTGGACGTTTGTGCAAAAACGTGAATAGGAACCGTTCGATCTGTACGAAACGTATATAACCCATAAACGATATCGCATTGAGCCCGAAAAGAATCAAAAGCCAGTACAATACAACTTTGCGTGTGGGCTCAATATTGTCCTCAAACATTTGACAAGAAAGCCCTGCGTGATGCCAAACCCAAAATATACGGACCCTTCGTCGCACTATACGAGACGAAACATCCGATATTTCGTTTCTCCCAAAGATCGGAAACTGCTCGAGCCTCCTAAACTCCTAAATTATTGTATATACGCATCGTACAACGTGTATATTCCATTTCCTAACCATGTTTTAAATGAAGGGCTCTTTTGTAAAGAACGAGGCGTGTCGCCGCACGAAGTCACGCTATAATAGAATAATAGACGGGACGTATAAACAGGAAAACAGGGGGGCATTGTCACTAGCTCCGAAGGATTCACACATAGAGATTTTGTCAGCGTGAAGAGAACGTATGATTTTGAGTGTCGTTTAATGGTCATCGACAATATATAGTACCATCTCGTAAGTGTGTGGCCATCTCTTGGTAGATCGCGTTTTTGTTGCATTCTTTACTCCCTTTATGTAAGCGTCTGTCTCCACTACGGGACTTCGTCAAGGGTGTTCTCTCGCAGAGCATCCGAATATATCCGCTGTATGTGGTGTGTTTAACGGTTAGCCACAGGCCATACATAAACAGTACAAACTCCCTTAATTCCTTACTCGTTTATTGTCCGATTTCTCCCACTCAATCCCTCACTCGTCAGTCGCGAGAGCCCACCTATCCCAACTCCGGTGCGCCATGAACTACGGCGTCACTTACCCCCACTTTTTTCCGGAGTAACGCCACGCACGATTGGCGCATGTGATTAATGGGCGGAGACTTTGGCCAGTGCCTCCCGCAATTAGTGTATATAGGCACGAAAACCGGGCACTGACGGAGTTTCCACTGTATACTGGCTTTTAAAGGATGCAATGAGGTATATTACGAATAACACCAGGTCGAAAAGTCAACCCCGATCGAACGGTGCGTGTGGACGCCAGGGGGGTGGCTGATGACGAAGATGGGGAGGAGAATTTTTTTTTTAGGCCTCTCTCTTGCTCACACGCGCATAAGATCGTTTGGTTTTGGATATGCGGCACATCAGTACGATCGTTATCTCTCCTTTTCTCTACCGGGGATTCGAGCTGGAAGCTATATCGCTGTGGAGGACGTTGTGTGTGTGTGTGCGTGTGTATGCGCTATGTGTATTTTTGAGTGTGTGCGAGCACCCCCGGCGTCTCGGCACAGATCTCGCACCATTACTCAGTGCGGGGTCCAGGGTCGTGGAGAACTCTTCTCTCTCTTTCTTCCTCTCCCTGTCGTGCCTCTTTGCGTATAAACACTGCTCGTGGTAGAAACTCTAACGCGATTCTTACGCAGGAAAGAAGACGAGAAAGAGAGAGAGATGAAAGTAAAGAGAGAAGACCCTGAGTGGCTATGTGGCCGCCCATCGTGCGTGGGACACCGCGTAAAAATGAGTTGTGTCAACGTGTACCGGAGTTCCCGAGCGAGGACCCCCCGTGCTGGTGTCTCCAGGTGGCCAGAGAGGCTTGTTTTATAATGGTTAGCATATCGTTATTCCTCTCTCTCGCTCTCTCTCTCTCCCTTGTGTCATTCTTCTCGTAGGACCTACGAAAGAGGCCCCAAAAGATTGAGAGAGAAAAAAAAGACGCTGTAAACCGGAATGAGATTCGCATCCAAGGCAGAACATTTACGTATTTGCTCGCTTAGACGTCAATTTTGTCAACTGCGCTGAAAAATGCCAACGTTGGGGTTTCCCTTTAGAAGAAATCATGAAATCATCGTCCCTGATTAAAAACACCAAAATAAGCGGAGAGAATTTTTTGGTGAGTGAGACGCAGAATTATTTTTGCCACAATTCATATACGTTTTGATTCATAAACTCCGCCTTTTATGATAAACAAAAAATACAGTCGAACCGTCAAATTCGCACTTAATAGACAGTTTCATTCATGCCCAGTTCGTTAAGACGTGAACGAAGATGATCCAAACTAGCTCACCGGAAGGCCTACGATACACCGACCGAGCACAACGGATCTCAATATTTTTATATCGATCGATCATTTCTGAGACGATTGAGCCGAGAGAAGGCAGTCAAACTATTCTCCTTCTCATTACTGACAACCAGATTTCTCACACTTCTCGTATTTTCAACAAATAATCGCGTAAAACTGGGTAACTTTCATTTTTAAAAATTAGTTAAAATAAAGCAAAATTAAATTAAATATAAAAATTAGACGAAAAAATCCTTCTTGATAAATCAATCAAATTTTTCATTTGACAGATAACAATAAAAATTGGGAAAACACAAATTTCAAAAAGTATATATTGGATATGTTGAAAATGCCAACAGTGTACGAAGGAATAATGAGTGTTTATTTGACTACAAAGGTTTAATTATTATCTGCCAGATAAAAAATTCGACTAATTTGTCACGATTTTTTTTTTCAAATGGCCATTCTCCAGTTGGAGTTTATTTAAATTTTTATTTTTTTATTTTGTATCACACCCAGAAAACATAAAAACCGTTTACGGCGTTTGTCGATAGTCATACACAAGACGACAAAAACGATGAGAAGCGTAGTTCCTCGTAGTTTTTCCTACGCCAAAAAAAGAAAAATAAAAAAAATCTATGAGAACAAATTAATAAATAATTACAATGAATCATATAGATGGCGTAAATAGAAATCTATTCCGTCAGATTCACGTCTAAACATTGATTTAAAACCAAATAAATTTTATTTCACGATCAGTTTTAATAAATTCACGTAGAAACCATTTAAAGATTATTCGATTTTGAACGGTGAAATTTATTGTCGATGTTTTATTAGCCGTATAATTTATTTTGTCGAAGACATTGAGACATGCAGCCCTGTAGAATAGACTGTAGTTAAATCGACTTTAGGCATGTCCAGAACAAATTATTCATTTAAAAGATGAAAAAAAAATGCGAAATCAAAACGAATATTTTGCGAATCGATTGGTGCATTATCGTGCGAGAGAAACCATCAGGAACTTGCGGATATCCCAAGCCACAGAGAGTAAACATAAAAGTCAATTTTATTCGTTCGACAATTATTTTTATTTCGTAAAAAGAATTCTTTACATTTAACAAAAAAAAAAAAAAAACGAAAGTATATTATCGTTGAAATGGTCACTTTTCGTATAATATTTTAATCATCTCTGGTTTGTTGAACTTATTTAAAAAATTTCTTTTCGGTTTTTTTCCGCTATGCCGGCTTAGGGTTAGACGGTTACCGTGTAATTGGGGCACGTGTCGTGGTGGTCCGATTCCGTTGCCTTGTACGCTCGTTCACCTGCCGATTTTCAGATTTTTTTTTATCTCCAAAGGGTTTAGGACGATTCACGCGTCAAGTGTGTCCCGTCAGAATTTCCTGTTTCTTGTAGTGGTCAACGACCCTCATTCTCAATAAAAGCTCGCAATTCTCGCGCTGGATGAGCCATGACAGTTGACACGAGGACTGCTGCCACTAGTGCGAACAATATAATATTGAGCTTCATCGTGAGTTCTTCTTCTTCTTCTTCTTCTTCTTCATCTTCTTCTTCTATGGAAGAGACGATGAGAATGATTAACGGAAAAGCCTGTAATCAATTTGATGCAACTTGTTCCTATTATTGCCATTTCATTTGTTCAAGTCAGGCACACGTGCATACACACAAAAGCACTAACGTTTTTTTTTTAATTTTCTTTAAATATTCTGACATCAAAACCTAGAATCTTTTTTTCACGAAAATAAAACTTTTTCTATGAGAAAGCAAAATTAGAATATATTATTTCTACCGAAAATATGGGACACAGGATCTTGGCTAAAAACAGTTTTTTAGACTTTTTTTTCGTTGGATTCTTGGGTTTGCATGCAATTGCCAATATTTTTATTAGAAAGCTGATTATGTTTTTTTCCCATAAAAATCTACTTTCTGTTTATTTATTATTTATTTATTATTTATTTATTATTTATTTATTATTTATTTATTATTTATTTATTATTTATTTATTATTTATTTATTATTTATTTATTATTTATTTATTATTTATTTATTATTTATTTATTATTTATTTATTATTTATTTATTATTTATTTATTATTTATTTATTATTTATTTATTATTTATTTATTATTTATTTATTATTTATTTATTATTTATTTATTATTTATTTATTATTTATTACTGATTAAAATTCATTGAACGATCATAATTGGAAAATCCCATTTACTTGCGGTCAAAAATTATGTCAAAAAAATATTTCTGTCATCGCAGATTGGCACGTGAGTGCGAAAGTTGAAGTTTCTATTCACTACCGAGATTACGCAGTAGAATTTACGAGCGCTCAGAACTAAAGTACGCATGCATATCGTGATAAAAAAAAAAGTATCAACGAGAAACGTCAAACGAACAAATTGACGATCTGATGCATGGTGAACTTTTTTGTACCGTCGAGATGTTAACATTTTAATGTTAAAATTTTATAATAAATTATAACATTTCTCGAAAAACAATGAAATTGTTGCTCTTGAGGTACGATCAGGTATTACAGCAAGAGGTTCACTTTGAATACCTGAATTGACGTTCAATCAAAGTTCGAAACGAGCTCATGCAAATTTCTATTTAAGATCAATTTAAAAATAAACGATTTTTGGCCAAATTAAAAATGTCAATGCAGTTGTGGGACCCCTAAAAAAATTTTTTGCAATAAAAATTACAGGTGGGATATCTTAGAACACAGAGAGCTCTCGTGGCAGAGCGAAATAAAAAATCATCGATTATCGTGATCGTTTATCGTGGAGTCGTAATATTTTTACGTATGTGCCCCAAACATCAGAACCATTATCGTCATATCGTTCGCGAGGAATTTCTTGTGTCAATTTGCTTTACATGCATGATTCTACCATTAAACATAGAGACAGAATTCGGTAAAAAATATCTTTGACATCTACCATCTGTGATCCGATATCAATCACAGTTTTTGGTCCTTTTTCAATTATAGAGAAACCAATAATGTGGAAGAATAATGTAAATGGAATCATTCGTTATATATTTTATTGAGGTCAGTAACCCGTACATATCTCATGCTATAAACTGACTGTACAGTACACATTATATTTAAGGTAATGTAATACATTATATTTAAATGTAGTATATATAGAATAATTTTTTATTTATTTATCGCGATTAATTGTATTGATATATCTATTTATTTATTTCGATTGGCGCTTCTTTATACAGAGGAAAATACGTAAATGCTCAAAAAATATGAGTGAGCAATGTGCAAGTTTCAATTTGTACCTTTTATCGCATTAAAAAAAAAATCAATATGCATTTTTCAGTCAGGGTTTTTTTTTTAAATGTGTGCCATGCAGCGAAGAGCAATCCAGTCTTCGTCGCGATCAAAAGAAATAAGAGAGAGAGAGAGGGAGAGGGAGAGGGAGCGCAGGTCACTACAATTAAAGCTTGGTAGATGGGCTGATCTTGCTCTGCAGTGAAAAGATCGATTTGGACATACTGAAACTGTAATGCTATAAATGATCGCTGAGCGAATGCCGCGCGAATCTATGTGGCGGATGAGAGAAAGAGAAAAATTCTCCCCAGAGAAAGAATAAATGCAGAATGAGAGATAGAGAGAGAGGGGTAGATCTTCGAAGCGTGCGCGAGGCACGTGCGAACAGAAATGGCAGGGGCTCGAAACTTAGAAACGGGAGGCAGTCATTTGATCATTTGATGGGATTGCCCGGTGCGCTCGCGGATCGCGCGTAAAGAGAATGCGACGAGTCCAAGAGGGACAGAGAGAGAGAGAGAGAGAGAGAGAGAGAGAGAGAGAGAGAGAGAGAAGGATGAGATGGGAAGGGATGCTGGTGGAATGGTCGATGTGCGGTCCATGTCCTCCGCACGAACTCGCGGAGAGACGAAAAGAGAGAGAGAGAAAGAGAGAGTAACGTAGCGAGAGCCCCACGATCTCTCCTGGCGTTGCGCCCTGTGGTTACTTCAATTAGGTGGAATCGTGCTCTATCGCTGCTCACTTGGACCCCATCCCAATGCTCTCTCGGGTCCCGTATTCACGATATCTATATATCGTATCGAGAAAGGAGCCGACAATCTCTCGTTCTCCTTCCTCTACATAAATTCTTTCTCGCTCTTTCCCTCGAATCGATCGGCTAAGACGTGATTTCAACAATTTTGTATTTAATGCTAATGTATTTTGGGTTAATGACGCGCCGACAATGATGAATCTTTCCTGCCACTGATCAAGTAATATTTTCTGTCTTTCCTACCCTATTGGGGACAGACGCTACTGCTAGTGGCGCTGCTGTCGCTTGGAATCTAGAATAAGCAACATGCGTGGACGGCCATTTTGTCTATACTGAGCGCCATCACGAGATTTCAAGATCTTCTGTAAAAGTGATCCATAATATTCGCTCTCTTCGTATCTTCTAATTGGAATATTTGAATTTATATTGACGAAAGTTCAACGATAAAAATGACTATGATGATAGGATATATAATTTTATAATTTTCAAATATATTTTATAATTTTATAATTTTTAATAATAATTTTTAATAATAATTTTTAATAATAATTTTTAATATATTTTATAGTTTTATAATTTACAAAGAAATAATGCACCAAAAGAAATTTTCTCTTCTTTTTCGAAGCCTTTAAGTCACACGGTTATCCTATACAACTAATTTACATCTATCAGGCGCTGCTTTTATGCTCGTTTCCAAAGTTTATTGTAATTTTGATGAGACTGTGCGCGTGAGTCCGATATCTTAAGAGTTTTTAGGCCTGGCAGCGAGCTTGGCTCATTATCGCTATAAAACGGTGTGTGCCACGCTAGAAATAAATCTTTTACCACACGTGCCACGATCAGCCGGCTGCAAGGCAAAAAAAAATATCTAAAGTGAAAAATCAGTCCAGATCACAGTATCGAGATGCATCTTGGGTTTTCTGAACGATGAGATCCGTTTGAAGCGAAGTCGAGGATCTGAGGTTAGGGTATTTATATGCACACAGCGGGGTTGCACGACCATACAGAATCATTTCCAAATTCGGGGAATCCCGTCGTGAGATATTCTACGCTACACTATAGCGACGTGTGTGTCATATACTTTGCAAGAATGTGAAATAAATGCTGCAACTCGAGAACTACATTATAAATATCTCAAGGCGAGAATATCCCGACAGTTATATTTCCCATCAAAGCCTACGTGGCGACCCATTGTTAAAATTTTCGTTATAAATCCATCGTGTGGTCTGCACATATTTAATGCAAACGATCACCTTTATTTCATCAAGTTATGATAGAAGGAAATTATTTCAATCATTTATATTTTACTTATTTATATGCCCGCTGATCTACACAATTTTCTGATGTCGCCGCAATAAAATACACAGTGCCGTCGGGTCTCTGGTGACCCAGGTGTAGACCAGAGGATTCATCCAGTTATTTTGTTCGTTATTTAGTTATTGGGACATTATTTATCAACTGACTTGAGAGATAGGGCCATTGAGCAAATTCATTCGGAAATTTGTCCCCTTCAATTTATCGCTATTCGTTTTTCCGATATTCAGGCTGAACAGTCCAATTTAAAAAATAGAACTAGTGTCGCCATCTACCACCATCTGAATGAATTAAACGCAGCGACGTGACCGCGCATTCTCCCGAGAGGTGGCAGCACCTCTCGCTTTCACCACTTTCAGCTGCAACTCAACAGCACGGAACGACATTCAGTAACGATTTTTAGGTTACTTCGAGACAACATTGCATCCCAGCTTAACGTGTCAAGAAATTATCGAAAAAAAAAAAAGAAAATAATAACGCGCAATGTCGAAGAGGAACTCCGGCGAAGATTACAGAAAAGGTTTCGTTTAATCCTATTGTAACTATGCTACTCGATGACGGTGAAACGAACTATATGGTTTCTCGCAATCGTCACCATTGCGTCTATTATTTCCCTATTTAACGAGGGTGCGTGTGTGTGTGTGTGTGTTGTGTGTTCGTGGGTGTGTGGCCATGTTTACACGTCGCCACATCACACGATATCCTCGCTAAGATTTTGTCCTAGACAAAAATTCTTTCAAGGATACGCAAAATATATTTATTCTCCTGTTTTCTCGCTGATATTCGTACTTTAAGGTGATGTGAAATGCGGGTGGGTGCGAGAGAGATAGCTGCAATTTTTTTTAGACAACTTTTCGATAAAAGTAATTATTTTTTGGGCTAAAAAAACTGTGATTTAAGCTCGGAGAGTACTTTTCCCATTAAAATTTGCTATTGCCCAAAAAGCTAATTAATTTCAGCGAAAATTGTTCATACAAAATTTTGAGGTTAGGTTGGCTTTTCACATCTCTTACCTGTGGTGGACTTTCTATGGGAATTCGTTCTGTATCTTTAATGAACACGCACGCAATCTAAAGCCTTTTTTTCTTAGACGTTTTTCTGAAAAAATTCTACAGATGCGGGAAAAGGAAAACAAACGAGACATCGATCTTATGTAATAATTATTAGAGTTTCTAGCATTTTATTTTACACAAATTATTTGTTTCTCGGCGAAATAACCAAATTTCTTCCTTTTTCCTTCATTTTTCAAGTACATTTGAGGATACTACGTGTATACATACCCATTCAAATGCTGCCCTTAATGAAAATCGATTAAAATTAGTGTGTTTTGAATATAATTTTTTTTTTAAGTTTCATATTATACTTGCAAAGTTTTATGTTCATTGACTGATCAATTTTTCAAGTGCACTCTGCTGAATATTCTCAAAACCAGCAATTTCCGGATGAAATTTCATTTGAAACATTCCAAAAATTTTGAGAACCAATTTTCATAAATATCAAAAACTTGTCATGATTATTATTATGTAAAATCTATTCTCAGTGTCTTTCACAGGATGGTTTTTTTCCAGATTTTGATCTTATTGTGATTCACCCAAATTCTTATCCAATCAAAATTTTGATTGGAAATCTTTATTATTGTTATCAGACAAAAAATCCTTCAAAATTTACTGGTTGTACTGTTATACCGAAAAAGTTGGACACTTTTTAGAACTTTTTCTGAAATTTTTCTTGAAGCATGCTAAATTAATGATAATCTTACAATTAACAAAGAAAAAGATATTCTTTAACTATTAATTTACATATACATATTATTTAATTTGCTCCAATTGTCTAGATGATTTTTTTAATTAAAAAAATGCCCAATAACAGCCTGATTTCAATTTTGCATTGCTCATTTTTTCTGTTGTAAGATTATGTATAGTTCCAGTATTCAATAAACTTAGCGGTAAAAAAGGAATTTTGTTCTAAAAAATGATAATATAAAATACAGCAAGTTTAAAACAATGTGCATTGTTCAACATCGTTAGCAGTGATTCTATGGAAAATCTATGCTATGTACAAATAAAACGAGCTATGAAAAATTGAAATCGGATGATTGTTACGAACATTTAAATGAAAATTTACCTCACAGATAATTATAGTAGAACAAAAATAAGCAACTTCAATGTAAATTAATAGTTATTTATTGTATTTTCTTCCAAGTTAACTGGATATTTATTAGACACAACAATGGATAATGTATATGGCTTGTAAAAATAGTTTTAAACAATAGATATCTTTTTTGATACGACTGTATGGCCAGTACATACCTAATATTTTTGCCTTTGCAAAATATTTAGTGGTGAATGCCAACCTTTGGAAAAATTCTTTGTTGATGCGAGACACTCAGCCACCGAGCATGCTGCTTGAAAGTTTCCGGTTATTAAGTCAGCCTTGTTTAACTTGATCTGAACTTTGCCAGTGTTTGACGTTGTCAGGGTCAAGTGCCTACAGAGCAGAGGATGGCAGGGACGACGACAGAGGAAGGGATCGATCACCCCTCAGATCGGAGGATAGACGCGAGACATCTGGATATTCCCAGACTGATCCCAAGAAACAGAAACTAGCTTTTGGATTTGGAAAAAAGTCAGCCCCACCGGAATCCAAAAAGGGCATCCAAATCAAATTGGGCTCAACGTCGGTCAGTTTAAAAACATTTTTTACGACAAAAAATAAACTCCTATTGCCAAGTTTTAACGGGAAAAAACGAAACAAAAAAAAACCAATTTTTGTGTATATTTTCAGAAACCAAACGCGAAACCCGCAGCATCTTTTCAAAAGCCCACAGTAGCCTCGGTATTTAATGCCGACGATGACGATGACGAGCCAGAAGAAATGCCGGCTGAGGCGCGCATGAGAATGCGAAATATCGGACGTGAGACACCCACATCGGCCGGACCAAATTCATTTGGCAAGACAAAACAAGGATTTTGCGATTCCAAAAAAATTTTCGAAAAGACACTCAAGAAAGCCATGGAGGAAGCTAACAAATGATTCGGATCGACTAAAGCGAATCTATCCCGAAGAGCATTGTTAATTCTGTACATTAATTTACTATAAAAATAATAAGAGATTATCATAGGGATAATTCGTATTGTATTAGAAATGAGACATTTTACTCAATGCATCGATGATCGAACTATTATAGTGCACTGGTGCTATAATCTATTTACGGCCAACACTTTTTTTTTCGGCTTACTTAAATAACGTTGGCGAACATCGTAACTTTAGCAACAAACGATAAAAATCAATTCTTTACAAATGCATAGACAACGATACGACAAAAACGATGTAATTATTATTTACAAAAGTTTGTAACAGAGGACAAAAAAATGCATCACACTTTTTCCCTCCTAGAAATTGTAGATAAATTTTTTTCAAGCTTTAAATTCTAATCTTTGATTCTCCAAGAACTTTCACATCGAGAATAAATAACGAAAAAAGCAATAAAAATTCATATCTCAACTGAAAATTCTTAGGTTATAAGGATGGTAAATAAATATTTGAACATCAAAAAAAAACTTTGAATTTTTTTCAATATTTTTTTTATTTTATTTATGTACCAAAGTTACACGTAATTGCTTCACTTCCTGTTCTGTTGACCTTGACGCATATCCTGAAAACGATATAAAAAAAAAGACAATTAAAGAAAGAACAAAATGGAGAAAAAATAGAAATTCAATTTTTTAATTTTTTGTTTATCCTTTTTTTTTTGTTCTCTATATTTTCGATAATTACCCTCGGGAAGTTGCGCGCTGGTGGTGTCCTGATGCGACGATCGGCCTTTGATCTGTTTCGGACGACCTTGGAGTGAATTGCACAGGATACACAGTAGTGCAACTTGGCATATAATTTGGGGAGTTGATAGGCGTCATAAACGCTGGCATCATTGATGTCTCGAACGGCAGCAGCCTCGACAATGTTACGAATGACAAATTTTTTGATTGCCTTGTCCTTGGGAACGCATCGAGCACAATTTGTGCAACGAACGGGGTTCACATGACCGCGGCCATGCTTGGCGCGTCCTCCGTTCCTGCGTTTACACGTCTGAAAATAATAAAGATATATCAAAATTTAACACGTGCGTTGTAAAACTGCGTAAATTTAAACTCTTGGGGTGACGTTACGAGTAAATTCATTTTTTTTTTTTGAGGTTGTTATACACGTAATGATAAATTGGGACTTTTTCGAGGTTATGTTACGCGTATATTCCAACTTTTTGAGGTTATGTTACGCATTCCCAGATTTCGAACATCACGATCAAACTTTGACCACTCTATTTTTTTTCTTTCGATTCACAAAGATCAGGAAATTGAACCAAAGTTAGAACGAACAGTAATTGATAGTTTACTGTTGAAAATAACAGCAGTTGCCACAAATTTTTTACACACGGCTCACATGGCTTGCACGCTCGAACGTCGCTCGTAATGCGGCTAATTATTATCCGTAAATCCGATATATTATACACAAATAATTGACATCGTACGCACGAAGAAATTTGTTTAATGATTCTTTTGATTAATTTTCAATGGCAAAAACAATGAATTGTTGTTGTAATTGATTAAAAACGGCACGATCTTGCTTACCATCTCGTTGCGACAGCCAGTGGCGGCCAGTGGAAAGAAACCGGAAGAGAGTCGAAGCAGTCATGTTAAAAAAAGGAGTAGGTGGGTCAAACGAGCTACTCTCGCGACTTCCGGAAGTCATTTGTTTGTAAACAATATTCCTCACTCCATTTGCATGTTATTAATGATTCTCTAGCAGATATTTAATTACGAGCGTCCGTTGGAATGTAACATTATCAAGTTGCAATTGCCATGTATATTTCACATCGAGTTGAGCGCAAATACAATAATGGCGCCGATTTCAAAGCATCCCAACAAAAACACTTTTTCTCATGATTTATTCAAATTATTCACATCATTTGATAATAAATATTTTGTACAAAGCAAGGACAAACAATTTTTTTCATTGAATTAACATTTTTAACTGATAAGAAAAATTTGTTTATACATTAATCATCCCTCGAATAGAGTAGCTGACAGAATGGCTGCTTCTTCCGGCACCTTTTTCGCCCCGACCCGCCCAGGGGCGTCCTAATGAAAATTGCCTTCTGACTGCCACTTTTTGCAGAATGCGTCATCCAAAACTTTATAAATTGTGAAAATACAACAGCGAACTGCAACGCACTGTAGTGGCCACGAGCAGATCGAGGCATAGAGGACATAGCAATACACGATAATTCAAGGTACATCAATATGGGAACTCAAGACACGACAAATGTTATTAAGAACCATCTGAATGAAAGTAACGATAATATCGAGGAATATGGACCAAATTTAAAGATCCTACCGACCAACGATCAAGTTAAAGAGCTACAAACAATTTTACGAGACAAGTGAGTATTGGAAGATATAGATTTAAGGAAAACAGTGGTACCGCTTTTTTCCCAACGTCACATGGCATCAGCAAAAAAACCGGGCAATACGTCGATATTACTAGTGCGACAAAAAAATTATGTTAACAAGGTCAAGATTTTCGGTAATTTCATCTCACTCCTTTTTTTCTCGCAGAAATACCACTCGCAGTGATTTCAAGTTTTATGCAGATCGTTTGGTAAGTTGAAACGTTCATTTAAAAAAAAAAAAAGAACAAAACAATGGAATTTGCACATTGTATTCTTGCTACTTCTCCCCATTTACAGGGTGTATATCTTTCATGCATTTTCCTGCTGACACGTGCTGATGATCTATAGCATGATCTATATATATATATATATATATATATATATATATATATATTTGTGCCTGTGTGTGGGTGGGTGTGTGTGAGCTACACGAGTCCTAGTATTTTTGAGGAATAAAAAGCATTAAAGAAATACAAAGCACTGTCTATGAAGAAGTGCGTTTCGTAGTTTTGGTTTTTTTATACAGGTAGCTTTACTAATAGTGGCAGGGGTGAGGGAGGAGTAAACAATGTGCGAATTCCAAATTGCACCATTCTTCCCTGTCCATATCACCTAGTAAAAATGAGATTTGCTCCAATTTGATCATTAAACATTTTCAGAGCATTCGAAAATTTCAAAAAATCAAAATCCCTTTATTTCTCTGTGAAATCAAACTATTTACACTTTATTTGGCCAATTCGTCGAAAAATGAATCCCTTGATTTCTCTGTGAAATCAAACCATTTACATATGGCACTTTATTCGGTCAATTTGTCGAAAAATTCCTTTATTGATTCTTACCAAACTCAACACTAAATATTCTTATCCCATAGCCGGTTTGTTGATAAAATTATAACTCGATAGTTAAAAAATTACGAAAGTCAGAACGATGAGACTTTTTTAGAATTCAATATCCAATCAGATCTGAATTTCATAAGATATTTGTACCAAAAATTGCATTAAGCAAAGAGAATTTGATCCTCAACGTGTATGGAAAGTTTGAGCCTGCAAGGTCAAGCCATTGCCGAGATCTGGTAATTTTTACTTTTTGAGGCCAGCACAGACATTTCCATACATTGTTTCTAAATTTGATTTTTTGACTGGAACATTTTCAATAATCTGACATGAAAAGCCAGATGATTTTTTTTCATAAAATCAAAGTGACCTCTATGAGGAAAAAAAATAAATTATTTCACGTATTCCACTCGTGGCTTTAATTTTATCGTTATGATTTATGAAGCCTGATGCCAGAAGCCTCGAAAAAAAAAAAAAAAAATTCCTCAATTTTCTTGCAGATCAGACTAGTCATAGAGGAAAGCTTAAATCAATTGCCTTTTTCAAAAAGTGTCGTGACGACTCCGACTGGTGCTAAGTACAAGGGATTGAAGTATCAAAAAGGCAACTGTGGAGTTTCCATAGTTCGTAGTGGAGAGGCTATGGAACAGGTAATTGTTATACATATATTTTTTTACCTACGAGTACAAAAGCTTATTTAAATATAGGACATGTAGCAATGCTTTCAATTCGTTTGCAGGGTCTGAGGGATTGTTGTCGTAGTATAAGGATTGGAAAGATATTGGTTGAAAGCGATGCTGACACGCACGAGGCCACAGTTGTCTATGCAAAATTCCCAGACGACATATCCGAAAGAAAAGTCCTATTAATGTATCCTATAATGAGTTAGTATCGCAGAATCTATCAATTTCCTTATCCTGCTGTTTAAATGGTCGCACCACCAGAATTTTTCTTTTTTCACATAAGTTTGTCATATCTGATGAAATTCATAAAGCTAAAACGCTATGTATGATTTCACATAAAAAATAGAAACTATTAAACAGATTATTTTGTTTTGTGTCAAGAAAAATCGATCATAAATAATATTTCATTGATAAATGTATTATTGTATTTTTCAAAAAAAAATGTACCTGGCATTGTGAATGGCCTAAGAGTATTCGTGCCAAACCTCAATGATACAATTAATTTTTAAGATATCTCATTGATTATACTTGAAAAACCTACGAAAAATTGGGTTGCGTGGCCTTTTAATATCCTTGAGAATAAAACAATCCAACGATCCTCGATTGCCAAAATAATGTTTCTCCTCATCTTTTAGCTCGTTGGCTAAAATATTAATATTTTAAATAGGTACGGGAAATACTGTGATAAAGGCGATAGCTGTTCTAAAGGAACATCACGTACTGGAGGAAAATATAATATTGTCAAATTTGTTCTGTACACCGCCAGCTGCCAAAACTCTAGTCACCGCTTTCCCCCAGGTGACAATTTCGCACAATAAATTTTATTTTATCATTTGATTTCATTTATCAACAATTCGCTTAAATAAACTGAGAACTTATTGACTAATAAAATCGATATTCAAAATATTTAGTATTGAAAAAATGTCTGCATTAAAAAAAAGAGATTTATTGCTTATTCCGAAATTTACCAAAATCATATTATTTCCTTTTTACTTTTTCATTTTTCAGATGAAATTCTTGACATCGGAGATTCATAATATAGCACCAAATCATTTCGGACAAAAATATTTTGGTACGGATTGAATTCCCTTGAAAATTATCATAGCACAGAAAGTACCTTTAGACAGAATGAAAGAGAACCAGAATAGAGCAATGATAAAAAAACAAACTATCGAAGGTGGCATATGAAATGTAATCGACAACAGTCCTTGCTGGTGCAATTCTATACAAAAATACATTGTTATGCAACAATATTTTCGTCAATTTGATGCACATTTGATCGTTTTTCTCGAGCTATTGCTGTTAAAGGTGCCGATCCAAGTATTATTAAAAAACCTGGACTATTATTTATAACATTTAAGCTTAGTGTACTTTAAGTGAGGAAATACGCGGTGGTGCAGAATGGATTGCTACTACCTAACTACCATGTGTGCATTACAAAACAAAACCAAGAAATGAGCTTTCCTTCGATAGTTTGATATTTTTTTTGTTTTTTTACTATCAATTATGAGACTGCGTGCATCTATATTACTATTTTACCAGTACTTATACGGCAATTCCTCGATGTCAGGAAAAAAAATTCTTATTAATTTTAATGGATAATGAATGTTTTACACATTGTCGGTCAAGAATACGACATGCGATCTTGTTTTTTTTTTTTTACAACATTTAATCGGCAAACTATACGTATGCTTAACTTATCGATGTCATTGACAATTTTCGATAAAGAAAAACGTCTGTCCCACCGTGACAATTACAGTTGCGAATTGTGGTATTTACATTGAAATTGAATCTCCGGAAATTTTTGCTTCAAGAATTATTGTACATGTGTATATATATATATATATATATATATATATATATATATATATATATATATATATAATGTATATAGGAAGCTGATATAGTCAATGAAATGTGTGAAAATATTTAAAAATGTTTCAATATGTTCGGTAAGGCTTGGAAAAAATGTCATACTTTATGAAATTTAGTTTCAACGTCAGTGTAGAAAAAAAAAATGTTTCGTTTGATGCGTGTTGCAGGACTGAATGGGGTAAACTTTTTTTAAAAGTTTATTCGAATGCACTCAACGTTATATTTGCAAAAATGCAACGATAAACATGCCCACTTGTTGTATCCCATTTATCAATTAATGCGTTATTTTTGCTGAGCCAACCTTACAATTAGAATTTATAAAGAGGAGGGATGCATAATATTAGCATATTTATACAGAGTGTATGAGGGATGGAATGATTTCTTTTTTTTTTACAAATTTCACGGTTCCTCGCTATTTTCTTCGAATAGTATAAAAACAATTTTTGTATACAGGTCAAATGCCAACCATGATGTGTAATAGTTTTGAGTAAAAAAAAGAACCTTCTTTTGGCAGGATTTACAAAAGTCTCACTGTCCTATATGCAATGGAACGTCGGAAAATATACAACATGTGACACGAAGTGGTAATCTTTTATTTTTTTTCTTTTTTATCCTCATCCTAATTTTTGGCGAAATAAGACAAACTACGTATTTTTGGAATAAACAAGGTATTGGACAACAAATTTATATTTGTTATTTTTTTATTTATTTTTTTTTCATCGAACCTTATGCTGGAAATGTTGAAAATTACATTAAAAATAATTGTTTTCAGGCTGTTTGTATCACACTGTAATGAAAGCGGACTCGCAGAGTGGAGGACTTAAAAAAACGTTTCCCTTTAGAGATGTTAACGTGCAGCAAAAAAAAAATAATGTTATATCTATAGATCTGATTAATGCGAGGGAATAAGAGTGTGAATGGCATGAATTTCACACCGGGAAAGTTAATTAAAATATGCCGCTTAAGGATGTATTGCAGTATGTACATTCTCATTCAAAAGTAAACATCAAATCGATTTATCGTGGATTCTGATGAAACAAGAAGAAATAAAAATGCGACAATATTGAAAATACGAAAAATGTTAAATTATAAAAAAAATAATGGTAAAAAATTATTAATAAAACAGTTGAAAAAATGGTTTACCAAATATTTTGAAATATTTTTTTTGTATGCATTCTGATGACAAGTTTTTTCAATGAACTCAATTTTTCGATAAATTTCTATTTACTATTTATACTTAATTTTTTTCATAAAGTACGATTAAGTAGAAAAATATTAATAACGAAGTATTCATAAATAGTCGGCTTAGTTTTGTGCGTTGATAATGAATGTAATTTTTCGCCCTTTTTTTTTATAGTCCGCAAAACTAGTTCGATTTTCGACGAACGAAATTTCATCGAGAAATTCTATGCCGACCCAATGGGTTAGATTTTTCGTTAAGTTTCTTGGTCAGCAAAGAAATTTAAATAAATGAAATTCGGCGATGAAGAAAATTATCTGGCAATCGAAAAAATTGAATGAATTTTACGGATTAATTTTTTTTTTTTTAGCTACACGAAAATATAAATTCTTGAATAATGGGAGAAGTTAGAAGTACTATTTATAAATACGTAGGTCAATAATATTTTCATATTTTCGAAACATTTTTTTTAAATTCTTGGTCTAACTTAAGTCAATGGGTAGTTGATTTAAATCTTGAATTAACAATTTTTGTCAAAATAGTGAACTCTTGCCTCGTCTATAACGACAGGACTACCTTAAGAACGTATCTGATAAACTGGGTCACGGTGTTGAGTGAGTGTATGTATGTATCTAATAACAAAGCAGGCCGTCGGTGCTATTTTCACCGATGAAGATCGGTGAACTTTGTGGAATCTTACCAATGAGAAGATGAAGAAATCGATTGTACGCTAATTCGATAAGAAATTTATGCTTGAAATAAAATCGACAAATTTCTTTGATCAACAGTATTGTTTTATTCTGGAATAATAAGCTTCGAGGAAATTTAATGGAGGCATTATCATTATTATTATTATTAATAATGTTTTAAAATGATTATTAACCAAGTTAATGCTTTTGCTTATTTATACATCATTTGATATTCAGGTAGAAGCTCTTAATACATCATAATTTTACCGCACGCTCTTGCAAACGCCACAAATAACAGGATTTCATGTATATAATATTACATATGTGTGTGTATGTATATAAATATCTAGAAAATCCTAAACTAACAATATTATTAAAGTAATTAGAATTACTTGCCACAATTAACCCCATTATGTGTTACAACCGATGCATCTCCCGGGTATTCGTAGATTTTTTCTTCTCTTTTTTTGTTCCTTCCACCATCAGACTTATTTGTCTTTTGTTCGACCAAGACATTGTATATTCTTGAAATTCTGCTCGTATACGTCGTGCGCAGTCACACGAGAATTGTAAAAAAAATAATAATAATAATAATAATAATAATCTCACGTCATTCGCGATCTCTCGCAGAGAGAAGTTAAAGTATGTAATAGAAAGTCGAACGTTGCTCCATTAAATCTTTAGGCTGGCGTAATTTAATGCACATTGTGTTCGACTCCCCCTCATGGAAAATCCATATATCTTCAATATGGTTTAGATATTAATTCGATGTATCTGATATATTTAAGAAATATATTCGATACATCTTTTACATATCTCGTATATGGTTTCTCTTTGTGAGGGCTCGGGTTGGTAAAGAAAATATAACGTTTAACTATTTTGAGCTTGGAACTGTCGGAAAGTTGCGAATAAAAGTATTCAACGCGATTCTTAAGCGTATAAAAAAAAGGGAGTATCGACATATTTATGTATGTGGAAATAATCGTGAATCAACTGTCCCTCAATACTATTGCATCAAGTATATATAGCATGCTGCTAAATTGCAAAGTGAGCAAAAAAAATGTATATATATATATATATATACATCTTTGAAAGCGCATTGCCGAACTTTGGGCATCAGTCGGGCCTGATAATCATGCTTCTTTTGCCACATAAAATAATACAACAATCCTAAACCGTAAATATTTATAATAATGAACAAATGTGTGCACTGACGAACAAAAAAAATAATGCTCCGAGTGTAGAAATAAAAATCTATCGAATTGAAGGATAAACTACAATAACATGACGTGAAATTGAAACGCCAGTGGCAAAACTCGATTGAATACTTTCTAGATGTTTGATGAGGGGTTTATACATGAATTTTTCTCATTTTTCTTTTATTATAAAATAAAATGGGGGTCTTAATGTAACAATACACGTCGTCTTACTCATAATCATTTGCTCCACGTGTCCTTTCGAGTCTTTGATAAAATTATCTTGGCAGTACCTTTCACTCTGCTTGAGTTCCACAACCCCCAAAAAAAAAAAGAAATCGAAAGGAAAGCCTCTGAATAAACTAAAACATGGAAATATAATGACCGAAAGATTTTACGAAAATGTTTGGATGTGCCATGCATTGCCATTGTTTTGTCCTTCATTTTGGCTCCTTCAATCACTCTTCTTGCTCCTGATCATCCGATTTTTCCTCATTTCGGTCAACACTATCATCCATTCCTTCAGAATCCTGCTCGTCTGCCGTTTCTCTCGTTGTATTTTCGGATTCTGTTGGTTTTGGCTTATCCTCGTCATTGTCACCAGGTGTGGCTGACGGCCTCTCATCCAAATCGCTAAAACGAATTTTTCAGTCATCATTTCCTTGAAACTCCTTAACTATAATTAATATTTAATATTATTAATAATAATGATTATAAAAATTATCAATTTTATTATAATAATAAATTCAATTATTATAGTTTTTATTCTCATTTGTTCATTGTATGGAATTAATCCTTTTAAGATATAGAATCTCTATAAATTTTATTAGCATGTACTTAAGTACAAAAACAGATAGACAATTTGCAATATTTGCCTATAATAATTTACACATATCAAGCCAATAAAATTCATTCCAATTATTATTGAATTTTTTACCCCTCTGAATGTAGAGCAGTTGTCTCCTTGTCAGTAGATGCCTTTAAAATAAATCATTTCTATCACAGCTTGCGATTCATTGAAACTATATATAATAATAATATTATAATATTTAATATTCCAATAAATAATAAAACATCTTTCAATTGGAATATCAATTGCATACCTCTCGACTCGAGGAATTTCCATTCTGTTGAACATTGTTGCTGTGTATGGAATTGTTTCGACTAATCTCGGCCGTACTTGGCACTAATTTGAGAAATTTGTCCAAGTCGTCATTTTCATTTGCCCAATCAAAATTCTCGTAATCCTATAGATCGATAATTGATAATTAAGGATGAGCGGAAATTTTTCTTTTCAGCGATTCGAATGTTTATGGAAAATACAAATATAAAATTACCGCACAATAAAATCTTCATCATTTGAATATTTGTAATCGATACACTTATAATTATTGAGGAATAATGAGAATAAATTTTCTTTTTTTTTTTTTTTTGAGAAATTCGAATGATTATTTTAAATATTGCAAAATTACCCCGCAATAATCTTCATCATTGAATATTTGTGGTGGCAATGGATGTTTGATGCTTTCGTCCCTAGCTGTACTGTTACTCTGCATAAATTCCTTCTCATCCTCTTTTCCCGGTTCCGTTATATCGATAACTTCGTAATCGACATTTTTACTGTCAAGAATCATCAGAACGCGCTGCTGTCTTTTTTTCACCTGTAAAAAATTGTACATTTTTCATGCTCTCTCTCTCTCTCTCGTATTTTTCGGGTACAACAGAATGACATCACTCTGACAAGCATGAATCACTACAACAAAATTGGATTTGTAAAAGGAGTGTCGTTGATTTTCCATGAACGAAAAATCCAATTTTTCCCGAATATCGAAAACTTTCCATATGCGACATTTAAAAATCGAACGAAAAAATCAGATCGATTGATAACGTGTTTTGCTCCGACGAGTATTGAATTGAAAAGAAAGAAAAAAAACAATCTTAAGGCGTTTAGCTAACGAATTTTTAAATAGATTATCGCGCCATCGTTATCATTGATGACTTTAGTGATATAGTTATTAATGCAATTGTCGAACAAAAGGTCACTAAAATTGTAATCCGATACGATCGTGATGGCGCGTATGGATCACGAAATGTCATAAGAACGAGAGAGAGAGAGCTAGCTAGCTAGCTGTATGCATGTCTTTCAGCAGATCGAGGGTTGGCACTGACCAAGGTCTTCGAAAAAAAAAATCAAGCATGTGTATAGTCTCGCTTAAGGATAAAAATATATGTATTTGGTACTCACTTCTTTATTGCCGCTAATACCCGATATGTAAACTTTGACGGGCATGATTATAAATTATTTATAAATTTTGCTGTCAACCGGCACGAGTTTACTGTTTTTTTACTGACACATTCATAGACACAGCTAGAACAAACACGCACACGCGCGCGCGTATAAAATGGTCGGTGGTCAATTGAAAATAATGATAAACGAATCGCGACGATCACAACTGTGGCTGATTATGGACTGACGGCGATTACTATCTCTGATCTCTCGCTTGGCTCCGCGAAAAGCCTAGTCTTGAGGGGGTCTGGGGATTTTTTTTTCAGGATTTTTCCCGGGCTGGTAATTTACTTCGACCACTGAAGAGACAATAGCTGAAGATTGAAGAGGAGCAGCCCAAATTTTTCATGTGCGCGTGACTGAAAAATTCTGCCCTCTACTGCACTCACGCTGAACTAAATATCAATAATCTCTTTCTTCTCTGTCAATTATCGGCGGGGTGAACAATTGTTCACCGCTACCTTTTGAAATTGAAAAATGTTAACATCGGTGACCTCAAAACCGCAACTATCAGATACCGATTGTCGTTTCAATCATAAAACTTATTTTTTGGAGTCATAATAAACCCACCATTTTGAATATGAATATTTTGAATTTCGAATATTCCATTTAAAAAAAAAATGTTTCAATAGTTTCTTTATTTATCGTAAAATGTCTCGAGGTCTCGAGCATTTATTTTTCACGGCATTATGCCTAATTCTGTGACTAAAAATAACCCAAATGACCTTGACATCGAATAACGATACCCAACTTCACAGTGTACGATTGAGATCTTCAAAATGATCTGGTTACTACGTTCACGTACGTGTGACCAGTTGATCCGTATTATTAGGCCCACATCGAAAAATGTTGGGACCGATCCTAAATGGTCGTCTGCTGTGCTTAGCTCAAAATAACAAAAATATTTTTCACCGAAGAGTGTCGACACGTTCCTGCGGAATTACGAGACAGATGATACTCTGCAGGGGTTCATTCTTCAATCTAACCAAACACAGCGGATGTATTTCTACCGCGACAATTAGGGTAAATTGTTATCTGTATACATTATTGTTTCCTAATTATACAGTCTCATATTTTTAAGGTGAAATGATACACGTCTCTGTCGGTAAAAATCTCGTTTCCGTATTTTCACCAATGCTATTGATTATTTTGAGCTAAAATGGAATGTAATTTTTTACCAGTGTTAATTATTTGGAAGATGATACACTTTTTTTTGCTCAAAAAATTGACCGTTTCCGAGAATAATGGAGGAACGCGTTTTCACCTGTTTGTCTTGCACTCAATAGCTTACTTTGAATCTATGCACAGTACAAGAAGTGAAAAAGAAAAGTGTAAGCAACAAGTAGAAACTAATTTAGTTCAAAATATTGACCGTTTCAGAAAAAAATTAGAGAAACACGTTTTCACCTCTTTCTCTCTCACTCAATAACTTACTTTCAATCGCCTACACTTTCTAGAAAATCCACGCAGAATGCGACAAAACTGCAGAAAAGTGTAAGTAACGAGAAGAAATCAATGCCCAGCCGGTCAATGTTTTATTTTCCAATAAAATGATATATGACTCGGCCGGTCAAAATCTCATTTCAGTATTTTCTCTAAGATTGTTGATATTTCGAGCCAATTATATGAAAGATAAAACTCTGTTTTTGCTTAAAATATTGACCGTTTCGGTGAAAAATGAAGAGACACATTTTCAGCTAGCTTTCTTGCACTCGTCGCCTCTCAATGTATCATTTTGCCTTTAAATCCTATCAGAGAACTCTTGCTGTTTTATGATGAACTATTGCTGTTTTATGATAGCTCGTTAATAAAATAAACATCTATGGTATCATCAATATTCGTATAATTCTACAGATCTTATCGCGTGTTGAAAAATTATGGGTCGAACAGCGAGAGAACGTCATCGAAGGAGGAAAAGATCATTAAAAGATTCCGCACCCAATGAATCAGAGATTTTTAATTGTATGGAAAATTGGATGTTGTCCTTAAATTGGTTTCCTCTTTGCGAATTGACTCCGAGTAATTTTCCAATTACCGGCAGAGGCTTAAAGTGCCTCGAGAATATCGAGGTCTATGATGTCCTTGTAAAAATACCTAAAGAATTGTTAATAACCACAGCGAGTCTGCTGGGCAGTCATGCCCTTAAAATCTTTCAAACTAAAGATAATTATGAGGTCCAGTGTGTACTGGCCGTTTTTTTAGTATACGAAAAACACTTGGGAGAGAATTCTAGGTGGAAACCTTATCTGGACAGCCTTCCTAAATCCTACACTACTCCTGAATTTTGTTCCCCTGCAGAGAAAAAAAAGTTATCGTTTATTTTTAGAGATTTAGAGAAGCAGTTTAAAAAATTACAAGATAATCATAATTCCATTTTAAGGTCTATCGATTCTTTGAGAAAACTTAACAGGCATTTGTGCCCTCACTGTGATCAGTCCCTTTATGAAATATTTACATTTTCCGTTTTTAAATGGGCTTATTACACAGTTAATACCAGGGCAGTTTACATTGATAGTCGAAAAATGTTTAAAGAGCACATGAAACTGAAGGATGATGATAATATGGCTTTGGCACCTTTTTTGGATTTATTCAATCATAGCTACGAGGCTGCTGTCGAAGTCGATATCATTTCTGACCATGATAATCGAGATTATTATCAGATCAAAACATTGAAGTCTTTTGCTCAAGGAGCTCAAGTTTTCATCAATTATGGCTCTCACGATAGTCAGAAACTTCTTACAGAGTACGGATTCTTCATTCCCAATAATCCATTGGACCAAATTTCCTTTGATCTCTCCTATATAAAAATGTTCTCGTCCGTGCCTCAATTTTCTCTCGATTTCATCGTATCTCACAATTTCGATAAAAACATAGGTTTCATTTCCGAAGGACTGACTTATAATGCAAAAATTGTACTATTTATTGTGAGCACACAATCCACCATAGATCGGTGGAGAATGAAGGTTTACAACGGAGAATTTTCGTCCAAAGACACATGGCGAATAAATTCTCTTGGGAAAAAAATATTAAACATTAGAATGATCGAATTGGTGGATCAATTAAATAGTATGAAAAAAAATGTAGGGGAAACTTTGAGTTTCAAAATTGCTACTGGACTAGTAGAAGAATACATTAATTTGTTGAGCAGATCGCTCAATCAACTAAACTCGATGATTGATTAAGTAATTTAACTAAATTAGATCTTAATCAAAAAATATCTTACAAATCGACGAATTCTTGGTACTATATATCTTTTTTGTACGAATTTATTTAGTTTTGTAATATTAATGTGAATAAAGAAAAAAAAAACAGAATGGTCATTCTACAATTTGAGTTTTTTTTCTTCTTTACTTGCAGTATTGCAGTGGAAACGTAATCGATCGAGCACAAACGAAAAAATGTATTCCCCAAACAAAAGCGGTCGTCACACCAACAAAAGTACAACTCGTTGTCGATGGAGTAACGGGAGGAAAACCCGGTCAGCAAAAACGTAATTGCTTTCATCCTGGTGTTTCTAGCTTGAGTAGAGACAACAGTGGTTTTCTCGACAGTACACCAGTTACCAGTATGGAAATGATCAAAGCAATGCTCAGTTACATATGGCCCAAGGTTTGTTAGAATCATTCCCCGTGAAAATAAACCACATGGCCAAAAATATATCAACGACAATGAACTTTTGACCGTAAAATATGAATAAAATATATCTCATCCATAATACATTTTCAAGGATATATCGTGCAGAATATATTGCAGATATGATGATGATGCTGACAATAATAATAATAATAGTCAGTCTAACGTGAATTGGGCCCATAAATAAAATATATATTGTGGAATGCACTTTTCTCCGTGTGGGATCTTTTATGAACCACTTAAATTCGATTATAAGTAGAAAATAGAAAACAATAAGTGTAAAAATAACTGATATATCATGTATCTGCTCAGGACGAACCAGAAATAAAAAATCGCGTTAAATTGGCCGTTGCACTGTTGATCGGCTCAAAGGTCCTGAACGTTACTGTTCCATTTATATTTAAACACGCGATCGACACATTGAATGCATACTCGATCGCAGCAGGTGGAGAGGCAGTTCTTGGTATGGGAACAGCACCGGAAACTGTAACAACCGTTGCGACTTCGATACTTCTCGGATGTGAGAAAAATTAAAATGTATCCGATCTACATATATTTCACGATTTACATCATCGAGTTTGTAATAACAAGATTGATGCACGCAGATGGAATTGCACGAGCCAGCGCTGGAGGGTTCAATGAATTGAGAAACGCTGTTTTTGCCAAAGTTGCACAGCACTCTATACGGAAAATCGCAAAAAATGTTTTTCTACACTTGCACAATCTTGATCTGGCCTTTCATCTGAGCAGACAGACCGGTGGCCTTTCAAAGGTGAGGTAAATGTTGATGAAAGAAGAATCATGTCGATAGAATTGTTCGAGGAGGTTCATCATATTTAAAAAATGGATAAGAAACGAATGAAAATCGTTAACGATCGTAAATCGAATAACAGAATAACCAGATTTTTCCATTCGGATTCCTTCAATAAGCCCGATTATTTGAGACGGCCCTTAAAAATGCTTTTCGCTGATTTAATTCAAATAATGAAACTTATGATTTTGTATTAATCGAATAATTTCGCATTATGAATTCTTTACGAATTTCCGCAATGAAAAGAACGTAACGATACGTTCATTTGTGTCTCAATTGCAGATGATAGATCGTGGAAGTCGAGGCATAAATTTCGTTCTCTCGGCGATGGTATTCAACGTCGTTCCCACGATATTTGAATTGGCACTGGTGAGCGCGATCCTTGGCATAAAATGCGGCCCTGAATATGCCGGTGTTGCATTAGGCTGTGTTGGCATTTATACCGCATT
This sequence comes from Dyspetes luteomarginatus, assembly GCA_963669185.1. Classification (NCBI taxonomy): domain Eukaryota; kingdom Metazoa; phylum Arthropoda; class Insecta; order Hymenoptera; family Ichneumonidae; genus Dyspetes; species Dyspetes luteomarginatus. The sequence continues at coordinate 8,660,515 of OY769909.1, read as the reverse complement.
CACACTTGCGGTAACCCAGTGGAGAACAAAATTTCGCGTTTACATGAATCGAGCTGAGAACGAAGCCGGAAATAAAGCGGTCGATTCGTTGATTAATTATGAAACAGTAAAGGTTTGTTTAATAAAATTTCCCATTTTTTTGTTTCTTCGAGAATTACGAATTTGCCGCTTAATTCACAATTTTCAACAGTATTTTAATAATGAAAAATTCGAGGCTCAAAGATACGACGAGTCTTTGAAAAAATACGAGGCTGCCTCGCTTAAAACTAGCACGAGCTTGGCGATGTTAAATTTTGGTCAACATGCAATTTTCAGCGGAGCTTTGAGCTTAATAATGGTCATGGCAGCGAATAATATTGTAGAGGGTGAGTTTCTTTTTTTTTTCATTCAAAATCATTCTCGTTTATATAATTATTGTCTCCTCAGGATTCGAATAGAATTGAAGAATCGAAAATCTTTTTTATGCAGGATCAATGACTGTTGGCGATTTGGTAATGGTGAATGCTCTCCTGTTCCAATTATCAGTTCCTCTTGGATTTCTTGGTTCCGTCTATCGAGAAGTTCGCCAAGCTTTCATCGATATGCAAACGATGTTCACACTGATGGCAAAAGATCCAGCGATCAAAGTAAAACATTGGGCAATTTTTCTCAATGATTCTTTTATTTTTATTATTTTTAATTAAAATTAACTATGAGTAATTGGTAAAACTTGAAACAGAATAGAGTCAACGCCGTGCCTTTCATCGTATCACCAGCGACTTCCGACATTGCTTTCAACAATGTGACCTTCCAGTATGTCGAGGGAAAAACAATTCTCAACGACATGAGTTTTACGATACCGAGTGGAAAAAAAGTCGCGATTGTGGGAGGTTCTGGTTCTGGGTGAGTTTCAATCTGCTTTCACGTTTTGACTACCATTTTTTTTTTTTTTTGCTATACATATTTTTTTCTATGAATTTTAATTATCGAATCATTACAAACTCGCCGGACTCAGGAAGACGACGATCGTCAGATTGCTATATCGTTTCTTCGAGCCCCAGAACGGTGAGATTTTTATCAACGGACAGAATGTCGAGGAAGTTGATATGGACGATTTAAGACAATCGATAGCGATTGTACCGCAGGTGCGAAGTTACCTTGAAAATATCAAAGTTTTACGGTCCCTCAACAATTTGTCAATATGCTTCATCTGATTTTTCCTTATTTTCAGGACTCTGTGCTCTTCCACGACACGATCTACTACAATCTCAGCTATGGAAATTTGGCCAAGAGCGATAGGGACGTTTTCGAGGCTGCCAAAATGGCAAATTTGCACGATGCCATTCTCAAGTGGCCTCAAGGTTACGAAACGCCCGTCGGCGAGAGAGGACTGAAATTAAGCGGTGGTGAGAAGCAAAGAGTAGCGATTGCTAGGGCAATTTTAAAGAACAGTCCAATTCTCATATTTGACGAGGCGACATCGTCGTTGGATTCAATCACCGAACACGTAAATTTCAATTGCTCGCTAATTCACCAAATATATTTCATATATTACGGTCATATTTGATTAAATATTTTACAGTAACATTTGATTCAACATTTTACAGTTACATTCAAACTTAAATTAAATAATCCGATCTAAACTCTTTTTTTTTTTAATATTCTTCCTGTAGAATATCCTAGAGGCTCTTCGCAGAGCAACTTGTGGTCGTACGTCGATCGTGATAGCTCATCGACTATCAACGGTCATGGACGCCGACGAGATTCTCGTTTTGGACAATGGCCGCCTGGTGGATCGAGGAACTCATGAGGAACTCGTGGCAAAGCCTCGATCGATGTACAACAGATTGTGGGAAGCTCAACACATGGGAATCGATAAAGCTTATCGAAATGAAAAATCTTGAGACACATTTCTCGAGAGCCTTTTGACGAGATTCAGGCGCTCTCGAAGTTTGCGTTAAATATTGTAAATATAACGTTGGCGACAAACACTGTTGCGCGAGCAATTGTACAGTATTTACGACGAAAATCTATACAGTTAAAAAAAAATAATAAAAAATGATAACCGTGTTTACAAAAGTAAACATAAAGATGCTGGCATCTTTGATGTATTCAAACCAGTATCTATCAAGCATAAGAGGAAAAAAAAATGCAAAAAAAAACATTGTATGTAGGAATATAAGGGTGAGATGGGGATGTATTGAATATTAATGGAACGCTCTCGCAGTCCCAATATGGGATAAAGTCACACGTTCCAAATTTAAAATACATACTTCGACATAGTTATTGATCTCCTTGTGTCTGTTATTGCTTCTCATCGTCATGACTACCGTCCTACAAAAACAATCATGGACGCCGCTTCAACCGGCAATATGTTGTCATTTTTTTTTTTTTTTTTCGTATTTTTTGACAATTCCAATTTGAATTGTGACACAATCGAGAAGACTGACAGTGACACTATTGGAGGATTGAGATGTGATTAGTCGAGGTGACGATTTTCAAATCGTAAAATGCAAACTGAAGTGCCTGCACTGCCTGTAGTGTCTACCGATGGGCGCAAACATTCAACGAGGTAAACTCTCGTGTGTCCAGTCATGTTTTATAAGAGCGCGAATTAGCGGTGTTAATTATATAAATTATTGGTGCAATAATTTTTTGGAATTATTAATAATTCTTGGTTGTTTTTTTTTTTTTCTCAGAAATCCAGATATAAGCACTAAAAGTTCACAAGTAGATGTTAAGAATCGTAACACGTGCAAGAGCTCTTCTCATTTTGTGTCTAATCGCACGCAATTACATCCGTTAGTCGGTTTGTATAAAAATTGTTTTTTTGCTTTAAACTGGTTTCCGTGCTATATTAAATTTTATTTAATGCTCATACTGTTTTGCGATACAATAGGAGGGCCATATAGAAATAGTATGAGACTGTATGCACTTTCTGAGCCAGTTAGATCGACTAATAAAACGACCGTGGGCCAGCGTGTCATGTCGGCAAAAATGTTGCGAGTGAAACAATTACAGAATCAGCTGACCGATGCCCATTATCACTTGAACGTAATTATCGTATTTACAAAACGTGATTTTTTCAACACTTTTATTTGGGTCAGTAATTTTTTTTTGTTTGTTTTTTATAATCAGGAACTGGCTAACGAAAACAGACTACTGAAAGCTCTGCAGAAACGACAAGATTCTGCATTGAGAAAATACGAAGGTACGAATGCTGAATTGCCAAGAATTATAAATTCTCATCACGAAGAGCTTAAAGTGTTGCAAACTAAGCACAAGAAATTAAAAATTCAACACAAACATACGTGCGATTTGTTGAAAGAGAAGGAAAATGAGATATACGCGTTGCAGGTAAGTTTTACTTCTCATTAATTGCTCCCTTATAGACAAAACTTTTACTCAAGAGTTAATCCGCAGAATTTCATTAAAAAAATTATTCGATAAGTTAATTTGCCAAAGTTGAAAAAGTTATTTGATAAATGAATTCACAGGATATTTTTGTTTGTTAAGATATGTATTAAATGCCTAAAATGACTGTACTTTTTGTAGTCACAAAATAAGCATCTGATACAATTGAGCAAAGATCGAAATCTCGAGGAACGAGACAAATTGCAGATGCGTGTTTCCGATCTTAACTTCAGGATTCAACAGCAGCAAGAGACTATTCAGGCAAATAATCCAATTTAAAAAATAAAAAAAAAATAAACCCGAGTCTTCTGGAATGATGCATTTATTTTTGTTCATTTTTTCTACAGACGCTGAATAGAAAATTGGCTCTTGAGAGTAAAAGCTTGAAGCATCAGCTCAACGCAGAAGCGGCAAAGCACAAAGAGACACAGAAAAATTTGCACGAGGCTTTGGAAAAATTGAAGAATCTCGAGGATTTGCTCGACAACAGAGAGAAGAGAATGTATTACAGCGGTCGTTTGCCGGTTTGCAATAAAGGAAAACCTATGGGGAGTCAGTCCCTCATGAATTTAGGACAAAATGGGTAATCAAGTCGATTTAGGATCTTTTTGTAAAATTCTGTATTAACTTGGTAATCGTTTTTAGTGTTTCCTCAAATCCAATCAAGTCCGGGAGTAAAAGTAGAGGCTCGCAAAATGATGCAGAGACCGGAAGTTTGGTGAGTCAGCTTAAATCAGAGTTGGGCACTTTTTATAAATAAATTATTCGATTGAAATTAATTGATAATTGATAGGTTGAAAAATTCAATATTGAAAATAATCGAAAAATATCATTGTCGTTATTTTTTTCGGTTATAAACCAAATGAATGATAATTTCAGCCAAAGCTCACGAGAACAGAATCGAACGAGGAAAAGATAATATCAAGTCTCAAAGAGGATCAGAATGAATCGCTATTGGTAACCGAGACAATGAGTAGTCTTCAGCAAGTACGAAAGTTTCGGCTACAAAAATCCTACAGTAGAAACGGTTCTGCCGGATTATTGGGCGAAATGGAAAAATCTGATGAAGATGACACTGCTCGAAACGAGAATAACGAAAAAACTTTGAATTTCGAGAAACTGCGAGCAAAAAGAACTACAATGAACGAGGACGAGACAGCGGAGGAGATGAAGAAATTTGTCGATAATTTCGAGATCACGCATGGGAAAGGACCGTACAAATTGCCAAAGCAACTAATGAGAGAATTTGGCTACTCGAGTAGCGAGAGCGAGACGGATACGAGAGAAAATGGTGACTTGGAATATGAGCCAGCGTTGTTGGCCAGCAAATCGAGAGATTTGCACACAAGGTTTGTGTCAAAATTAAATTCTTTGAATTCTTGCTTGTGAAGCCCGAATGAAAAACGATGACAGACAAAGAATTTTGGATAAAAAAATACGATAGTCATCATGTTTTTTGTTCCAAAATAAAAAATAAAAAATACACAACAGCGATTGTATTTTTGGGACCAAAATCATTCGTCTTCTATCATTTATTATTGTGCTTTTCAAACAGGGATGACTCTCTATATTTGTGTCTAGCTGCGTTTTCCACGAGTCACGAATAATTTCATATCTGTAAAAGCTCAAACGAAATTTCAGATTAACAAACGATCAAACAACAATGGTCGATTCACTTTGTAAAAAAACGGGCAAAATGAAAATATACCCAAGCACATCGGACAGCGAGTCGGAGCATGAGAATGAAATAAATATCGTGTCGAATAATAAAAAAGATGATTACAGTCTTGCATTGCGAAGAAGATCGCAAAATGGGGAAGAAAATGGTAGCTTATCGTTGGATGAATTTTTGAAGCTCGATATTAATGCAACTGACTCGGATTTGGAGATGGAAAGACTGAGAAAAACAAAGGCTGAAAAAATGGAAAAATTTAAGTCGGAAAATATGGAAAAATCATTGAATGCTGCATCGAATGTATTACCGATCGGAAGCGACGAATCCAGCCAGCAGCGTTTATTGAACATAACAAAATCTTGGACAGAGCTGCAAGCGAAGATAAAAAGAGAACGAGAAATTTCAGAGAATCAATTGAAGGCTCTGAACGAAGGAAGTTCGTCGAATTCATATTTATTGGAGAAAAAATTAAACTCTATCGACGGCAGCGATACTTTAGAGAAAAATTCTTTGGTATCTGAAAAAAATAATGAAAATGCTGAAAAATCGTATCAAGAGACTTCCGGTGAATCAGTTCGATTGCAGAGAAGAATCAACAATCGAGAACGACTTCCGCTTGAAGATAATATCGAGATACCTCATTCTCAACAAAATGGAACAATTCGAGACTCGCAGGTGAGCGAAAATGTTTCAACGAAGAAGCCTGAAATTTCTGATTGCCATCGTCAATCTACATACGTGAAAGCAGAATCGGAAATGCTAATTAAAAATAGCGAAAATGCAACGAATCACGAAATATCGGAAAAATCATCAGCTGATGTGGATGGAAAAATTGCGATAGAAAAAAATGACACCGTGAACAAGGAATTTGAGGATGATGACGAAGACACAAAAATGGCAAATTTCAACAAAGAAAAATTGCTCGCCGCTATGAGAGCGATCGACGACAATGAAAACATTGAATTCGTCACCAATCAAAAACATCGTGGAAATAATAATCCATCTATTCGATCTCAATCGACGATAACGGAAAATCTCTACCGAGGTTTACCCACTCATTCACGAAAGAAAGACGATATTTTGAAGGAAATATTCGGCGATGTTAAAGGTGAAACAAAACTTCGTGCTAGTTGCAGCAAATTACATTGAGTTTTACGACGAAACGTTGACAAAACGGCTGACAAAAAAACAGCATTTTCTATTGATGCACGTAGGGCGTGAGAAGACTCAAATTTCACCCTCGATCGTTAAATATCTGCTGTTCCTACAGGAGAATTTTAAAAATATAATGCAGCATGTAGATCGAACACTGGACAAAAAAACCTGAAAATCCTGATCGTACAAACGGGTGAGGAAAAAAACTTCGCAATTTGTATAAAGTCTTATTTAAACGTATTGTACTTCTACGAAGATCAAGATAACAAGAGAAAAAAAATAAATAATTTCTTACAATAAAATACACGATGATTTCTCGTTGTGGGAGCTCGAAATAATCAAAAAGGTGATCTGGGGCGTTTTGTGAAAGTCAATATAAAATTTATTAGCTAAAAATATAAATCTGATCGTTGTTTTTTTTTTTTATCATACATCAACAATTTGCATTATCGTACATATTATTAAATTAACAAAACAATTTATATATAAGAAAACGTGTCGATCGGTACAATAATATTGATATTCTGTACATAATTTTGTTTTTCTTTTTTTTTTGTTCAATACTCGCTAATACTCGTGGTTAGTCTTGTACATTTACAAATATCGTAAAAACTTGCTCATCTTGCCAATTATTTCCAGTGCTTTTTTAACGAAACAAAAGCACCGTTCTTTGTTTCTTCATTCGAGTTTTCTCATTGTTATTATCAAGATAGCCTTGGCTCTGCGTACTAGTCAAATGAGTGATAAAAAAAATGATCTTTTTTACAATTTCGAAATAATTGTCATTGCATTGCATTCTGCGCTACCTCTCGTGTCTCTTAGTACAAAAAATCAATAATAACAATTTATTATCGAATTTATAACGCCTACGTATTTCCATTGAATTTTTTTACTTAAAAAAAAAATCATGTAAAAAAAAGATTATCGAGATTCTTTATGAGGATATTTCGATAAAACTGTTGAGCCAATGAGCCTGAAAATGTTACAAGTGTAATATATATATAGACTCTATACAGAAAATATTTTCACAATTCACGAATTTATGATTTTATGCATTGAGAACACAGGCTGTCGTGCAGGCCATGATTTGCTTTTAATTAATCCCTAAAAATTAGTTAAAACAGATTCTTTCTGTTATTTTTTTAATTTATCAATCATTTGATTAGTTTGCAGACCTGCAGCTATCTCAAAGTGTATCATATGGTGAAATTACATTTTAACGTAAGATCCAATAATTTTTGGCATCAACAGGTAGGTAACAGACAATCATAGGCGCGAATTTTTGGTCGTAAATTTGAATCTTGAAATTGACCCTATGTTCAAATTTAAGATATTCCTTCCATGAGCTCATAGTTTTCTGAAATAATTGTTTTTTTTTTCAAATATAATTCTCTTTCATGTTGGCAAAATTAAAAAGTCTGTTATTGACTATCAGAAAGAAAAATTAAATAATGAAGAATGATTTCGTACACATGACCCTTATGAGTGACGTGGCCAACTTTATCTTCAACTCAAGAATGTATGCACTTTTCGAGTTAGAAAATAAAATATAAAGGCTGCTACGTATTTCTGTGTCATGTACGATTCTATTGGGGATGAGAAAAAAAGTTGTTCAACACAAAATACAACCCTGAGCAAAAGGAATACTTTAAATCAGCAAAACAGCTCGGCATAAGTTCGCGCCTGAATTGGGATTTAGCTTCGAACTTGAGATAAAATTTACTACAAAAAATTCGAGCCAAAATCACTTCCCATGGTCCAACTGACATCCGGAATCGTGATTCTTAAACTTCGTAAGTACTGAATATATTATTGAACGATCCTCGTACCATTTAAGCCCCTCCCCAATAACAAAATAGTTCAATAGTCACTATTTCACATGTATTTTTTTTGGCTCTACCAGCCCCCTTTTTTTACCTCGTCATGTAACGACTCTAACGATATTATTGAGGTTGAATTCTCTTTTTTTTGTTACCTCAATGGATCCCAAACCCAAACATAAAATAACCTTTCAAATATTCAACAAATTCAAACTTAACACAGGATGGATGGTTCGAACTGACTTGGGCATTCTTTGTTCTCTTTTCATTTTTTTTTGTTTTTTCCTTTACTCACATCAGTTAGTCTCCTCTGAATTTTCGCTAAAAATCACCCATTGCAGCGATTATATTGGACAGAGCTGTTCTTGCATCGCTCTCCTGAAATACACTGAGAACCTCCATCGCTTTTTGCGAATGTTCTTTTTGCAATTGCTTCGTTTGCTCGATTCCGGGTCCTTTTGTGATAATATCGAAAACCTTGAACATTAAAAGTTTTATTGCCAGAGAGAGAATTTTTTGGTACCCTGGACAATCGTATGCATTTTACGAACCTTGTCGTAATCAACATTTTGTACGGATTCAAGGCCCTTGTCGATTTCTGTCAAAATTGTGGGATCATACTCGATGTGAAACATAACTGGTGCCGAGCAAAGATTGAAAGGCGTTGTAGAATCTTTATTGATGAATGGGCTGAGATCCAAACAGGCCTGAAGCAAATTGTCATTTATTTACAAATTGAAAATCGTAAAAATCATCCTGATAAGCAAAAAAAAGGGAGAATATTTACCTGCCACGCAAGAGCCAAATGTTTGCCAAATTTGTATCCCTGCTCTTGAATTTCCTCGTTATGTCCGGCAAGTTTTAACGTCCCCTGACAAGATTTGCCCAATAAAGCACCGGCGCTCAGTACATTTTGTAATGTCCATTCCTTGACCGCATAGCCCGTACGATCGATCGGCGGTATCGCCGGCAATGGATTATTCTGACTGTCTCTACGACCAACAAATTCTGCTTCTGCCAAATCACGAACAGCACTCGACATCAATTCCACAACCTGAAAAGAAATAAAATTAAGATTTTTTATTCTTAATTTTTCTAATCTACCCTGTGACTTGGAATGAAATTTTCTGCCTCAAAATTTTTCTTTTGTCTATCAAGCCATTTTCTAATCGATAAAAATCGATCAATCGATTTTCTCATTGGTGAGTCATATATATATATTTTTTTAAATCAAATATCTTACATCTTGATTCCTCAAACTGGCCAATTCCGCGCTGCTGTTCCCAAGTAGATAATCACCACTGAGTAGAGCAATTTTATTACCAAATGTCATGTCGTTGAGTTCTGATGCTTCAGGATAAACACCAGGCTGTATGTTGACTAGGCCCTTGTGAACCAAATGGCTCGTTCTTATCATCTCTGTGACCTCTGCAAGAGCTCGTTGGCTGGTATCATCAAATAAAAAATAATTACATTTTCCCAAAGTGCATAAGAAATTATCAATGACGATTTTTCTGGCAATTTAACTTTAAAAAAAAATTAAAATGAAAGTAAGGCTGTGCACCTATGCAAAACTCCAGCAGCTTTATCCTCTTCCATATCATCGACATTTAAATGACCAGCAGCTTTTGATATCAATAATACTATAAGGCCCCATGCTTGCATATTATTTCTCCCATTGTAGATCAAACTCCTGTGAAAATAAAAAAAAAAACAAAAAAAATTACCCATAAAAATCCCAAGAAAAAAGATTCAAAATTTTGTAAACGCTGGTTGCGCCACAACGGTGAAAATACGAACTTTGCAGTTTTTAGCAAAGGATGATTCGATCCAACGAGTTTTCTTAAATGTAATGCAACATTGGCGATCTCATCACTGAGCAACCATCGAAGGCTGAGAAACGACGTAGGATAACCAACAATTTTTTCAGCCTCGGAAACGGCTCTGTTCCAATCGGGTTTTTGATTAGCTGCCACTTTTGTCCCATAATTTTTCATCCCATCGAGACAAATATTTCGTCGTTTTGGTGACACTTCAGCACGATTTTCATTGCACAAAATTATATACTTATCGCACAATAAGGACGACATTCCATTGCTCTTTCGGAGCATTGCCAGGAGTGACTTGTTTACGGACATTTTTTTATTTTATTACTTTTTTTCTATTTTTTTGGGACTTAATCCGGGCAGGGATGCGTGCACGCGTACGTCGAAAGACTGTTTGGGGGCTTTCACTCGGAACGTTCACGTAGGCTCTTACATGTTCAACAGGTATTTTGAAGCGTACGACTTTTATAAAAACTTTCACCTCTGACCTCAATTTCTACACGATAACCCCCTTCGTACCTAATCCGTGACGTAGAGTCCGCCGCATTTTTCTGCACCCCGCTTGCCTGCTGCTCTTTGAAAAGGGGGAGGGGTGATGGAACGGAATCTCAAGGTCAAAGTTATTCATGCACTAGCAGATTTTCAAAGGAATGCACAGTATAATTTGGGTGATAGCGAAATTTTAAAAGCATTTTTCGGGTATTTGTCTACGAGTTGAGACCATGAAGAATTTTAGAACATACTGTTACGCATAAATGTGTGTGACGACAATCTCATCACTTTTAAACGAAATTATTGAATTTCGGAATTTATGCCAAGGATGGGATTTATTTCAAATTCGAATATTTTGATTAAATGTGTTTTTTATTCTTTTTTTAAATTAGCGAAGATCACGAATGAAAAATTGACACAAAATTAACGAAAATCATTAATACTAGACATTGATCAGGGCTGTTTAATTAAAGCGGGCTTGTTTATTGATTATCCAAGGACATTTATGCTTTTTTACGGATACAATTAGTACCGGATGCAACATTTCCTATATCGTGGATTCCGGTAAAACAGCATACTGCTATAATCGCCTTCGTCTAGCTTCGCGGCGCTTGCAGCGCCGCCAGTTTGTAAAATCCACACAGAAACCGCACACAATACATAAAAACGTTGGTACAGTACATAGATGATTATATATGTACATATATCAGTGTGTCGACACTCGGCACGTGCGAAATAATATTTTTCTCACCGGCGCGAGTCTGTTTACATCCTGTCGTTGCTAAAATTTGTTTCAAAAAATTTGCCAAGTCCAGTTCGAAAAATTCATTAATTTCTCCGACGTTTCATAATCGAACGCCGCCTCCCTCGTTAAACATAAGTATTTATTGTGTCATGCCGCCAAAACGAGGACGCCCGGCTAAGGTTTGAGTCGTCACAATTGTTCGAAAAAAATAATAATTATTAATTCAATTCGATACTGACGAGCCAATTTTTAATATCAAATTAATTCATCTAGGTCGGCTCAGCAAAAACCGCAAAAGATTCGAAATCCACTGTTGCTCCAAAAACACCAGCGAAAAAAACAAAGAGAGAGGATGACAAAGATGAGGAGCCTGTATCAAAAAAAGCCAAAACAGAAACACCAAAAATGATGAACAAAACAGATACGGATTTGGATAAAATTGATTTTGGCTGTGAAAAATTAAATGCCAATGAAGACAAGTACAATTTGAAAATTATGACATGGAATGTTTCAGGAATTAGAGCAGTCATCAAAGTAATTGCGCTTTAGACAATTCTATCTGTTCATTCATTTTATTCTTATTTCGAGTTTTTTCAAGCATTCGTAGAGAGAAACTTAACCAATAACTTTTTTGCTTTGTTTTTTTTTGTTTTAGAAAAATGGCATGGATTACATTTTAAAGGAAGATGCTGATATAGTCGCATTGCAAGAAACAAAATGCGAGAGTAATAAGCTCCCTGTCGAAGTCAAATTACCCGGATATCAACGTTATTTTCTAGAGAGTATTGTCAATTTTTTTGTTAATTTGAAAAAGAAAAAAATATATATATTTTTATTTACGTTTTATATTAATTTTAGGCAAGAAACCTGGCTATTGCGGTGTGGCATTATATTCAAAAGTTAAACCCATTGATGTTAAGTATGGTCTGCAAAATTCGGGCTGCAATGATGAGGGCAGATGTATCATTGCTGAATATGAGAAATTTTATCTCATTAATGTCTGTGAGTAAGAATTCATCGATTAAAATATTGATTATTGATGTACATGGAATGATTTCATTACAAAATACACAATTGATATACTTAATTCATTCATTTTATATTTATCCATTTAAAACGGCTTTTCACATGCAAATTAATGAATTAATTGATAATAGGAATTTACAAATTCCTTATACTTTCAGATGTACCAAATGCAGGAAACAAGTTGGTCACAATGCCCAAAAGACTGAAATGGAACGAAGCATTTAAAACATATGTTCAAAAATTGGATAAACAGAAACCAGTTATCGTTTGTGGCGATCTGAACGTGGCCCATCAAGAAATAGGTCGAATCAGCTTTTCAAATTATCGGTAAACTCGCTCGATAAAAAAACAAAAAAATTTTAACAAAAATTTCGTCTTCTCTGCACAGATTTGAAAAATCCCAAAACCAACGCGAATCATGCTGGATTTACAAAGGAAGAACGTGACGCAATGACCGATTTTCTGGGAATTGGTTTTATCGATACCTTCAGAGATTTGTATCCAGAAAAAACTGATGCCTATACGTTCTGGGCATATTTCAACAATGCAAGAGGCAAAAATATCGGATGGTGAGGACAAAGCATTTTGCACTCTTTGTACGCTCATGTTGTGGGGGAAACTAACAAAATTTCATTGCGCATTACAGGAGACTCGATTACTACTTGGTTTCCGAAAGAATCAGAAAAAATATTTGCGATAATGTTATCAGAGACAAGGTTTATGGTAGCGATCATTGTCCAGTTGTCTTGTATATCGATTTGTAAAGTGATAAGAGCAAGACAAGTCGAATGCTCAACATCTCAGGAAACATAAATAATATTCTTTTTCTTTATTTAAAACAAAAAAAAAGTGTGAGAACAAAAATTTATAATTTATAGTACCGATTATTCTCCAGTTTTAATGTAGGTCATTTCGTTGTATTAAGAGGAGCTACTCGTGTGGAATGCGAACCATCCCTGAAATATAATGTACTAAATTTTTTGATTAATTCATTCGTAAAATGATTAATTAATTAATTAATCGATCAATTCATTCATACATTCTGCATCGAAATAAAGTGTTTGGGTTGCATAATAATTTGGAGCTTTATATTGCAAAGTATTCAGTAAAGATACTTCAAAAATCAGTTAAAAAATCTCCTTGCAAAACAGTGCGAATTAATTACTGAAATATTGAGTCAAAGAACTGGCCAAAGCCTTGCTGGCATCAAACACATTTCCGTGATCCTTGATATTTTTAATTCTCCAACACAAAAATTTATATGAAAAAAATATATTCAACGTATATCACGTAAAAAATATATCTGAAATGATAAATATATTTTTTCCAGCAGACAAATTTTTATGCAAAAAATGTATTCAATATATATCAAATACATATTATTTGTATGTCATATGTTACTCAATATAAAAAATATATCCTTGAGCACATATTTGATACACAAAATATATCGTGTGTATTTTATATATTTATATTGTACATATATTTTGCATATGATTATTTTCATCTGGTATTGAGAAAATAATCAAGTTGGGGTTGTCCTGACCCTTGAAAATATAATTATTTTGGAATTTCCTCTCTTGTTGTGCAGCAATTCATGAATAAAGAGCAAGTACAATGAAATTTTGAAACTCTTTAGAACTCATCTGGGAATACAATATGATTATTCTCCTCAAAGAATAAAATGTACCATGAGATTTTCATCCATACAAATGTTTATTTTTCAGGAATTATTTTGAACTTGTTGACTTGTTATCAGCTATTTTCAAATTATCAAATAATTTATTTACCTCTTAAAATGTAAAATAAAATCATGAGAATTACTTCCCTAGAAATTATTTTGCTTCCAATGATTGCCAGCCAATTAGTCAATTAAAAGAGCAATTCCAGACAAATTTTCATACTCTAAAAATTAAGCGTGATAAAATGTGTATTCTGCTCTAAAAAAATTAAGGAAAAACCACTATAATTCCTCAGGAATGTGAGAATGAACGTTTATATTATACATCATTGATTAGTTTGTTCATATCCTATAATGGATAATTGTTGACGTTATTTACACATTAGATCTATTCTTATAAAATAATAGCATTGTAATTTCAACAGGTAAATTTCTTAAGTTCCTCAATCTTCTCCAGCTGGAATTGCATCCTCTAACCTCTTGATGAACTTCACCCTTAATTCTGTAATACTGTCGTTCTTTAATTGATCCTGGACGAACCAGGATGAAATTTCCATCTGTACCATTTCACAGGCTCCCCTCAAAACTCCAGTGAGTACATTGCAATATTTGAGATTCAAACAGTGATCTGGCAATTCGACAAATTCCGTCAGAGGATTTGCCTCAAAGCATAGAGAAAATTCATCTCCTGCAGCACTCCAATTCGTAATCGTTGGTGTTATGCCCAAAAATATTTTAAAACCGGTCTGAATTTTTTCAGCCGTATCCCGGAAGTCGTAACAACGACCCGAGCCCGTTCTCGCGAGAAAATCTTCTATCAGACGAACTCCCATGTTGTAACCCATTCTCTCCAATTGTTTGTTAACGTCATCGACATTCTCGTAATCTTTCAGCAATTGCGCTACCAGAGCACCGTAAGTTAACGTGAATAATTCAGAATTCTGAAATCGCAAAAGTAAAATATGTAATAAGTCATATATGAGGTTCATTTTTATTTTTATTCGTAGAAAACTTACCACTTTTTTTGCGTCGAGCCTCGTACCGGGTCTTGACATGTTTTTTGTTAAACAAATGACAATTGACAAATTGACCGCCCCGTTTGTGATAATTTTTCAGACTCTTGTTTGGCTATGTTGCCCTTTACAATGAGTACCGTGGTTTGGACGTGACTTTAGCCTTCGGGCTGAAGTCACTCTATAAACCTCATCAAATTTGATTGAGGCGGGAGGCGGGTTCACCATTCACCATCAAATATGCTACGCTATTTTATACTATATTATGCTATGCTATCGGCATGTACTACTCGCGTATCACGACAGATAGTGTAGCATAGCATAGCATAAGATATTCCAGGAGTTAATTTTCGAAATAAAAAAACAAAAGGCATCGATCAATGAACGTGTGGACCCACGTGCATTTACTACGCAACGCACGTGCATTTATATTCTTCATTTTTGCTGCTTCTACTTTTCACTACGATTACACGTGAATTTAGTCTCGATTCTGACGTGAGTCTAGTCTTAAAAACCGCGCTCCATATGGGAAATATTCGCTATGTGCGCTAGTGTGCAAGGCACAGTCGCAAGCGTTTAAATTCTGAGGAGACAATGAGAGAAGTTTAAGCACTAACGAAACATGGCTGGTTACTCGAGACTTTTCAGTATTGTTGGCACTGGTGCAAATTATTGCAATCTTTTTGCTAACAGGTAATACCAATTTAATCATATTTACCTTTGATTTAAAACTGTAGCATTATCGAACATTTGGAATGTTAAGTTTCCGTAGTAAATCACAAGTTAAAATACTTTACACATTTTTGTGGTTCACGCGAAAGCTTAATTCACGCCGTTGTTCACGTGTTATTCACTCGTAACGTTTAATCACGCGACGAATCTTAAATCTATTGATAAGACTGCAAAAAGGAATGGCACGTTAAAAAGTTTTTTCCATTTGTATTGAATTCTTAAGATGATGCAAAAGATTAATTTCAACATTTCGTTGGAAAATTTTTCAATGGAATGAATTCACCTTTAAAATTATTATGAGAATCGTACTTCATGAATTAAAATCATTAAGGTTTTTCTGTGTAATCATTGAATTATTTTTATCGGATTGTTATGTAAAAAAGTCACAACTGTTTCTCTTTTGCACCTATTTGAGTCTTATATCACCAAGATTATAAAAAGGCCCAACATAACCTCTCAATATTTTTCTGGACAATTTTTTAATAAACATATTTTCACTTTTCTGGCAAAAACAAATAATTATTGAATAAATAGTTTATGAATTTAACCCTAGTACGCTACGCTGGGGTAACTCGTTAGCCCAAATTTCATCTAAAATCTTGATTTCTACGACTTTTTAGCCATTTTGATGACTATTTTAAACTTATTGAATCAAAAAATACCGCTCTCTTACTGTTAGAGCAAAGATTGGTGGCTGTTAAAAGTTTCTATGGAAATTAGAGAAAAATAAGAGAGTGCAACAGTCTTGGGATAACTCGTTACCCCAGTGTGTCGTTAACGTAAAAAACCAGGATTTGTATAATTCTAGGGTTAAACTATAAGATTTTTCTTTTGTCACAAAAATTTATTTATTTTCATCAAGAGTGTCTCCAAAAAAAAACGTCAGGTACTCATTGTGCACTCACGCAAGTCACCTTAATCACCTTAATTTATAAAATATGCGTTTAACATTAACATATTTCCAAGATTATTTTGGCCAATTTTTCTATGAAAACGATTACCGATTTTTGGGTACAAGAAAATGTTTATAAGAAATTTAGATGATGAACTTGAACCGTATAATTTTTCTTTAGTTCAAAAAGTGAATTAAAAAAAATTAAAAACTTGTGCAAGACAACTACAGCTATCTCTTGAGTACCCATACGATTCTCACATCCCCTTAATCTTCATATTTCGAAAAAATACATATCAAATATTCGTTAAGGTGATGTGAAAATTCAATAAATCTCTGATATTTTATTTTTTAATAGAAATGATTTACTTTTTGGGTGAGCGCAAATTATTATAACATGCATAATTTATAAATTAAAAATATTAGATTTTTCTGTTGCCAAAATTTTCATTAATAATTAGTTCAAGAAATATGGCATCATTTTCATTTTCATGCAACCTCTGACACAAAGTACTTTTTAGGAATGTTTCCTTGAATTTTCAACGATACATGGGACTGAAATCCAAGGACCTGGAGAAATTGGGTATTCCACCAAAGCCAAAGAAGCCGGTTCCACCGTTTTTCAGATTCCTGTCGAGCAAACATGGTGACATCAAGAAGGAAAATCCAGACATGAAACAAGCAGAGATCATAAGAAAAATTGCCCAGATTTGGGCAACTGTTGATCCCTGTGAGAAAGACGAGTTACAAAAACTATACGATATTGATCGTTCAGCCTACTTAAGGGAAATGATGAACTATGAACGGTTGATAACACCCGAGCAAAAGCACAAAATGGAAGATGCGATAAACCAAGCAGAGAACAAGCTCGAAAAGAGGAAACGTAAAAATGTAGGCTCGCTAAATTACTTTCACTCATATAAAATCAAATCCAAATTCTCATGTTCGGGAAAATAAAATATTTCCAGAGAATCAAAGAGCTAGGACGGCCCAAAAAGCCACCCACAGGATTCTTTCAGTACGTGCATGAGATGAAATTCTTTAAGAAAAAAGATGATGAACTTAGCGTGAGTGTTTTCAAAGTTTTGTCAACAATTTTCCTCTTCTTTTCTGCTTAATCATTCATTAATATCTCCTACTTTTATCTTCTCAATATGAAGTCTTGGATACGAGTCCTATCAGAACAATGGAAAACAATGACTGCAGAGGAGAAATCCAAGTATAAAACTGAGAGTTTAAAACTCATGAACCAGTACAAGGATGATGTAAGAATTTGGGAAGAGAAGATGGTGAGACTCGGTCACCTCGATGTTGTGAGAAATCGTGGCTTACTTTATATCAAAGGCCAAACTGGTATGGAAAAATCGAAATAGAACGTGGTGTGCCCTGCCCGAAAAAGGCACAAAAATTGTGATCAAGTGTCATCGAACCTTGCAAAATTTCGTTCGGATGCTGTTACACTGGGTTAGGGCACGATTACAGAAAATCCCACCGGAAGTTGTACTCGCTTGAGGCCTTTGAACAGCGAAAAGAGGTGAAAAAGAATCAAGACACGGCCAATCGGGGCCAAAGAGACAAACGAAAGTGTATCCTTGTCATCCTCGAAAAATCATTCAATTGAAAAACAAACTATTGTCAATCTCAGCAAATGGGAAATCGACGAAACAGCATGAGGGACAAATAAATAATATAGGGTCTAATTATGTTGTGCGTGAAAAACTATATCACAGCCATTATAACATTTTTCAGTATGTATTCATTTTTCACTCTGTACTATAGCCATAATTGTGTTCTCTTATTTCATCTTTATGTGCAAAGGTTGAATTTTCCAACGCAATGACAATTTAGTTATACTGATTTATTTTTATTATTATTTTTTAAATCGAATATCGACACACCTAATGCTGTATTTTATCCACCGATGGTTTTTTTTTCTTTTTTTTAACTCGCTCTAGATAGCTATTTCTTTCCTTTGTTCAATTTTGCAGCTTTATGGTTTTTTTCTTTCTTTCCCCCCCAAAGGTGTACTTGAAGTGATACATTTTTTTACAGAATGAATACTACACATTTTTTGATAAAAAAAAAACGTGACAAATGAGAATTATAAGAAAGGAAGAGAGGAGTTGTCGTGACATGCGTTGAGTCTGGAATACATGTTAGATTGATGAAATTTCTGATTACGAGTGATTCTTTTTTTTTTTTTCAACAACCAAAATGAAGCAAATCTTAAACTACCCCAAACAACGACGACGGTTTAATTTTTTCGTACAGAATAATGTGAAAAGACATGTGGTTTGTTTATTATTCAAGTTGGGTTACAATCGAAAGGCAATATTCAGCGTTGAGTCTTATCGAGCTCTAAGAGATTATTAGATCTCGGGTAAAATAGCGTAATTTTCTTCCGGACAATGTTAATGGGACGTATTTACAAGTGCAAAAAGGATTTTGAGGCTCTGATCTCATTCTGAGATTAGAGAAAGCACGGATACGTCGACGAATCAATGCGTTTGAAGAGAAAAAACAAAAAAAATCATGTCAGAAGATTTTGCAGATTTTACATCGAGACATTGTCGTTGTATAATGCTTTGGGTTCGTTCTGAAATGTCAAAATATCGTCGAGGTCGTTCCAGTAACGATACAGCACATTGTGTAATAGCACAAAAGTGAAGATATAAACGGCAAAATCACGAAATATTTTGCTGAATAATGAGAACGAGCCTTTCAATCTGTGAATAATTTTGACAAAATCGGGCCTGACGTTTGATAGGATGAGTGCAGCTACCAACATATTGGTGCCCTCAGCTGTGTCGTTGTTTTTGCACACGCATAGCCGACCGATCATTACCACGAAGAATGGAATGATAATAGTCTGAAAAATAATTTATTAAAATTTATCAATTCAATTTAAATGCATTACTAATAATTACAACTTTTTTTACTTGTAAAATTAATCCTAATACATGAGAATTTGTACATTTTTAAATTTCAATACGAGCTTTTATACTTATCAATTTTAACACTAATAATTATATCTTTCAATATCGAAAAATTATTCCAATTTTCACCCGAAATATCGAGTTATTAATTCGATATTGATAATAATTCAAAAAAATCAAATAACGAAAAATTTCACATAACTAATGATGTAATAATATGATAAAATTTATCTCTCACCTTTCCAAACAAATGCTCCAATTTCAGGGTCACCATAATATTTACAACAATGGCAAGTATGACGTAAACTAAACGACTCGACAAAACTCCACTTAATCCAGTTGTTTCCGGGATGGAATTTGCGTTTGGAATGTCGCTGACTGAATTGTCCAATGAAGAGGCAGGATGTGGGTCATGTCTCTCAGGACTGAATCGAACGTTGTTCGTGTTATTGAATTTTATTGATCCTGCATTGCCATTTTCGCTCGAAACATTTATACGAGATGTTCCTCTCCTGTGTGAGACATTCGATGTCGACAATGAAGTAAAGACATCGTCAAATAGTGTATCATAGGCAGAATTTGTAGTTGAATCTTCAACCTCGATATCAGCATTTAGTTCTAAAAGATGTAAAAAAAAAACAAAAAAATTTCAACATTACCCATAATGTTTGAAAAGTAGCTAAAGCATAGGGTCGCGGTCGGCAGCCTCCCCTCCCAATATTGAAAAATGGCACTTTTTTGATGACTCACCAACAATCAGCGGATCAATGGTTTGATTTTCCATGAGTGCTTCACTCGCCAAAATGTCATTTGGATTGGAATTTGACGTTGTAGGCTGAGCCTCGATCCCAGTTGCCTTTTTGTTTCGTTCATCTGGAAAACAAAAAAAAAATGTTTGTTTTTTTTTTCGGCAAAATTTCAAAATTATGACGATACCAAACTCATTTCCAGGTTAAGTCTGTTTGTAAACACAATCGCGTTATGAATACAGCTGATTGTTTTTTTGGGCAAGGTCACGATAATTTTTTACCTGGAGATTCATTGTGATTAACGTGACCGGTAATTCTTTGCAGACGATACTCTGAATTTTCGAGTATTCTACGTCTTCTCGCTTCCCTCCTAGCGGCGGCATCGGCCATGACTGTACCTCAAAATAAAAACGCTCAGTTCTATGCTAGCTTGAAATAATGAACGTAAAAGACAGATGACGCTTTGGAGAACAAGAGAATTATACGCGTAGAAGAAAAAGGCTTCGATGCAGCGTTATATTTATATCCAATTTGATGACTTTGATAAACAATGTTTCAGAATTTAAATGAACTTTAAGGCGATTTGCATTAGTTGTTATATTGTTCATTTCCGGAAGTTGCGTTTTTAAAGAGCTTGACAAATGGGGATTAGAGCTTGACAATAACAAGCATGACAATACAAACAATAATATTGTTAAAATGCGCTGTTGTTTTGAACCATTTG
The DNA here is from genome assembly GCA_963669185.1 of Dyspetes luteomarginatus. Taxonomy (NCBI): domain Eukaryota; kingdom Metazoa; phylum Arthropoda; class Insecta; order Hymenoptera; family Ichneumonidae; genus Dyspetes; species Dyspetes luteomarginatus. The sequence goes on along the minus strand of OY769909.1, from coordinate 8,639,656 downwards.
AACAAAAATTAGATAGACATCCGGTCAAATTTGAGACAATAGACCGGAAGCAAGATGGTGCTGCGCTGCACGACCATTTTGTTCCCCCTCCACTGGGCCAACTCTCGTCGTATTCTCGTATTTCATATCGTCGCCGGTTTGTCTGTCGTAATTCCCGGTTTCTGTACGGGGTTCGTCTTTTTTTGGCGGGCAGAGAGTCTTTTTGGCGGTAGAACAAGATACCTTTTCTTTTTTTTTTACGATCCACGAGTTCTATTCATCGAATCACAAATGGGTGACAAAGACGGTGGTAAGAATTTCATATATTTAATATTATAAATGAAATGTGACTTTGGCGAGGTAGACGCGTATTCTCGACATTCGGTCAAAACGATGCGTCGTCTGTGGCAGTAAACAACGTCACTTTTTTCTTTTCGATTTCTTTGCACTAATGTTCATCCCGATAATTATTTTTATGTCTCATTTCGCCTCTCGCGTTTCCTTACCACGAAAGATTCATCAACAAAGTCACCTGATTAAAATTCGCAAATTTCTCTTATGACGAGCGTAGCTAGGCTCGTCCATGCTTTAATACGTGCTGGGTAATTCGTTAATTTCGGCGCAAGGCATCTCTCCGGATAAAAGTCAATTAACCGACACTGCAATTCACTTACTAAGCTTGCCAGGGAAGCGCTGAATGTTTCAATGGTGTAAAAAAAAAATTAATCATCTATCATAACAACATTCAATGATAAAATGGAAAATTTATTGAAATAATAATACAAAAAATTGAATTTCACGATCTCATAATTCTTGAGTTTTTCATTAAATTCTTTATCTCCGATTTTTTTGTTGTTTAAAAGCTTCTTGAAAGAACTATATATTTTTTTTTACATTGCCCAAGAAGTGTGCTGAATGCTGAACCATGCTGATAAAAAAAATTACTATTTAAGCTCTAAATATAATTAACTCCAAATATTTCATTTTGCACAAAAGCATTGCTGAGGGTCATACAGAATATCATTGAAATTGCAAAATTATCGATAAAAATATCCACGAAAAATTGTCACCAGAATATTTTATTTTTGATTACTTTTTATAAATTGTACAAATTTTTTGTTTATTGATATTTATAAATTTCTCCACTATTATCATTGTGAGTGGATTGTTGTATGAAAATTATATAGAATAGCATTGAAATTGCAAAATGAGCACTGATGAAAATACATATTATGATTATCACCAGAAAAATTAAAATATTAGAAACAAAGATATATAAAAATATCATTTCAAATATTGAAATTTTCATTAAAATATTTAAATAATCTTTGAGTCATTTTTATAAATCGTACGTTTTTATAATCGTATTGTAATCAAGAACTGATTAATCATATGAGCACAACACAATAGTATTAAAATAGGAAAAAAAAAAAAAATCATGAAAAAATAGTGCATAATTTTTTATTCCCAAGAACATGGTTTTGAGAGCGTGCTGTGTCTTTTGATCTTGATACTAACGATAATAACGAAATATGATGGAAAAAATATGCCCACTCCTTTTGTTTCGTCTTAATTATTAATTAAACAATTGTAAATGATTTATTACTCATTTATTTATTAACGGGATATCGTTTTTACAAATTATACCATAATGATGGAAATATTTGATTATGGAAATGTATAGAAAAAATGTGACTGGCAATGTAAAAAGACACAATGGTGGTGGTGCACGTGGTTTATTTATTTATTTACGCATTTATTTGTTTGGCAATGATGATAAGCATGCCTAATTTTTGAATAGAAAATATAATTGTTTCTTGTTTTTTTTCTTCTTTTTTTCTTTCTTTTTATATTATTTTTTCTTATTTTTCTGTAAAGAAACGTTCGACGATGCGGTTGAGGAGCGCGTCATCAATGAGGAGTATAAAATATGGAAGAAAAACACTCCGTTTCTATACGACCTCGTGATGACGCATGCTCTTGAATGGCCATCGCTGACGGCACAATGGCTACCTGACGTTACAAGGCCCGAGGGCAAGGATTATTCCGTTCATCGTTTGATACTGGGTACCCACACATCCGACGAACAGAATCACCTTCTCATCGCGAGCGTTCAATTACCGAACGAGGATGCTCAATTCGACGCCTCTCATTATGACAACGAGAAGGGCGAATTTGGAGGCTTTGGTTCCGTCAGCGGTAAAATCGAGATTGAGATAAAAATCAATCACGAGGGTGAGGTCAACAGAGCAAGATACATGCCACAAAATCCTTGCGTTATCGCGACAAAGACACCCTCGAGCGACGTTCTCGTCTTTGATTACACCAAACACCCCAGCAAACCAGATCCAAATGGCGAATGCCATCCCGATCTCAGGTATATGCAACTTCAAATTCTCCATAAATGAGCTTGGGAGGGCCCCAATCAGGAGTCCTAAAATAAAGGCCCATGTTTAGACTTTAAGATTAAAAAGTAACTAATTTATCAGTAAAAATTTTGGCCTAAGCTATGAATTTCAGAACGTAAATGCATTCTGAATTTGTTTCGTTCGTACGGTCGTATGAAACTTAAACCCGCTGGTCAACATCATTTTCATTTGCCACATTGAAATGCACAGTGCCGTCGGGTCACTGGTGAACCAGGTGTAGACCAGAGGGTTATATTCACACTTGAGTTCTAACTCACGATCCATTATTTGGGACTAATTTCCGAATTTCTGGGCCTCAACGCGGTTTATTTTGTAATGATACTAAAATTGTATCATTTCGTATTTTATATATATATATTTTTTTTTTTTAAGGCTCCGTGGTCATCAGAAGGAAGGTTACGGTCTCTCGTGGAATCCAAATCTCAATGGTTATTTGCTCAGTGCATCGGACGATCATACGATCTGTCTCTGGGACATAAACGCGACACCCAAGGAAAATCGCGTGATAGACGCTAAAACTATTTTTACCGGTCACACAGCGGTCGTTGAGGATGTTGCCTGGCATCTTTTGCACGAATCACTCTTTGGCTCTGTTGCTGATGATCAAAAATTAATGATCTGGGACACCAGGTTCGTATGGGCGTATAATCGTTGATTTTTCCATCACATTGCTAAAACAAACTTTCCGGTATTATTAGTAATTACAGCCATGTGACGATTTCAAAGATGTCTGAGATAGTAACTAAAACAGAGAGAGAGGGAGCGACAGAAAAATTATAAATTGTGAATATTACACGATGATTTGTTTTTTCAGGATTTAGAATTTTTTTATTTTTTTTTCAGACGATTTTTTTACTTTTTTAATAATTAACGTACAAATAATAAAGGCACATGTATTTTAGGAAGTTGTGTGTCTTAAAAATAGTCAGGCATTATTCATAAAACAAAACAAAAAATGAAATTTTCAGTTTATTTATTAAAGAAACATTTTTTACACTGTTTCGTTGATAAGTTTTTAGTTATATGATTTTTTTGAGATAAAAGATTTTTTAAATTTTCGATACAGTTAATTTTCCTCAAATATATTATTTATTGGCGAAATTGAATTTAATTGTGATTAAAGATGCAACAACACGAGCAAACCGAGCCATACCGTAGACGCTCATACGGCAGAGGTTAATTGTCTGAGTTTCAATCCATACTCGGAATTCATACTCGCTACCGGAAGTGCCGACAAGACGGTCGCTCTGTGGGATTTGAGAAATTTGAAGCTCAAATTGCACTCGTTCGAGTCGCACAAGGATGAAATTTTCCAGGTTCAATGGTCACCCCATAATGAAACAATACTCGCGAGTAGCGGAACCGACAGACGTTTGCACGTCTGGGATCTCAGCAAAATCGGCGAGGAACAATCCCCGGAGGATGCCGAAGACGGACCACCCGAATTACTGGTATTTTCATTCCAGCCTCAAATTCTCATTTTCATTTTTCTTCCATTTTATTACTGACACAAAAATTCAATAGCAATTTAACTTGCTGACATACTCTCGTTTCGTTTTGTTAACTTTTCAGTTCATTCACGGTGGACACACAGCGAAGATAAGCGATTTCTCATGGAATCCAAACGAGCCATGGGTCATTTGTTCCGTCTCTGAGGACAATATAATGCAAGTCTGGCAAATGGCGGAAAATATTTACAACGACGAGGAGCCCGACACACCAGCGAGCGAGCTCGAAGCTGGTGCATCATAAATCATAAGCGAGTAATTTATTGTTTTTTTTTTGTCCATGGCTGTCGAGACGGTCACATCGGACGTACGGGCGCCGGAAACGACGTCAATGTTGACAAAAACAAGAAAGAAGAAGAAAAAAACCGTACGCCTCATTTTATTGAGTCAATAATCGCATCACCCACTGAGCAAAGAGTAATTTGCGTCTTTCTTTGTTTTTTTTTATCTTTCGGGAATCGAGCGAGCAACATTTGAAATTTATGAAAAAAAAACTCGTGATTCTATTCTGATTAGTGATACAGTTATTTTTTTTTTCGTATTAAATCAGTATAATTGTTAAGCAAGATTACGTAGCCCTAAAACAAAAAAAAAACCGTAGCCCTACTGAAAGTTTGGCCAATTTCCCCACACCCGCAAATCAAGCGGATTTTTTGTTCCGGAGTTTTTCCGCTGATGCGAATGTTCTATTGTGGCTACGATGTTGCGAGTATTTTTTCTACTTAGTTATAAGTCTGGATAAGATTGACTGAATCGTATATTTCAATTACAATAGGAGTTTTGAATCACCCGAAACTCTGACCATGCCTCAATTACTATTGCGCAGTGTCGGTAATTGTAAAATTGTGCTCTAAAATTACGTGCAACGTTCATGCGGGTTATCTGAATGAAAAAATTGAAAAAACATTTGCGTAAAAAAAAAAAAAATTAAAACGCTTGGAGACAATTGGCAATTTGTGAAGAGAAATTTTCGCATTTGAATCCTAAAAACAAAATGATACTGCGAAAACTTTGACGTGAAAATGCATAGAACGTTTGGGTGATTCGTTTGAATAATAACTAAATTTGCAAAATAAAAATGAAAACACTTCGAGCCAATTCGTAATTGGTAGAGAATTTTTTTCTTGGTTTATTGCTAGACAAAAAGTTATATTGCGTAATATTAATTGAGAGAAGTTATCTCTTAATTGAAATTACGCACCATCTATAATCATGAAATTTGCCCTGAAAATCCATGCAACGCTTGCGTGAGTCATCGGAATAAAAAAAAAAAAAAAAAAAAAAAGTTGCAGAAAAAGAAACAAAACAGAGACGATTGGTAATTCGTAAGAATTACGTAGTTTATTGCTAGAAAAAAATGATTGGACACTTGCTGTATTTTTATTATGGAAAATAGTGAAAGATCAATGGAATTATAATAATGCAAGCACTTGTTAGTTTACTTTAGGAACATTCTACTGGCAAAAAAGCTCGTTTGGTTCCTCAATTGATTCCATTATCACCTCGCGATTAGTTTATTTACTAGTATCCTGTTTTTTTTTTTTTTTTTCGCCCTTAGTAGATAGAGGTACGAAGTAAAGTTAATTATCGATGGAAAAAAAAAATTGATCCCAACATTAATTAAACGGTTGTGTTTGAAAGCTCGTTGTAAATCTCAGCTAAGAGTGAAACCTCTTCGGTTGTCTCGAGTTCCGGACTCGTCAGAGATATCATATCCTCCGTGTCTACGCTCGATGATCTGCAAACAGAATTTTTTTTCGTCATAGCACGCGATCGCATCGATGCGGATCTTAAGGTGGTGTGAAATCCGTACGAGTGCATGAGAGATGACTCCAATTTTTCAAATAATCCCATCCAGCAGTGGGATTCTCAAACTCGTTTGGGACGATTGTCGCCTCACCTTAAGATTTGTAATGTGGATAGAATGATTACCAATATCTGTTTAGCGATTGGCTTCGTCTCCCAAGCATGCAAAATTAATAAGAAACATGCAGTTAAAATAAAAATTGAAATAGAATTCGATCGCGAATAGATTAAACGCGCATGTTGGCCAAATTAAAGAGGTCTTGCCTATACAGGGTACCACGATTGCGGCCTTTTTTGGTATTTTTTTCCCCCATTGTTGATGCATCAATAACATTGATACGAATCTTAAAAATTATTCATTCAACGTTACTTGCATTCGATTACATTTACAGTTTTATACTCTTGAATATGTTGACCAAAAATGGGTGAAAGGGGCCAAAAACCGTGCACCTACCCTATTATGGTACTTTTTTCATTTCATGAACATTTTGAGGCAAGCTGGAAGTGTAACGATTTATAAATGGCATTTTCATACGCTATATCATTTAAATGAAGCTTTAAAACACTGCCAAAAATTGAAAATTAAAATTTTTTTAAAACCATAGTAGTAATTTTCAATGTCAACGAATCAGGAAAATTTTGTACGTTTTTTTCGACCTTGCCCCAATTATTGATCAGGAATTTTTACTTACTCGCGTCTATCGTACTTCTTTCCACTGTTGTGCCGCTTGATCCCATCTAGTAGATTAACTACGGGGGGTGTTAGAGTTGGACGAAATATCTGCAAAAAGTCGAGTCGTAAAGATTGAAAAATCGGAAAGCATTTTTTTTCTTTTTTTTTTTTTTTGTTCAAAAATCTTTTCCGTCCTACTGTAACTGGTGCACTTCGCATCTCTCGCAGATCGATATTCCTGAATAGATCGTGAAGGAGAAGTTCCTCAACGCTGGGATAACGACCGTTAGTTTTGCTGAATATCACATTCATTAGATTAGCGACCTGAGGATAAATCTTGAGATCGGCAAAATGGATCGACGACGGTTTGAAGGAACACAACTCGTAGCCAGCGCACATTTCGAAGAGCATGTGGCCTGAAAAATATTAAAGCTAATCAAATAAACCGAACAATTTCTGTTTAAGGGATCTTTATTTTTTTTATTATTATTATTTTTTATTGACGTAGGAGAATCTTATTAGAAATTTGAAAGATTATTTTTGCGTCGGTTTTTCAATTTTTTTGAATTATTCAGTGCCGTTTTGTTTGAACTTCATCAAATTATTTTATAGTGTATAAATAGAGCTGGTAGTTTCTATGTATTTTTTGCAGGTGACTTCCGGCATTCCCGCCAATTAAAAAAAAAAAGTTGAGCAAGAAATTTTGAAAATCTGATGAAAAGTATGAAATATCATTATTAGATAATTTATACGGTGGTTACCGAAGCAAATACTGTCAATCGTGGTGACATGAGGCGATCTCGAAGTGACGACCGGATGTATACGGCTCGTAAAACCGAGAAGCGAATTTTCGAGGCCAGCAAGACGAGCCACACCATTTTGCACGACAACGTTGCCCGAGTGCAAGTGCATCACAGTGGGAAAACCACGATCTTTGAGAAACATAAGAGCCTCGAGTATTTGCCGTCCCATTTGCTGTATCTGAGGAAGAGGAAGACCTTTTCCTCTTGCTGCATATTTTTGGCCCCAATCTTCATTCCAGCAATTTCTCTCAATCTTGAAGAAGAGCAATTATGACAAGCGAAAAATGAAAATTACACGATGGTGCAAATTTTGCATCTACGGTCGCGTATCTAAATACCCCGGCCAAAATAATGAGCTAAATAAGTATTGAACGAAATATCTAATTTTGTTCTTGTCTTCTTTTCGGGATATTCTTTTTTTTTAGGATGTTTCGTCTGAGTTATTTTGTCATAAATTTTAAATATTAAAAGCAAATCTCACCCCGTAAATGAGATCTTTGAGACTTCCTTGATTCATCGGCTGTACAAGAATAACGTAATTCTGTCCCTTAAAATCGACAAATTCCAGATCCAATACGGGACATATGTAAGGATGCTGAAGAGCCAGGAAAAGACTGTTGAGAATGTCCTTTGTATCCGGGCAAATACTTAACGAGCAATTTCTGTTCAATGGTACCAGAGTCAAAAGTCTGTCGGTTTTCAGCATCGTGTCTCGCACCGCGAACCAGTACTTGTCGACCCGAGAACCTACCAAAGTTTAACGATTCATAAATTTCTATTTAAAAATGCGATTTTTCGCCCATCCCAGTGATTTTATCCCATTTTTTTTATCATTTCACTATATCGACGATTTAAAAAAATATTACGTTTCAACAATAACAAATACGAAAATTTATTTAAAAAATGGTTAAAAAAATGCCCAAGAGTATTCTTTTTTTTTTGTCTTTTTCGTGAATTCTTTTGTATTGCAAGTTTTTCAAAATAAATTTATGCACCATACTGTGAAATTAATTATGACAAGAATTGATAATTGATTATTTATACAACAATTGTCGGAAAATTTGAATCTTGGAAAATTGTAATATTAATCTTTACAAAATCATCTTGAAAATCAATCAGTCGTTAATCAATTTATATAAAATTAAAAATTTTAATGAGTATACGTGGAATTTTATAGTGATATTTTATGTTTTAGCGATTCAACAACGATTGTAGTCTACAATTTTCTTTATTACGTATTATGATTGAATTTTTTTCTGTTTTTTTTTCTTCAGACGCTTACCCACATTGTTGAGCTGTTCTATAAGATGATAACGTGATTTTTGATGAATATAAGTTTGGCAAATTGACAATGCACGATCTCGGGTTCTCTTTTCCATCTCCATGTACTCGCCGACGTCTTCGCTTGCGGGTGGCCCGTTGCCCAGTGCGGTGTACTGATGTCCCCTATTTCTGCGTCAAACCCGCAAATACCTGCTTAACCCCGTTTGTTTCATTTTTTTTTTTTTTTTTTTTTAATATAATACAAGATCGAAGAGCTCTACTGGCTCTGGAAAAAAAATAACGTTTAACATCGCAAACGATACGAAGAGAGCTGGCCCTAATTATTTGCATACATATCAAAGTATTTTTCGATTACGAATATGATCTTTAATTTAAAAAATTAGATGCGAGTATTAATTAACGCTTGCGTTAATTACCTGTTACCATTTTCATCCGTCTCTTGCGACGATTCATATTTTTGTATTTCATGCAATTCGTGTGAATCATTTCTCGTTCGACGCCAGAAACACAACTTATCTGTTGGGCAAAGATTGCACGACGAGCTAACATTTGTATTCCACGTTGCCCGACGACTGCAAAGGTTTCATCCAATAAGAAACAGTCATAACAATATTATTGCCATTTTTAGCTTTGTTCACGGCTCAATTTATTATCGCATTACAGAGGCTCAGAAGCGACCAGCAAATTATAATTCAATGAAAATTTTGTCCCGAAGGTGCAGTGAAGTTTTTTTTAAGGATCTTTTAGTCCATATAAAGTCACACATTAAAAAGTTTGATTTTAATGAGAGTTGATGAATTTTTAAATATTTACATTACACTTGAAAAAATTTCAGATTATTGTCTTATCCAGTCTCGTAAATATTTCATACCAAAGAATTTATTTTTCCTTTCATCAGACTCGAACAAATTTCATGATTTCAAAAAAAATGAGTAAAATATTTTTTTTTTTATTGACTAATCCAACTTCTTTTAAATTCATCGTTATTAATATTTATTCGGTGTCAACAAATATTATTCGGTCTAGGTTCACCTTTACTCCAATCTCTACTTCTTTTGAAGTTTTGAAAAAAATATATATATACAAACTACTAAACTTTTTAATTTTCAAGGAAGATTATCGTTCATTTTTTATCAATTTACATTTTTTAAATGAACAATTTTTTTTTTCCAATTCTAAGATAAATATCCTGAACAACGAAAATTTGTTTTTTCATCAATTGCATTATGAATTTCTTATTTAGTTTATTATTCTTCACCTCAATATTCTCAATTTAAATTAATTTTATTCAGAATCTTATTTTATCCCAACGTATGAAAATACTCATCGAATCTAATTTCTGGATAGGACCCGTATCGGCCAAACATCCTCAAAATAAACGTTATGTACCTGCGGGCTCTACTGCGAATAGCCCGAAGATATTTATCCGGCTGAAATTCCGTTTGTTGAAGCTGATCTCGGTGATTGTCAACGTTTAACATCATTGCCGAATTGCTTAATACTTAAACGTATTTACGTTTAAGCAAACCACAATTTTCGGGTTCTCGAAGCGAGGCCCAAAATTGACGAAAAAAAAAAAGAAGCAGTAACAATCCTCTTGATTACTACATGTATTTTGTATTTTGACAGTCTTGAGCAACTTGGAACAATGACAATTTCTGTGTACATACACCTCAATCGATAGCCACGTATTCTCTCTACTCTCTCTCTCTCTCTCTTTCCTTCCACATTCATGTATATGTGTGTAGACATTTCTTAAGCTTCAGCTTAGCACAGCAAGTACTCGAGTGAGAGATAAAGCAACACCGAGACAATGAGAAAAGTCGTTGAGCTCAAGCAAAAGGAGGCTCTGCTGCCTTCCCTTCTGCATGCTCTTCATGAGAGTGGTGACGCTTGTTACCGGAGTTACGCTATCAAGATGAAAAGGTCAGCTCTTACTCTCGACTCTTTCAACTTTTCCGTTCTATTCAGAGGACTATTAAAAGAAATAATAATAAGAAAAAAACAAGCGCAAAAGCCATACAAGAGGTCTTTCTCTCCTCTTGTCAATGCAGCTTTAATAAAAACCTCTCGGTCGGTAATACAAATTATAATCAATTTTTTTTTCAAAGACTCATCGAGATTTCGGGAAAAACCTCAATCTTAAATGCTATAGAAGTGATAAAGGAAGTTCATAAAACTGTGTCTTATCTTAAAATCTTAATAGACCTACGAACAAAAAACGTCACATTTTTGCTTGCCCCCCATATAAGCTTCATGAGCGGTGACGCTCGAATTGATAGAGGAAGTTCATAAAACTCTGTCTTATCTTAAAATCGCAATAGACCTACGAATAAAAAACGTTACAGTTTTGCATGTTTCCTATATGAGCTTTATGAGTGGTGACGCTCGTTACCGGAGTTACGCTATCAAGATGAAAAGGTCAGCTTTTACTCTCGACCCTTTCAACTTCTCCGTCCTATTCGGAGGTCCATTAAAAAAAAAAAACCACATAAGCTCTTTTTTTCTTTGCTCAAAGTGACATGAAACGTCCGTCGGTAAGAAAAATTGTAATCCATTTTTATTTTTCAAATGTTCATCGAGATTTTGTGAAAAACGCACAATTTAAAAAATTTAAATTAATCGAGAAATTCTCACTCACACGTTTTCCTCATTTCAAATTCAGTGCTCGAATTTTTTTCAAAGGTGTTTAGAGATTTCGGGAAAACCTCCAAATGTTAAATATTGTAGAACGTATAGAAGATTTTTATACAATTTTGTTTTATCCTAGAAACTTAACGGACCATTGAAAAAAGTGTATTGCATTTTTTGTTACCGACCGAGTGGCCTTAAAATCGCTTAAGGGGAAATTCAAAGGATCGAGAAAAATATGAGGAAAAACGGTAATAATGAAAAATATAAAGATGAAAATCTGCATCAATACCTAGTTTCATTTTCCCTGCAAGCTTTTGCGGAGACAGAGACCCGATTGAAGAGGAGCTTAGCGAGAGTGTCGATTTTGTTGGTCAATTGAGAGCCTTTGTCGTCTTCACTCTCGGTATCCTCGATACTGGCGCTTCGTCCTCTTCGTAATATTGCCCTTGCCGTTGTAATTGCCTCGGAATCGAGCTCGATCGCGCTCTGAGTTCTTCTCGATACCGGTCGTCGTTTTCTCCTCGATCTCGGTCTCTCCTGGCAAAATCTGTCGTGACCGGTAACGTCTGATTCACGTCTACCATCACCATCCTCGCTCTTCTTGTTCATATTTTGATAAAGATTGAACATGGTGTGTACCTTGGGTACGAACGATTTGACTAATTTGGTCCCAAGTTTTCTGAAAGTCGGTGCAGAAGTTTCTCTTTGTATATTTGCGCTAATCCATCTTGGTGTTCCGTCGTACCGGTCATTTTCCGGGTCAAAGACCAAGCTCATCCTTTATGTATATAAAAGACAATATTTGAGATATCTGAATAATTTTTATGATTTTTTCCCGTTCGATGTATAATCGATTGTTGGAACATGCTATGATGAAAAAACTCACTCATCTAAATATCTAAGATTTTCTAGACGAAGAGCTAAGAACCTCAACCGAACAAGAAATTATTATTAATTAATTAATCATTTGATTAGACAATTTGAATCGAATCTAGTATGTGGTGAATGAGCAAATTAATGGACATTCTTGCTAAATAAAGCCTTTCATAAATTTACCTACGTATTGAGGTAATTCCTACATGCAATTCAAATTTGGTTGTCTGCATTTTTTACATGAAAAGTTATATATCGAGCTTAACTCGAAGATAAAAAAAAAATGAAATTACCGCTTATTTGTTACTCATAGAAGATTACAATCATCAGAAAAAAAAAAGTTTATCGAAGAATATTCTGATATTAATGTAGACGTTTTTAACTTTTTCTTACAAACACGTGCTAATTTGTAAAAACGATTTTAAAAATTATCACTCATTCGAATCCTGCTCAATCTGAACCGTCCATTAATCGGCAAATTTACCCTATATTGGACAAAAATTGTATTTCGAACACGTCTTTGCCTGGGACTATTTAAAAAAATAAATATTTATCGTCGCTAAAGAAAAGCGGACACGACCCACTATTAATTGACAGTCCATATACAAAAATGAATTACCTTAATTGTTTAATAATTACAGACGATGGTGCGATTTATCGAATTGGCCTTTTGCCCGATCGCGAAACGATCTCAGCTTGACTCGTGGCGATCGGTTAAATTTTCGCGAGTATTACGACAATTCTCAGTGTTATTCATCGAAAGGACGGTCACGTTTTTGAATAAAAAAATTTTGTGAAAATTTTCTACCGAGGGAAGTATTATAATAGTGAAAAAAATGAAGAAAAAAAAACAGATTGCAAGAGTGAGAGATGCAGTCTGTCGTGAGGTCGAATGTAAACTGGAGTCTAGCGCGGGGGTTGAAAAGCTCCCCGGCCTGACACAGATTCACCCGTGCAGGGCAAGTTTCGTGTGTTTATTGGTGGCTGCGCGATGACCGCGGGGGTCCAAACACGACTCTCTCCCTCCCTCCCTCTCTTTCTCTCTCTCACCCCCGTAAAGTGTTTGACGAACGTTGAGCGCATGATCGACAAAATTGCGTTATAAATGCATTTAACGAAATCTCAAATTGTACACTCAGGAAATTCCATTCGGGACTCAATGCGACAAAATCTCAATGGGGTGCGATGCAGCTATGAGCTTCATTTATCTCCACGAGCTTATTACGATTTTCCGTACATATCCGCTCGTTGAGAATTCAATTGCTGTACCACTTGAGATATGTAATGGGTCTTGTCGGCAAGTGATTATTTATAATTGAATAATATAAAAAAAGTAATATATTTTTTATTATTCAAATAATAAAAATATTATTTATTTATATTATTACTAATTAAATAATTAATGATTCAGATTAAATTTTTACGCAGCCCAACAAATATGTGAATAATTTGGTTTCAGGCTCGTGATCGATTTCTCATTTCAGGAGTTTGGATAATCGATCGATCATTAAATTAGTTGATACGCGTAGTTGAGGACAAACAATAGGAGGTAATCCAATTATAATTGAGACGATTTTGTAAAGGTGGAACACAGAGTCGTATCAGAATAATCCGCAGTGTGATGTGGGTACGAATATGAAAAAGCTCAGCCCGAAGTGGAACGACACAGGGTGATGCGTACACATATACATCGGGGGCTGGTTTTTTACGCTCCCCCCCTCCCCACTCTGCGATATCCCTGACCCCTGGACTGAACTCTGAGACCACACTCGTACCTAATCTCGCTTGAGCATTTTTATGGCTGCTGTTAAAAATCGCGGAGCCGATTAAGCGAAAAGAGAAAGAAAAATAAATGAAAAAAAATGTACACATCTCGAAGATGAGCATTGTTGTAATTCTTTGTATAACAGCCTCATGAGACGATATGTAAACTTTCTTATATGCCTCTTTTAATGGTAATTGAATGAGTTCAAATATGTGTCTCAAATTAAATATCGATCTTAAAACTATAAAAATTAATCAATCTAATTCAGGTAACATTTCTTGTAACGTGACTTAAAATAATAATAACACGTCGAATTTGTATTCGCTTCATCCTGTTCTGTTGTAATTCTCTCTCAACTGCATTATTTGAAATTGAACTGGCCAAGTATTTAAAGGGCGTCCCCCGAAAATCTGTAATTGACAATGGGACAAATGTTTGTTTTTGGATATTGTTCGGATTTCGTTAATTGTGAAATTGATGGTATTTAATTGTACCTTGGACATGAATTCTAAGACATGACGAGGTGTAAGCTCTTCCTCTGCTCGAACACCCCAGTGATAGTGCTTAACGGGCGGATCTGATTGCTCGACAGTCATCAGACTCAAATATCCTTGTTTCAAGAATTTCTGCCAATGGAAATACAACTTTTGAGACCATTTCATTAAAAAAAAGGAGATAAATTGTTTTTTTATGAAAAAAAAAAATTGCGGCCCCAATAGTCAACAAGTACTTAAAGGTTTCAATCAACTTTTGAGCCATCGGCAAACTAAAAAATAATATGAAGTGAATAAATTAGAAAAATTGTACCCACAATGTGAAATTGATTTTCTGTGTTTCTCACGCTTTAACACAAGCGCCCCCCATGCCATGTCTCTCCGGCATTACCTTCATATGATAACATATTCGAGCCTCAAACAACTTTTTAAACAATGGAACGCAATAGAAAATATAAAATAGAAAAAAAAAATAAATGAAAACAAAAATGCTACTTACATCAGTCAACAAGTATTTAACATCGCCAAAATATTCATTGACGTAATCGGTGTCTTCGATAATTTCCAATGCTCTGAATAGATCCAACAGGTCCTCTGAAATAAAATCATAATTATTCACATTATCAAAAGAAAAAAAGGAGCTAAAAGAGACGAAAAGTCGTTCACCTTCCCGACAGCCAGCATCGTCCATCATGAAAATATGGGCAAGTGTAATGAACAAAAGTACTTGTTCTGCCTTTTCATTCTTGGAATAGCGAAGATGAGGCGACTGATTTGTAAGATTGTTGGTCAGAATGTATTTGCTTCCTTCCAATTCCACGAGATGGTAGCCAAAGACCTTTTGTTCAAAGGAGTAAGCAAATTACAGACATTTGATTTTTTAAATATTATTCGGCCCGAATTTTTAGTCGTGAATTTGATCATAAGTCCAATTTTACATCCTCAATATTAGTAAATGAGGATTTATGTTCGAACTTAAGGTTAAACTTATGACTAGAAATTCAACCATTCAAGAGACAGACAAATTGTTCACCTCACTCAGAATCGGTTTCACTTTAGACATTATGTATTTGAAGTATTTGGTGTGATTTGGTATCGTGGCTTTTATTATATTGGCACGTTGTATCATAGTTTTGGATCGATCGGCAATTAGCAGATATCTTATGACTTTGGCGACCAAATGATTTTCTTCTTCCTCGGGAATTTTGGTGGTGGCTCCTTTTTGGCTCGGCTGAGTAAATTCATAAGGGCCAGCTGTGGTATCATTGCGAGAAGATGAAGCAACTCGAGATGCTCGAGACGTCGATGGTTGTGAGGCTGACCGATTGTTGGTCATATTTCGACGATTGTAAGAGGGCCCTGGCACTTCATCATCACTCTCGTCTAAGCGATCCTCCCTCCAATAACGATTCCCTCTCGATCGTAGAGGCATTGCAATGTGCGCTGAACAAAGAAAATATCATCTCACGGTGATGCAAGACACGTATGGGTAAAATAGCTATATTTCTAAATTTCATAAACAAGTTGATGGAAATTAATTTTATTGGTAGAATAAAAATTACGTTTTAAAGGGAGGCTTCTAGCTGCTTTTGAGTTTGTCGAAAAATATCGTTTTGAAAATACCAAACACACTATTATTTGAAATGGTTCTACGCAGGATTTTTGTTTTTTTCAACATAAAACCAAAATTCAAAAATTTGAGCTCTCCTTTAACAATTTATATGCCGCCGATCGGAATATTTTTTCACGAATAGAAAAACATTTAAAACTATCCCTCGTTTGAGATTTCCGGTACTATTTTTCTGCACATTAAAAAAATCAAACGTTTTTTTCTTGATTGCGCTTGGATCCCCCTTAACGTGAAACATGTACACGTGTAAGAGAGACAGCAGCAGTTCAAAAATTTAATTATTTTCATTGAGACTTTTAAAATCATCTTAAGTTCATGAATTTTCAACAATGATTTACTTTTGCCCAAAAAATTAATTAATATCCATCGAGAAATTGTTGAAGAATATTTTTGAGGTTATGTTGATCTTTAACATTACTTTAAGGTGATCTGACAAGTGTAAGGGTACAAGAAGAAAAGCTGTAGTAATCTTCTTGGACACTTCTGAGATTAAAATAATTAACTTTTTGAGCAAAAGAAAAATCTTGTTGGGTAAATTCATAAACTATGATTCACACAATTGATTGCTTTTGGCCAAAAAATAAATAATTCCCATCGGAAAGATGTCTAAATTTGTTTTGCCGTTACGTTGACTTTTCGCAAAACCTTAAGTTATTTTACAGACCGGCTGGTGACAGATCTGACGAGGTTTGTTGACAACAAAAATAAGTACTCTAAGGATGGAGTTAATTACACCGTTAATTGCTCGATTGTTGAAATTGCGTGAGTTTTTACAAAGACTTAAGCAGTCACTTATGGAGCTTTAAACTCAGCGGATTAAAAAATACTGCCGATACGGACGAATATGCGAAGAAAAAAAACAAATCGTGGAGGCAAATGATTTATGGTTTCTAATTTTTCTAAAGCAGGTCATATTTTTGGTAGGTTATTAAATCCGCGAAGAGTTTTCCCCTAAAGTTCATAGGGGCGAAAAGTTACTAAACGAAATAATACTAGGTTGGTTCACGATATGCACAGCGAATTACGTATATAAAGTTGGCCTGAAACTTTAACTATTTCACTTTTTTCTTATTCTACTCGTTAGGGAATCGTTGGGGAGTGATTGGGAGTCTAATTAAAACGTAGGGGAGTCAACCGATTTAATCAAAATTTGAGTGTGAAGTTAGCCTGGCGAAATTGGATTTTTAACCGATTCGATTGTATGAGGTCTTAATCGACGCGAAATCGTTAGGGGGTGACGAATCACCTAATTAAAACGTTAGGGAGTCTTTAGTTTTTCCGTTAGGTCGGAAAAACCTTATCCGATCGGTAGAGAACAAGTCTACGTTAATGTGTCGTCTGAAGCTAGCCGCAGTATTTTTGGGTTTATCGAATTTACTTTCATAACAGCTTAATCAATCCAGAATTGTTTGATGAAGTTAAGAATTGTGCAATTAAAACGTATGATACTTCGTAATCGGCCTCCGATAATGGAAAACATATGAAGCAACGTATAGGTGCAGGCTTCGATTCGTTATTTATATGATCTGAAATTAACAGCTAGACATTTGTCCTACTTTCTCAGCTAATTTTATTCTGTCCCGTCTCAATTAGATAATACCTAATTGCCGATGACTAATGATCTAATTAGAATGTGTAGATGATTCTTAAATCATTGATTGCACGAGATAAAACAAATACATATTGTACCCGGCGATTGTGCAGAGTGCCGCGAGAGCTCTTTTATCGGCAACGATTATGGACCACTTCCGGTTAAATTAATATATATTTTAAATTATAGAAACTTTGTTCAAATTGAATAAAACGAATTTTCAAGCTGCGATATCTGGACAATCGTTATCCCTATTGAGATTTGATGGGGGGTTTTGGAAAGGTCTCCAGTAGACTTAAAGAATGGAGCTAGTTTCATCTAAATATGCCAATTATTTCTATTCCTTGAGGCACTTTGAAAATCCGCGAAATCAGAAGCAAAGGGAAAAAATCGCTCGTTCAATTTGAAAAATCTTGAAAAATATTTGAAAAAATTGCAGCTCAACCGGGCCGGTTGACAAATACCACGTGAGGGCCCGTTGAAAAATCTACTTTACGAGGGCCGGTTGAAAAGTCTACTTTACGAGGGCCGGATGAAAAGTCTACTTTACGAGGGCCGGTTGAAAAGTCTACTTTACAAGGGCCGGTTCAAAAATCTACCTTACGAGGCCCGGTTGAAAAATTGACTTTACGAGAGCCGGTTGGAAAATTGACTTTACGAGGGCCGGTTGGAAAATCTACCTTACGAGGGTCAGTTAAAAAATCTACCTTGCGACGGCCGATTGAAAAATCTACCATACGAGGGCCGGTTGAAAAATTTACCTTACGAGGGCGGGTTGAAAAATTTACTTTACGAGGGCCGGTTGAAAAATTTACCTTACGAGGGCCGGTTGAAAAATCTACATTCCGAGGGGCGGTTGATAAATCTAGCTTACGAGGGCCGGTTGAAAAATCTACCTTGCAAGGGCCGGTTGAAAAATCTACCTTACGAGGGCCGGTTGAAAATCTACCTTACGAGGGCCGGTTGAAAAATCAACCTTACGAGGGCCGGTTGAAAAAATTACCTTACGAGGGCCGGTTGAAAAATCTAACTTACGAGGGCCGGTTGAAAAATTGACTTTACGACGGCCGGTTGAAAAATTGACTTTTCGAGGGCCGGTTGAAAAATCTACCTTACGAGGGCCGGTTGAAAAATTTACTTTACGAGGGCCGGTTGAAAAATTGATTTTACGAGGGCCGGTTGAAAAATCTACCTTACGTGGGCCGGTGGAAAAATCTACTTTACGAGGGCCGTTTGAAAAACTTACGTTACGAGGGCCGGTTGAAAAATTTACCTTACGAGGGCCGGTTGAAAAATCTACCTTACGAGGGCCGGTTGAAAAATCTACCTTAAGAGTGCCGGTTGAAAAAAAATCTACCTTACGAGGGCCGGTCAAAAAAAAATCTACCTTACGAGGGCTGGTTGAAAAAAAAATCTACCTTACGAGGGCCGGTCAAAAAAAAATATACCTTATGAGAGCCGGTTGAAAAAAAATCTACCTTACAAGGGCCGGTTGAAAAAAAATTTACCTTACGAGGGCCGGTCGAAAAAAAAATCTACCTTACGAGTGCCGGTTGAAAAAAAATCTACCTTACGAGGGCCGGTCAAAAAAAAATCTACCTTACGAGGGCTGGTTGAAAAAAAAATCTACCTTACGAGGGCCGGTCAAAAAAAAATCTACCTTACGAGGGCTGGTTGAAAAAAAAAACTACCTTACGAGGGCCGGTCAAAAAAAAATCTACCTTACGAGGGCTGGTTGAAAAAAAAATCTACCTTACGAGGGCCGGTTGAAAAAAAAATTATTTTACGAGGGCCGGTCGAAACAAAATCTACCTTACGAGGGCCGGTTGAAAAATCTATTTTACGATCGCCGGTTGAGAAATCTACTTTACGAGGGCCGGTTGAAAAATCTACGTTACGAGGGCCCGTTGAAAAGTCTACTGTACGAGGGCCGGTTGAAAAGTCTAGTTCACGAGGGCTGGTTGAAAAGTCTACCTTACGAGGGCCGGTTGAAAAATCTACTTTACGAGCGACCCTTGAAAAATCTACCGTACGAGGGTTGGTTGAAAAATCTACCGTACCAGGGCCGGTTGAAAAATCTACCTTACGAGGGCCTGTTGAAAAATCTACTTTACGAAGGCCGGTTGATAAATCTACTTTACGAGGGGCGGTTGAAAAATTTACTTTACGAGGGCAGATTGGAAAAATACTACACGAGAGCCGAAAAATTTGCCAAAGTCGCTCGCCCAATTCGAAATATCTTCAAAAAATATTTTTAAAAATGCCAGCTCATCGCATCCAGCGGCATTTTAAATCTTGAACTCTTGGGATTAAAAAAAAAAAGAAAAAATCCGCTATCTCGTAACGGGGCATATTCCCCCCCTATATATATATTTATTTCTGGGAAGTGAGAAACATAGTAAAGAAAGACAAAAGTCGAACATCGCTAATGGTTTGTCTGTCAAATTGCCGATTTATAAATATATACCTTATATTTTTATTTACAATATATATTTCTGGGAAGTCAGAAACATTGTAACGAAAGATAAAAGTCGAAGATCGCTAATGGTTTGTCTGTCGCATCGCCGATGGCGTATAGTGCCATCTAACGGTGCCTCGCGCCGCCCGGATGGCAATTCGTTTCGCGTACCCTGTTCACTACTATGCCGACGCCATCGGATTTCGCCAAAACCTTTCATATCCTCTTAAGACCTACCATATTTTTTCACGCAAAATTCGAAGAAACATTGCTCTAGTCTCGAGGTTTGCGTCATCGCGGGGCAAGTGCATACAGCGCCGTGGCGCCTTTTACAACTACATTATCAGAGGAAAAGTTCTTTGTTTTACATTACTGTCGGTCGGCAATTCATTATTACAAAATAGCGGGTGGTTAGAGTAATCGGCTATTAAAAAGAAAATGATAACCTCATTGACTGTCGCTAAGACGGGCATCTTGAATGCTGACGGTGCGTTAACCAGCTTTCTGAAAATCATTCAGACAATTTGAACAAAAGCAAATTCATGTCCTGGAAATATTGACTGATGTAGGGCAATGTAGGTTACGAAATTCAATCTTGTCCAATGTCCACAATATCTCCAAAATATGCTCCAAAATGACAAATAACTTCAAATAATTTATTTGATTTTTTTATTTGTTCAAACTCATTACAGTACGGTTTGAACAATTTGAATTAAAATTATTTATGACAAAATAAATGAAGAAATGAATCATCTAATGAACCAAACGAATGATGAATAATTATGATTATTTCGCCTGAAATAATGAATCTATACACATCTATACACCCGAATTCTCTCAATCAAAAATCTACAATGTGTAAACAACGCGGATAGATGAGTCATAATTTTTCAAGAATTACAAAAATGATGCTGTCCCAACTTCCAGTGTTGTGTTGTCACAGAGACTTGCGAGAATCTTCTTATTACGCAAACTCCAAAGAATTTTCTTTCAGCGAGATAAATATAGCGTCGTTCGAATTACGTTCGTGATGGTCATGACTGGCGCGCATTTCCTCGTACGCATAAAGATTTAAGAGGTCTCGCCGTTGGCACGGTTTAGCCTTCTCGTCACTCTAGAGTTCGATTCCTCATGATCCTCGCGGTCTTTCTCTTGTGAAACACACAAAGAGTGATAGAGGAGAAGAGATGGATTGAGGGAGAGCGCGAGAAGGATAGAAAGTCTCTCGGGATCTCATATGACGACGGCTACACCTGTCTGACCGTCTGCCTGCAGTCCCAACGACGCCACCAGTCTCTCTCTCTCTCTCTTTATTTTCCTCTCTCTCCTTCTCTCTAGTCCGCGGGTCCGTCCCTCTTGCCTCATTCCAACACCCCGTGAAGCTAATTCCATTCCGACGCGCGGGCGACAATAGAGCCACCTTCGAGTCGTGTCCCTAACCTCTCCTCTGGCGAGGTGGTCTATTCAGTTAGAATTCTTTTTTTTCTCTCTCCATACCCTCATCTTTTTCTCATGTCTGATTCTTTTGTCGACGAGGCAAAGTTCCTCGTCATTCTTTTCGAACAATTCTGAAAGATGTATAATATATTGACAAACGGATTTACAACGATTATCGTGATGGAGTCGCCGCTGATGCAGTAAAGTAATCGAGCGGCCGCTAGATGGCGAATGATCGCGACGTTTCTCGTCAGCGAAACTGATTTATCTTATCGCTTCTGTCTCGGGAACAAACTGTATCTCAATAGAATAAAATAAATCGTACCGTTTTTTCAAGGATGCAATAATATTCAATCGACTAGTTAGATATAAAAATGTGAGTAGCCGTTAAGGAAAAAATAATAAAAATTATAAATTTTTGCACGCTGCGGTGAAAATCTGTACTGACGTATGTTCAGGGCCGCCGTTATCATGATTACTAAAATTGCAGCCCGGGGCTACAAATATAATCGATATTAAATAGTAAAAAAAAAAAAAATAACCGATATAACACGAAATGAAAAATTGTTAACGGTCTCTGAAGGATAAAAAATTTGCTGGTGCGAGAAAAAAAGCACCCGCATACTCAGGAACTTTGAAACTTTTTATTTACAAAGACGCATTCTCCGACGACGACGACGTCAACGACGACGAAGACGACGACAACGACGACGAAGACGACGACAACGACAACGACAACGACGACGAAGACGATGCCAACAAGGATGAAAAGAGAGTGGGGCACCAGAAACATTGCGAAATATTGCGGGAGTCGCTCACCCTCGGGGAAACAATGGGCCGTTAGCCTTATCTCGTTGACCATTGTTGTTCATCGAGAAAGAAAGTACGCAGATAAGTGAAAAGATGCTGTGAAGCCGCGTCTGATGGAGAGAGAGAGAGAGAGAGAGAGAAGAAAAAAAAATCTTAAGCAAAAAGATCCGTTTGATTCGAGGGATGCGAATGAGAGTGAAATAGGAATAAAAAAGAAGATACACAATGAAAAAGAATGCTATAGACATTACGACTCATGGACCAATTTGCCCATGCGACGTCGAACCCGCATCGGAAACGACGACGATGAGACGAGGTGAAAAACACTTTATTTTCCTTTTCTCTTTTTTCGCCCTCTCTATCTCTCTCCCTCCTGTGGACTGTGACTCTCGGCATCTCAGTGAGATAAACGACGGGTGTAACGAGAGAATCCTGTGACCATCCTCTCGATACATGGTAATAAATAATTGCCTAATTACGGGTTGTGGTCGGGATCAATCGAATGAGGGGGAGACGAAAATCGATGACGAGGGAAGATGTAAGCATGGTCGTTCCACGGACCGCTCGTTTCATCATCATCATCATCATCATCATTATTATCGAGAGCTGCCGAACGCGTACATATGCAAGACGTTGGTATATTATAGAGTGCACGTACTATTCTGTATATTCGCAGTTCGAGGCTCATTGGCCAGCAATCTTACTGGAAAAATCTGAGCACGAGCTCTCCATTGCTCTTCTGGGTATATTACGTGTACAACCTGAACGAAGAATGCCCGAACGATCGGCATATCGTTCGTTCGAAATGAATTTTGAGGATCATATACAGTCAAAGTTCCCACAACTTATCTCGCCAATTCCATGCCAGAGTATTAGATTTTAATCGTCGAAAACGAAAAAAATCTCCACCAGTATTACACTGCGATTTGTCAGGGGGGTGGGGCGGGGTTGTGTTGTACAAATAAGGGATTAATATGCAGAAAATAAAGTATGCACCATAGTTTTAGCGTAATTTGTTATACAAAAGCACTTGACATCTATAGGGGAATTTTTGATGATCGTCGAGATGACAAAAATGGCGTATACCATGCGCAGGCCGAGGACGCGATAAACATATCGTTTCTGTCTAAACAAAAAATGTGTCACGACGAAATTTTGCAAATCCGACTAGCATCAGGGATGGTCCTCGTGACGTGAAGTTGGGAATTAAATTCTGAGGACTTTGACTGTACACGTAGTTACATGTGTGTATAAGTACGATTAATTTAGCACGTTCGTCTGGCACACTCGTTACGAAGACACAGGAGAGAGACGAAGAATCGAAGAGAGAGAGAGAGAGAGAGAGAGAGACATAGGAAGAGAAAGAGAATGGGATAGACGAAGAAACCCCCAAGTGTCGGTACACCTGTTGCGGGGGCATATTATCACGTTCCACTAACCGACTCAAACGTAATGACAAGCTGCGCTCTGGCACGCAGAATGCCCCGAAGGATGAAGAGAATTACTCGCTGATTCCTCTTTCATGCATACCTTCTCACGAAGAACCCTACATACAATTGCATGTAAGATAGAGCTATACTTTCGCAAGCTATCTCTTTTGTGGTATAATATGCTCTCTTTTCGTTAACTTGTTCTTTAGCCTGCAGCCACACAACTATCATTATCCTCGCTCCTTTTAGATGCCTTTGATTGGTCTCCTTGAGTCTTCCCCTCTCTCTCTCTCTCTCTCTCTCTCTCTCTCTCTCTCTCTCTCTTTCTCTGTCCCTCTCGCATATATTTTCCAGTTCTATATTACATGTCGAGAGGAAGTCAGAAACTCAAGTTTGTCTCGACCTGCATAGGATACTTTTCGATGAAATATACACTCTATGTATACATCGATACATTTAACATGTACTTGTTGTTGAATCGCTGATCTCTCCGGGGCTCTTTCTCTCTCGCTCACGCATTTGTAACATGCTAGCAAGTTCGACGATGAATTATACAGCGAGCCAAACCGTATAAGGTTCGAGCGAGGGTACCGTCGAGAAAGCACACTAAAACACATAGATACACACACATGTATGCACCACGTGACTTTTCTGGATGCTACTGTGAGATGGTCTGACACAGTATATATATATACATATAAAAAGTCCAAGGAGATGAGGAGCTTTTTCTCTCTTCTTATTCTCGTTATCCGTTCAATGGACATTCCTGCAGTTTTTCTGAGAGAGTTAATTCTGTAATAGAAATTAATGAAAACTTGGAATGTAGTCACAGACTATTACAAAATGGCTTATTCAAGGATACATTTAATGATTACGTCAGAGAGCAGGAAATTCGAAATCGAAAGATCAGAGCTCATGCTCCGATACGTCGGAAATTCAATTAGCAAAATAAATAGTGAGAATCTTATATATCTTGTCAGGACTTAATTGACATGGCTTGTTAAGGTCTTACTGAAATATGAAAAAAAGTTCAAAATTAGATAACGACGCCGGTCCATTGTACCTTCAAATCTAATATCATTACATCACCAATTTTAAACTATTCCTCCCAAAAGGGAGCTTTATTTACTTCCACAAAAGTCCGCATCTTCATCTCGTGTTTAATCCGGATATGAGCGAGTCTTCTCGTTATGCATCTCGCGAAAGAGATCTGACGGACACGGTGGATCTGGCGCCGCACTGTCGCATCTCATATATATATATATATATATATATGTATGTATATCTCACATATATATACGCACTATAGATATCCTGTACTAATACGAAAGAGAGAGGGAGAGAGAGAGAGAGAGAGAGAGAGAGCGCATCAGTGAGTGCAGAGAGGATCGAGACCCAACTCTCGCGAGGGACGACGGCTCTCACGCCAGATTCTCTCGCATCCCTCGTTCCACTGCAACACACACACAACAGCATCAGCAGCAGCAGAACTGCACGATGTCCCGACTGCCCCGTCCCTCTTCCTGCTGCTGGTGCATTAATTAAGCGCAGATGCCGATGCCTTGTCACCCGCCATTTGCCATTCGCGTTTGGCAAGAGAGAGAGAGAGAGAGAGAGAGAGAGAGAGAGAGAGAGAGAGAGAGAGAGAGAGAGAGAGAGAGAGAGAGAGAGAGAGAGAGAGAGAGAGAGAGAGAGTTAACCAGAGGACCAGGGTGAACCGGTGCGGTGTGGCTTGGGCGGCACCTAATTCATCCTCGTTCGTCCGAATCGTGTCTGTCCGCCTGTCCGTGTCTTCCCGAGGCTCCCAAACTCTCTCTCTCTCTCTCTCTCACTCTCTCCCTCCTTCTCTACCCCTGCATAACATGCCAGCTTAAGCGCGGACTGTTTATATATCTGCAAATGGCAACACGTTCACTCCCATATAAATTTACACGGTACACGTTGAAATTTAAGCTGATTCCGTGTAATTGTGTGAATTAACCTTTTTCGTCAAATTGCTCCCCTTCATTTACCACCAGGGGAACGGCAGGGAGAAACAAGTGGGTTTTCACGCTAAATGAAATATTGCTATGGACTGTTTCAGGCTGATCAATAAACGTTCCCTCTGTAATGTTTGCGTTTTGCAATTGATTTGAGAGGAAGAAAAATTCAAAACCAGCAAAAAAAAAATCATATTGGGCAGCATGAAGCTCTCTTTATCGGCTCCAGTTCAATACCGAGTGAAAATAAAACTGATTTTCATTAGCCATTTTGATCGCTATATTTTTTACCAGCCCTTTTCGTTATCGCACAAATCAAATGGTGTCGAAAATGTCAATGCATTACGATAAAAATACCTTTTTTTTTTTCTGGCGAATTTCCGGGATCATTCTTGTGCCCATAAAAACTTTTCAGTTATGGTATATATTGTAAAATAAATAAGTGGTCCACACTCAATTTCGCAGGCAGACTGGATTTTGTTCAGCACCTGCGCTCCCTCGTCGCTTCGAGATGAGACGATCTCGCGCTGGTTTGGGGGATGGTCAGTCGGCGGTCAGTAATGGCGGCGGGGGGGGGGGGGGGGGGGGAGATATAAACTTTTTTCTACACTTCTTTTTTCCGTTGAACGCTCGATGACACGTCCTCGTGAACGTGCCTGTTCTTTGCCTGGATGAGCGTTGTCCGGAAGGTGTCGCGCTATGAGAAGGTCTCTTTCCCTCCTTCCTTCTCTCCCTCTTTCTCGCTTTTTCTCCCTCGAGCTTTATAAATCGCTCGATCTCATGAAAACCTGCGGCAGACACGTATAATCACCCCCCAAACGGTATAATGGATGTGGCATTCCTGAAACCAGTGGTGAGGACATCGCGCTGAAGAAGAATGAAAAAACAAAAAGGGAAAATATCAAGAGGGAACTGGCAACCGACGCACCTGTTCACGAAAGACGACCAAGATGAGAGGAATCTAAAATGACGAAATTGCAACGATTGGCTACCTGAGGCGAATCCGAGTCGACTTCATCTCTCGTTTTGACCGAGAATTCGTCCTTGGCTCCAGTATACGGAGCCAATTTCTTGATCAAAGCACTCTCGTGGATTTCTTTCCATTTTTTCGTTCCACGTCGAAGACTTGCGATGCTTAACTCGTCTAGGGTAACATGTAGGGCATGGGGCACGGTCAGCAACATTAAAATCACAAAATTTCTCGAGTATAAAAAATCTGAGCCAAATGAATTGTTACTTTATGTTATCGAATCATTCAGGAAGAGGACAAATAAATTTTGTACGAATCGAAAAATGATTAACTGGAGTTTCCACTAATTATATCCTGGACTTTAATATTGAGGTTAAATTAATTCTGGCTTATCCGATTATTTTCCCAAGTCCACTTGGATCGAATAATTTCTCCGGTTAATCATTAGAAATTGGCGCCACGATTGTCAGTTTATTGTCTCCCGCCTCTTCGATCCCTTTTTTACTGCCCTAACTAAAAGCTAAAAAAAACAAAATTCAAAGGTAAAACACATCCAAGAAGCAGGTACAAGCTGGTGGTATCTTTTTCTCCACCTGATGTCCGATTCGGGTGGCGGTGCTGAGGAATCTAATGTTTTGTTCCGAGAGGGCCTATATAAACCTTAAGGTACTACAAGGGCATCGCATATACATTATATGTGTGTTAACCTGCGGCTCTCTGCTCGTTTGGACCGATTGGACGCGGGTGCGGGAAGCGTATCGTTGTTGTTTTTCTTTTTCTTGTTTCCTCTGCCTCACGAGAGGTCCGCTTGGCTCTCGGGAGATACATAAACTCGAGCTTTACGCTTTATGTTTGAGCGACCGGTTCATAGGCGAGGACTCGCGAGTGATGCTGCGAAGGCTCATCTAGGGATTGTGGCGCAAGACGAGGAAGAATAAAAGAAAAAGGAATAAGAGAAGAAAGAAGAAGAGGGAGAAGAAGGATAGACCGGTCAGTCAGCTGCTGGCGCCAACGGGTCGTGCCCATCGTGTTCTAGACCGTTGCTATACACAGCTAAGTTCTGACTAACAGACTTATAGACCTTCAACCTTTGCCTTCGCTTGGCGCTCTTCTCGTTTCTTCGGATTCCTCTCTTCCTTTCTTTAACGCTCACCAAAGTGCATTTCGCCTCATTAATCTTGCTTTATGGTGGGCCGCAACACACCTCAGTCTCTCGCCTTTGGTCTTCGTCGCCAGTTCCATTCTCGCCTCTTCCCTCCTCTCAAATTGATCCTCCTCTCCTCGCTCAGGCTCGTCTAAGGGGCTTGATATCCAGCGAACATTTATTCTCGATCACATGAACCTTCGAGCGAAAGAGGTATTTTGAGACCGCGAGAGTGGAGGGGCTTGTGAAAAATGAAATTGTACGAAACGAGGGACGAATGTAGCGTTATTGGAAAAACGATAATCGAACGATGAGCTGCGTAGAATTTATAAATTTTTCTTTGACGAATGAGACGACCTTAAATACCGGTCATGCTAAAAATCTCGACCAATGCCAACATTGTTCGAGATTTTTAGACGAAAGTTAACCCAGAGGACCTGGACTTTCCTCCTTATGGTCAATAAATAAGTTTGAAGAAACGTCGCTATCCTTTGGTGGCTTATCGAATAAAATCTTCGAAACTCCTATGATATTTCGCAAAAACTTGTATACGTCGAGAATAACGGGCCTGGCTGTAAAAATCCCGTTTCTTCTATCCGTTTGTGGGTACAGTTGACTGCAGCGTTGAGACAGGACAATGGGAGCAAACGAGGATAAAGTCTGGGTGAGTCAGGCGCTCATCCCTTGGCGGGTGTCGCCCTTGTGTTTCAATTACGAATGCTCGACTGCGATCCCTCGCGTTCGTCACCTCGGAAGTCTGTCCTTGGGCGTTGAAAGTGCTTCAATGGTCGCATAGATTTGAGAACCTTTGAGCCTTTTGACTCCTCGAGGGCCCTTCAGCATGACAAAAGAATAAAACAAGAGGACGAGTGTCCTGTAATTATCGAAAATGTCATCGCGGCAATTAACCCTCGAGTATTTGATGATCTCTTCATTTGGCGTCAAATACCTATCAAAGAAAAAAGAGGAGAAGGAGAAGAAGAAGAAGTGACACGAATGGTATGATCGGCGAGTATACGAGAATGACAACGGCGCGGCCCACCACGATGGAATAGAATGGCGAATGAAACGTGGGAACAATCCCACGAGACGCAATAAATTGTAATAGAACGAGGAATAGATGGCAAAACGAGTGAATACATGGTAGAGAGTACAAGAGCTGCCAGGGACAAGAGGCAAAGTGGCGAACGATCCGTTTCTATGAAAGGGAGGAACAGCAAATCGTTCGTCGAGAGAGAGTAGGAAGTATAGCTGTATAAAGCGTTGCACGTAGAGAACGAGTTTATATGTACCTTTTTCTCTCACGACGGAGAATCTTCAAGGAGCGGCAAGTCTTCTGTACAAGACCATTGATGTGATAAAGTTGTACATAACGCCCGACATATATATATATATATATATATATGTATATATTTATATATAATGCACGTAACATGTAACATGAAAAGGCTCGTCGCCATGGTCATGTCTCGTCGTGGTCACTGGACCCGTGCCAGGGGACCAGACAAATAAACGTCCGTGACGATAGTCGCTGCGTATGTCCTACACTCTTCGCATTTTTGCTGTCAGAAACGATGGGGGATTGGATTAGTATGACGCATTCTTGGAAACGTTTTCGTTTGTTATGCAAATTTTGTGAGATGCGGAGAAGGAAAATTTAATGATGAACGAAGAATTCTGGAGGGTCATGAAATGCTTCAAGTGAGTAGGGTGAGTAGGAGCAAGCTCGGCCATCTTGTGAAAGTAACAAAAAAAGGAGAAGTGATTTTTGATCATGACACTCGCTTTAGTGGCTGCGGTGAATCCTCCCCCGATGCATTTCGTCTGCGAAAGTCCGAAGAATAATGAGAACTCGTTTCTCAAGATCCCTCATCGCGTCATGACGCAACGACCCTTCTCCCGTCTCAATATCGAAGGGATGCTGACGGTTTGACTCTTGAATGGCACACAGGCTGTATAATGGCCTCGTGTATACGAGGGAGGATTTTTACGACGTGGAAGAGAAATGACAAAGGAACGAGGACACGATTCAGTAAACCAGAAGAAAAAAAAATCAATGGGGAAGAGAATCTTCTGGTGGGAAAGTCGCGTGCCGACCGGAAATAGCTGCCGAGCCGGAACCGGATGAGCGTGTGCGCAGGGGTCAAGGGGCGCTCACGCTGCACACGCTTAAGGCTAGAGAGATTTTAGGGTGAAAAGTTTTTTTCCAGGCACAAAACTAATATCTCATGAGTCTAGGGAGAAAACGATTTTTTGTGCACCCCAGTAGAGTTTCGTTTGTACGAAAAATAAGCCCCCATTTGAGTGCTTGCCAGTCAGAATGCATTGAGACAAACTGATACTCGTTGCAATAAGGCAATCTGACTCAGCAGATCGGCATTCGGATAAAAATATCATACGATTGATTGCACGATTCCACGACTGATTCATCCGACTGATAATTACATTCTCAAGGGTGCCTCGAAGATGCTGGAGGATGTGAAAAAATAATGCAACGTATTCTCAACGGCAAAAGAATCGCAGCATATTTCAAAGATCTAGGAAATGCGTCGACGCGTCGATCGTTGTTTTTGGTGTTTATCAGGAAGTGATTGAGCTGACGTGTTAAAACGTTGTAACGCGAATCATCATCATCATCATCATCATCATCATCATCATCATTATTGGAAGAATGTGATGCACGTCGTGATATCGTTGATTTATCACAACGAGCCAAGGAGAGACCTTGTATCTCGGAGTTTAAAGGAACACATTTATTCCACGAGAATGACTAGCATGGTGTCAAAGAAAACGAGAGTCAGAGAGAGGTTGAGATAGTGATGACGAGCAATGTGTTTGCATGTAAATTATGCAACGTTGTTATATTCACGAATTAACATATTATGTGTTAGTTCGTGCTGGTTTTAGTCATATAATGCATTCGAGAGCCTCCATTGAAACTACTAGATGCGCTTATGTTGGGATAGGGTGCTGGAGGAAGAGAGTTGGACGATGTGGCACCACAGAGAGAATATACATATAAACAGAGAGAGAGAGAGAGAGAGAGAGAGAGAGAGAGAACTGGATCGAATCACGATGCAAACATGACGCGGTGAATTCGACGTGTATGCTCTCGAGCAATCCAGGGAAGCCTGTAACGAGCTTTCGGCTCCGTTAGACCCTCCGGATCATCATCGCATCGTGTCCTATGTAGAACATACTATGAGGAATACCGCGCAGCTTCTCTCTGTATTGTTAGCTCTCTCCTTCTAGCCGGCGTGCTCTACGGCCTCTCTCTCGCATCATTGAGCCACTGACACGCCATCATGAACGTCATTATGCGGGTATAGAAACCGCGATGTTCCCGGAATCCAGCTATAGTTGAACTACATGAACTAGATGGACCATAGAATCGGTGATACTATTATAATTGAGTCCATCGAGCACTCTGTCGTCATTTGCAGTGTTATGAATTGGTCGGATTATTGGGAAAATTGATTGAGAATCTGACACACGGTGGCCAAACCGAGAATTACGTGAAATGGTGGAATAGTGTGTTCTGAATGGTGGAGACGAAAAATCCACGAGATGGTGGTGGCGAGAAATATAAAATTGGTTCGACTATTGGGAAATTTGTATAATATTTCGGTATCTGGTGCTCGAAGCGGGAGTTGCATGGAATGGCGGAAGCGAAAAGTACATAAAATGGCGAAGCAACGATACACAAAGAAACGCTGAATTATATGGAAGAATTTTAATATAGATGTATTTATTAATTTCTGTCATATACTCCTAAAATAATATTGTAGGGGTGAATCCATAAAATAAATATACGTTGCTGTTATATAAAAAAAGAATGTGCTTCTATCCTGTAGATCGATCTCATCGCGAGGACCTTTTTAACGAAAGAGGATCCTGTAGCTTCTCGAGATCCCGTTCGTTTCGTTGTTGGAACAATCTGGCCAAGGCACACACGCGGTGTGGTCTGTACGGGTACAAGATCCAGGCATCCTGGCGCCGTTGACTCTCTTCAGCATCTTTCTCCAGGATTTTTTATTTCCAATCCTCTCCCGACTCGTACACATCGAGGAATGTTGATACGACTCTCAATTGCATTCACACGCGACGAGACGCGGGCACAGAGACTATAGAATTCAATAGAACGAGAAACATGGCACACAGTAGTGTATATAATTGGACTTTCCAGAGATAGCCAAAAGTACTATATCCGTTGAAATCTGCTCCCGTCCCATTGAATTATAATTTCAATTGTCCACCATGGGCTGGGCGTATAATATACAGATATATATAACCATGTATAGGGGTTGAGAAAACTGGTGTTCGTGTGTCTGAATCGTTTCTGGGGTTGCCCGGTGTATCCACCGGCTGTGCAATTTGCCATTGCAAAAGAGAGTGAGAGCGAGATCGCAATGCAGAGTTGGCACGAAACTTGCAGCTCAGCTCGTACCTGTAATGACAGATTCGATGCGGGGCTAATGATACATTCGATTCGGCGATTCTGTAATAAAGGGTGAATGAAAAAGTATTTAAAAAAAAAAAAGCAACTCGGGAAGGAATAAAACCAACAGGACGAAAGATCACGCAGAGAACGCGAGAAAGAGATCGAGAGAAAGGTGGCCCGTATGTAGTCACGTTTTTTGCCACCCGAGTATGATTTATAGAGAGGCGTAAAGGCGATGCCGCGGAGGTACTTTTATTCCACTATTGTGTATTGTGTCGGTCAGACGAGAGTAAAAGTTTACGAAGGTCGAGGCTGCAAGACACACATCAAGGCTCATCGAAATGGCAAAATTGAGAACTACCGCTTGTGCGCGCCCTCTGGCGGAAGAGGCAAACGACACGCACGGGCAAACAGGTGTTGGGTCTTTGAATTCTTCGTCTGTGTCCACCTCGCTTTTTATTTCACTTCTCGTTCGTAATTGATCAAACCTGAGCGAGGTACTCCAAGCCACTTATTGAGATTGCGATCGAAAGAAATCATTGTCCTTTGTTGCAACAATTTTTGTCTTTTTGCCGAAGACTACGAGGCAATTTCATCTATCGAATTTCCGAACCTAACCTACAAAAAAAAATGATCGTGGCGCTGTTAGTGTGTCCGATTTGAGTACTAAAATTGCTTGGTGTGGTATGAGAATGTACCTCTCTCATTTCTTATTCTTTTCAAAGGATTATTATTTCATTTATGTAACCGCCAAAATTTAAGTAATGCTTGTAAAAGGTATGCACATTGTGTTTATCTGCACCTGCGTTCATTTCTGTGCGCAATTCAGCAGGTGATGCGCCCTTTAGACACAACGACAACAACGAAGACGATGACGACGATGAGAAGTGTCAAAAGAGAAAAGACGATCGAGCATGTGTGGCCGTGAATGCACTTTTTGGAAAAAATATGCTTTACTCGAGCGCTGTTCGGGTCTCATCTCTCGCGCTTCGCGTGTCTCATCGGAACTGGGTAACGAGTTTGTACGTCTTATACGCGTAAAAAAAACTTTTCCCTCCCTCTGTGGCAGTTTGCACGCGCCTCCATGCAAAGCACGCGAAAGGGAGAGTTTCTGGATGGGCTGAGAACTCGGGCACAGAAAAGTGTACTTGTGGTCTGTTTTTTTTCGTACAGTTTTTTTCAATATGTATCTGAATTTTTGATCAGTTGTACAATTATGTACTAATTTGTAATTAATTTGGGTGTCAAAAATATAAAAAGGTGAAGAGTACGTAGTAGAAAATATAATAATCGTCTATACTAAAATATAATCGTTCATTTATTTCCATGTAATTTCGGGATGAAAATACGAAGAAAAATCGGTGGTAGGAGGTATTACACAATATGGTGAAACTCGACTATTCCCTTTGGTGGAAGTCGAGGCCGAGAATAACGAGAATCGTGGAGTGATCGGAACGGAAAGGCGAGGTTACCTCATTTTTCTCCTCTTTCATTATGTCTAACAACGTCAATCTTTTCGTATATCAAAAGCATGGCTAGTAGTAGACCGTATAAGCCTTTAAAGTAAAAAGATGAAGAAAAAACAAATATTTTTTTCATATATATATGAGAGACGATCGTGCCGGGTGAGTAGGAGCAATCAAGGCAATGATGGCGTGTGATGTTATCCTCTCTCGTTTTTGGCCAGCTGCTCGCGTGGTTACTCTTGCGTTGATTAGTTAAAAAAACAGAGCAAGAGTGCTGGTCAGTCACGGTAGTAATTTCGCGGCCTCTCCGCATACAGATATACAGCACAAAAAAAGCTGACTTGCGTGCATATCACGCGGAGACAAGGTGCGCACTCAAAATGATCAAACCATTGCGGAGAACCAAAGAAAAAAATATTTTATAGTTATATACAGGATATAATTGAAGCATGGGCGTATCTAACCTTATGAGAAAAACATAGGTACACTTTAGTTATTTATCTCTTCGTTTCGCCCTTGTTTATTCCTGTGTGAAGATTTCAAGAGGCTCGTCGAGATCCAGTTTTTATTTATCATTCCACATGACAAAAAAGTTCTGGTTGATGAGAATGAGATTTTTAGATAAATCTTTATTTTTTGATCAAGTTGATCGTACAGTCTTAAATTAGTACTGACGGTACGATCTGGTCGCAGGTGTGTAATTGGCTCAACTGGTTCAAAATTCAATAATTTTGAAGAAAAGAGAAAAAAAAACTCGATTATGTAAGAAATCTTTTAGACAACTTTTGGAGGCAATCCTCCTTGTTTTTTAATTGAAGATTTTTGGAACGATTGCCAAAATACAAACTTCAAATTTTTCGTACATAAGCACTTCTTATATGTCAGAGTTGAGAATTTTCCAAAGATGACTATCGGTTGGTCGTTGATATTATTTTTTTCGTCGAAAATACGAGTTTTCGGTGATTTTTATCGATTGCACAAATGTCAAGGGATGTTGACAGAAGGGTTGTAAAAATAATTATTCAAATCCTAGACTTTTGAATGTTCAGTGATATTATAATGTCGATTTTTTAGGTCAAATTGATGAAATTATTATTTTTTTAAATGAAAATACGAGTTTTCAGTAACTTTGATCGACGGCACGAATGACACGAAAGGCGAAAGCAGAACGTCAAAACTAGAAAATATTTATTTCAATGAAAGCAAATGCTTCCTTTATCAGAAAACACCAACGAATATACTTTCGACTAGACGGCTTTGCCAGGATTATTTTTAAACAAAAAGTATCGTCAGTTCTAAGACATGAATTTTTACCCATCTGTCTTACGATGACTCGAATTTACCCATTTATCACCTAAGTGTACACTGTACATATTATATATTTATATGCATGCATAAAAAACGAGGCGTATCATTGACGTTCCCTGCTGTGGTAAAATGAGCAAGAGAAATTCTTTGGATAATTAAGTGTCACGGGTGTCATTGGGCTGTCCACTTATTCGCGGTTGATACGAGACCGCGTCTCCGTTCCCCACGATCGTTGAGCGTGATCAGAAGAGGTAGGGAATGAAAAGACTCTTTCGATGCTCATTGATAGCCGCACCCGGAGCAGGTGCGCTCGATCAAAGAGGGAGAGAGAGAGAGAGAGAGAGAGAGAGAGAGAAAGCCTCCGGTCATCGTACGTACGCACTCACACAAAGTGTACTTTACGCTACGGTCAGCGGAGAAAAGAGGATTCCCCCGTTTATATATAAATATATGGCATATGAACGCACATGTGTTGAACTGAAAAAGCATTTTCTGTGAACGATCCGGATGGGAATCGGGTCGATTTCTCTCTTTCTCTCGTCATTGAAAAAGCTGCTACACTAAAAGTTTTTGGAGCTGCAGCCGCAGTTGGTATTCGCAGTGAAAGTCTCACGGTTGACTCTCCGCGCGAATCGTCAAGACGGGAGGGAGAAATTTTATAGCGTGGGATCTGATCTCACATTCGGATATGATGTATTTGCATCGTCACCTGAGATGCACTTCCGTAATTCCACCTATGAATTCCGTAATTCAGTAATTCCACCTATAAATCATGAGGAGTTAACTTTTTATCCTAAATTTTCACCTAATGATCATTAATAGAAAAAAAAATGTTTCATTCTTACATTCATTCATTTTTCCACAGCATTTTGGGTGCCTGAGAAATGAACTTTTTTTCCAGCAATGTAATCGCGTTCTTTTTAGTCGTCGATAATCGTGAGAGAGAATAAAAAGAGGGAGAGGTAGATTCGTTCGATCGGTCGATTTCCAGTACAATTTTTAATTGCTGCCCGAACCTCATAAATCAATCGATACAGGGGGGCAACAGAAGACTTTTGTAATACGTGACACACACATACTCGCTCGTAATACTCGCGCGATCGACCATGTGCGGGTGAAATAATATCGGGAAAGTGTATATACATATATACATATATATATATATATAGAGCAGAGTTAAGAGGCGAGGGGGTGATCAGGCACGCCCGGATAAAATATAAAAGTCGCGACAGAGTTTTGTCGTGGGGCCCCCCGGAGCAACAGCCAGCAGGACATTTAAGGTCTACAGAGGATAATCGTTCACC
Source organism: Dyspetes luteomarginatus (assembly GCA_963669185.1). Taxonomy (NCBI): domain Eukaryota; kingdom Metazoa; phylum Arthropoda; class Insecta; order Hymenoptera; family Ichneumonidae; genus Dyspetes; species Dyspetes luteomarginatus. Next base: position 8,603,440 of record OY769909.1, on the reverse strand, counting down.
GGGCACACCGTTAATTGGGTCACGTTCAGCGCTCTCGCGTTTGCTTCGGCTATTACGCACGGCGATCCGTGAGAAACTCGTCGCACCACAACGGTCTCTCCTCTTCTTGTTATTTCAAATTCTCGTTTCTTCGGTTTTCCCACTGTACAGGCATACTACATAACGCGTACGGAGTTTCAAGAGGATCAATACCGATCATATGCGAGAAAAGCAAAAAATATATTTTTGTTTTTCATTTTTTATTAGGTAGAATTTTTGAACGTTCGAGAAAAACTTGGTGTGATTCGTTTTCAGCGGAAAATGTTCGATCGGTAATTCCAAAAATAAAAATAGAAATCATACTTTATTGACAAAATATGGCGCGATTTCGAATTGCAATAACTTGACGGATATACTTAAAACTTTTTTAATTTGTTTGTACGGTTTTTAAATCGATTCGAGTAGGCTCAGAGAGTGATCTGTTCGGTAGATCTGTATATCTTAATTTTGTGAGCGCGAGAGATTTTTAAAAATCGGCCAAATTTGATAGGAAGGTTTGCAAGAATTTACCAAAGCTGAAATGCAACAAAAATCGATCCAAACAATTTGGCTTACGACCATGAATTTATTTTTTTCTGCTGATTACAAATCTACTGATAATTTTCTCATAAACCGAATAATTTAACCATAAACTCTCCCAAAAACATATTTTCAAAGGGTTTTTAGTTTTTTTTTTAACGATGTGTCATGAATTCGATAAAAATTCCAGATTCCTAATCAGTGAAAAATTCCCGATCAGATAAGAGCGGTAAAGTAAAGGTAGCAAATATTTTAAGCCCCGGGTATACTATAAAATTCAGCTCGTGTATTTAGCCGAGCGGCCATCTCATCTTTGAAAAAAAAAAAAACACGAAATAGTATCTTTAAGTATATACAATACCAATGTAGAAATTCCAGAGCATCCTGTGTGCTCTCTGCATCCTCTCATCATTCCTCTCAATCTCACGTTTGTGATTCTCCGTGGACATCACTGGCGCGATATTGGACGCGAGAGAGCGAGTGGAAAGAGGATCCGGATGGATAAATCCCTGAGAATTTTTTTCTATATGCGTATGGATCGAGAAGATGCTGCATTTTCAGAGTTTAAAGTCGAGCGAAGAGAGGATGATTTTATGCCCGATCCTAACTCTTCCTTACGTATTTACTCTGGCAAAGCTTTGCCGCTGTACACTGTCATATATATTTTACCTTTCGAGCCTTCAGATCAGATTCGAACGATCGAGGAAAAATGTACTGAGGGGGATCACAAACATTACGCAGTTAAATGATTGAAACTTTTAAAATATGACGACGAGGGATCGTTGCAAATCACATTATAGGATTTTTGTTTTCTTCGATTCAATATATTATTATTAATAATATTATTTATTACAGTTTATATGAATAAAGCATAATAATAATAATATAATTTCGAATTAACGGTAAATTTTTTTGTTGTTTTCATTATAAATGTATAAACTTTGCACTCTACATTTCGACTGAAAGATAATCGTATACGATGGTGCACGTGGTGCAACCGCGGGATGCACCAAATAAAAGATGAGAGAGACAGAGAGAGCGCTTCGATGCACACCGCGCGCGCGATCCCAATCGCCATGAGAGGGTCTTGCAATTTTTTCTTTTGCATTTCTATATAGTGGCTGCCGGTGGTTGGGTGGACGTATATGCACCGCCACGAAATTAGCGTTGTTAATTGGACCACGAGCGTGGCGCATGCACGTTGCACAAACGGTGCAACGAGGCAAAAGGGAGAAGGAGAGGCAGGTCGCAAAGACGAAAGGAGGAGAGAGTAAAAAGAAAAAGAAAATGAAGAAAAATAAAAATTGAGAAAAGACGACTGAAATTTCAAGAGTGAGCGAGATAAAGAGTGCAGGTGCTGGTCGTTGATGGTTCTCGAGAGTGTTCCTTCCTCCTCACTGTGGGCTCATCTTCTCTCGTGGCTGACCGCGCGCGCGCACACACACACACACACACACACACACACACACACACCTTTTGAAAGAGGCGATTCTGGATCCGAGCCTTTATCTCATCCCTCCACAGACGTCACCCCGTTGCTCGAATTCCCTTGCCAGCGATTTGCATAAAATTAGATATATATATGCATGCATACATACTTATAGTAGAGTATATGTAAAAATTTATCTGATACGATCTCGTCGATCATGGAGCACGGTACTATCGATCGTCGCCAAAAAGATTTTATCATTCTTGATACGAATATTCATTTAATTCATTCGATTTCTTTGCTCCCTCTAAATTAGTTAAAAATAAATTATTGATTAAATTTATTAATTCAATTAATTTAACATATTTTATTTATTTTATTTTACAATTAAATACGACTTAGGTAAATGTTAATGCTTTCATACTAAATTAAAATAAAAAACATATTGACGTTTGTCATTTCAGATCTCAAAGGTGAGAAATAAAAAAGTGATAAGGATGATAGAAATTATACGAATTGGTGTTCATTTTTACCTCGAAGAAATATTTATATAATACATTATTACTGTCTGCTCCGTATTTTCCGTTGAGCGAGTAACGAGAAAGGGTAGTAGAATAATGTACGTAAGAATAAGAAAAATGTCATGAGAAATTTTTCAAGACGCCGTTAAAGTCGATGAGTACGCCATTTCGTCGAGTTGCCAAACTCTTCAATCGCCTCTCCCTCTGTGTATTTCACGGGAAGGATATAGGCATTGATATTCGAAGCGCAAGATACGAAGAGCACGGTCTCGTGGCTCCTCATAGTCTTGCAAAAAGTCGACGTCACCAAAAGTCGCCAGAGTGAAAGAAAGAACGATCGTCGCTATACCAATACACGCCCAGGTGTACCACACATTGAACATGTACCAAAAGTCCTCTTGTTCGATTTTATATCTATATATGATACTCAAATAAATACTTATGCACCCGTGGCCAATGAGGGAGATGTGCGGATGGCAATAAAAACGTTTGTCCGATGTCTCTCATTCGTATACAGTTTGTGAGAACGATGGGAACTGCGCGAAAGCGAGAATTCAGAGTGAATTGTATGCTGGAATCTCGTCAGGCTATTATACTGATCGAAATAATTGATAAGTATCAAAAACATTTTTTTTTAATAATAAATTAATTACAAAATAGTGCCAAAGTAAAAATATGTAACATTTTTGATTTTTTAGTCAAATAATTATAATGAAAAAAATGAGTAATACTAAATGATAAATATGCAGAGAGACATAACTAACATGTCACATGGAGTAGAAATTCATTTTTTGTTCGTCAAGAAAATATTAATTATTGTAAATTGTGAGGTTAATGGCGAACCTTTCTCGGATCGTTTATTGGCATAGTTGGCTTGTATGGCCCACTGGACTCTCGAGAAAATATCAGGTCGAATGACCAAGTTGTGGAACGAGGATATAACGTAAAGAGCAACAGCAGCAGGCTTCTCGGCTTTGCTAATTGGAAGAGTCAGTTTTATCGACGAGAATGCACCTCAGACTCGGATCAAGAGCAAAAGGAGCAACGAAGAAGATATTAAGAAGCAGAAAAGAGAAAAAGAAAACGGGGTATGCAAAAGGGAAGAAGCTCTCTCTCTCGGTGAGAAGAGAGGAAACTGAGAAAAGAGGAATGAGAAAAAAATTAAAAGGGTTCGAGTGTGGCGAACGTATATATTGGAAATTGACTGCCTGGTGGCGTTTTGATCTTTTTTTTATCCTGGTCGTTCCTCGCATCGTTAATCAACGTTAATTAATACCGATAAGAATTTTCGATCAGGGGCAAGCGAAAAAAAATAAATCGTAGCAAAGATGGGCAAAATATTGGCTTGATTATATTTTTGTAATTAACAATACAAAAATGATATCCAATTATAATTTTTCAATGATCGTATATTTTTTGTCGGAAAACGTTCCAAATATTTGCTTGATTATATTTTTGTAAATAAAGCAATTAGATCCAATTATATTTTTTTGGTTTGCAAGTATTTTGAATTATAAATATATTAGATCAATAACATTTTCATAAATGAAGCAAAACGCATAGAATTAAAAAATTTCAATCACTAGCAGATTTTATCATTAATTGGTTGGCTGTAGATTCTGTATATTTTGTGGAAATTTAAGTGAATTTAATTGCATCAAAATTTTGTCCCAATTCGATTAGTTCATAGCGTGAAATGCCCTTAAGTAGAAAGAGTCATTTCTGCTCAGACGAGGTTTCGAAAATTGAGGATGCAATTTTCTCTGCATCGTTTGATGTCAATGGGCCATATGGGCAATCACTACCCAGTGAATAAGGCGCGACAGTCCGAGAAAACGGCAAATTATATTGTGTGAGAAAGGATTTTTGAGACAACGAGAGAATATGGTATGGCAAAGGGTCGGTCTCTCTCTCTCTCTCTTTCTCGGCTCGTTCGTTCGTGCACCCTCGTTAATATTTCTCAAAATGGTTAAGCGACCGATTTAAGGAGACTCGGCTCATTAAGGGGGTAGGCAGACCGTCGTGCCTGCTTTGCTCTCGTCCCTCTATCCTTCTTCTTTCTCACTCTTTCTCTCTCGTATGGCAAATCTGATAACGTGGCTGGACTGGCGAACATCGCGAGCTAGTGCTCGCACACACGAACCGCGAGAGACAATTCTCGATCCCAAAAGTTTCAGGCACACACGATGAGTTTTATATACCGGATAAAATAAGAATATGGTTAAAAGAAATGATCGTGCAAGCAGCTTGAGAAAACCACGAGAAGGGAGAAAAAAACTTGAGAGAGAGAGAGAGAGAGAGAAAGAGAAAGGGAAATATACATAAGCGAGTAGAGAGAGGAGAAACTGGGCATTGGGTTTTAGTTTCGTTATCTGTTGGCGAGCATCTGCTCGCGTTTGTCATTCTCTCGGTACATCTGTCTAATTGAACCACGACGAGGACGACAATAAATACGACAACATGATGGAGAAAGTGAACTCGCTATATTGGGGTTTCTATTTTTTTCTCTCACCAATCATCAGTCAGTTCTGATCAAAATCTATTTTTTTCGAAGACTTGGAGAGTATGTATCAAATTGAGAAAAAAAACAATCGAAAGTATGGGAATTAAAGAATGAATGAAAATTAAATATCAATAAAAATTACATATCGGTAAAAATTAAAAGTAAATATTAATAAAAATGAAATATAAATTAAAAGTAAATATAAATTTTAATTGGATGTGAATAAGAATGAAGCCAACAGCGATAGGAACATTGGGCACGGTCATTACTTGGATCGGTGGCCGTTTAGCCGCGCCTTGGCTGACGCAACGAGTCGCTAAATGAGTCATTTTTCCAGACTCTTGTGATTGGCTGTAGAAACACCAAATTTTGTCAAGAGATCTGAGTGTATCGGCTAAGGTTTTTCGCAGGTTTCTCTGTGCCCTCGTGTAAATGCAATGCAGTAGTGACGCCCAAGTGGACGGCGTTCGCGTTCCTAAGGGCTAACAGGAAATGATAAAACGAAAACATTTAATTTGCGTTAAATTACACCATTTTTTTTCTCGCTACTGGTGAGGCTCATAATCGGATATTTACCCGCGCGATACCTCACACGTGTCTCTTTGCGAAATTTGTTGCGCTCATGGGCTGTTAAATTCTCGCGAAGAATTATGCAGATAGCTCGTGCTCGCACGCGCATTTTTACTCCCCGTTTATTCTTCTTTTGCTGTATATAGGATTGAAAAAAAAAAAATCGTATAATGTATGTTGACTGTACACACTGACATGAATGCTGTTGTATAGACAGTGAGACGTCGTTGCCACCTGCCACATCAGGTCGTCCAGGATAAGAACACGAAAAGGTGAGACACAGTAAGAGCAAAAGACAAATAAACGAGCAAGAGGATATACGACGAAGAAGAGAGGAAGAGTCATTATATTTTAGGCAATTTGCCTTTATGCTAAACAGCTGCCGGAATTGCCTTTTCAATTTTTTTTCCTTCTCCCTTTTCGCTCCTTCTGTCTCGCTCGACAGGCACAACCATTCGATATAATAATCGATTGATGTTGGGAGAGAAAGAAGAAAGAAAAAGTGGAGAAAGAGGCAAAGGAGTCATATTGGTGATAACGTGGAATTTATGCTGTCACTTTTTTAAAATCCTTCCTGTTCTCCCTGTTATTCCCTTATTCTCTCAATTCACCTCGTTCGTGGTGAATATAAATTCTGTGACATATAGCGAGTAATCTGTATCTAAACAGCAGATTGAAAAATGAGAAAAAAACTTGAAGAAAATTTTACATTACTGTTAATTCACCCACGATTTTTTTTTCTAGTTTTTGCTAAAAATTCGGTTTACTTCATAACTAAAAGGGAAATTTCCAGTTAATTTGGATCGTAAAAAGAAAATAGAAGGTATTTTAATTTTTGAACCCTCCAGAAACCACTAATTTTCAAAAGCTTCCAATTTTACAAGTCATAGCTTTGTTTCTGATTAACAAATTTACGGGTTTACTTGTAATCTTTTCGAAAGATCCCCGTATCAAACTTGGAGAATGTCGTTGGTTTCATGCTGATGTTTTAAATTCCATAGCGGTACTCCAGATTTTTTAAGAAAAATCCGTTGAAAATTATTAAAAAATGTCAGCCTTATAAATCGAGCACCATTAAAAAGAGTAAAAGATTGGGAAAAAATTGACACAAAGACAAGTCGCGTTACACTGCATAGTAATCTTACTTATTGCCAATACAAAAAAAAAATAGATTTTCAAAGTATTTTCAGGACCTTCAATCGATATATTTTGTTCACTTTGACCACGAATTATGCGACCTCAAAACTCCCGGAAACTCAAAAAAATATATGCAATTAATGCAAATGCAGGGTTCATCCCCCACTCGTGAAAAATCGTCTCTGTTTTTCGTGTCGAGCTCGTAAAATATTATCGGTCCAGCAGCCACTAGCGAGGGCATATATATATATATATATATATATATATATATGCCCTCGCTAGTGGCTGTTGGTCCGATTATTATATATATATATATATGCCCTCGCTAGTGGCTGTTGGTCCGATTATTATATATATATATATATATATATATATATATATAGAGAGAGAGAGAGAGAGTTGGAGCTGGAACAGGCAGTGTCCGAGGCGTGACGATGATTTAGTTTCACGTGAGAGGTGTTTATGGTAGTAGTACTTAACGCGTGTGCAGTAGTAATACCATAGTTGAGAGGAAATTAAACAGAAAGAGAGAGAGAGAGATAGGAAGAGAAAGAGATAAATGGAATAAATACGAGAGGATGGGTATTCTACAAAGTTGGGATTTATGCACTATACCCCCTTAACCCGTTAGGATATGTCTCTCGTAGGTTCGCGAGAGAGTTGCGTGCGAAAACCACAGCAGCCGACCAGCTGGGAGAACACCCGCAGTCTCTTCCTTTCTCTTTCTCTCTCTCTCTCCCTGACTCGCACTCTTCTATTCCATCAGGCTTGACTCGCTCGTTTCTCGATGCCTATATCTGCATATCCGGCGTTTATACAGCAGCGTGTGTGCGCTTGAAGCTTCCACCAACTGTATAACCCAGCGTGTGTACAGATATACATATATATGGGACATTCCAGATGAAATTGACAAAACTGTGAAAGAAGTTAAATTTGTTTTTCTCATTTTACTTCTACCTTAAGACAGAGTACAAAAAGGCCTTGAGGATTCGATATAATTATCATTATTTTTTTTTACGTCATTAGTCAAAAGTTAACACATTTTTCGTAGCACTAATTTGTATTCGCCCATTTTCGCAGTGGTCTCGAAACGTCATTTATCAATAAAGAATTTAATATAAAATTATCAAAATAATTGATAACGGTTTACAGCGTTAATAAACTTCGTCAACAATTTGAGATTTTTTTTTTTTTTAATTACTCTGAAGTTTTCTTTTGTGCCAGAACATACCTAAAGAGGCAAAAAGGTTAAAAATGGCAATAGTCGTGAGACCCTGTCGATTTGGCCTGAGATGCCCCATAGACATACTATGGATCATCAGCGAGCAAACTTTACGTGCGGAAGTACAGCAGTTATGTCCGCTCGTAGTTTTCTATGTATATATATATATATACAATGTACTAAAATAATAAAAATATACAACTCGTCCAGATGGCCCAGCAGCATGCAGACACACATACAAACGTTTGCGAGGTAGTTTCGATCCGGCTATTTGAGTTGGCTCTCCTGTAACGTGTTATGCACTGCAAAATTGAATTGAAGCTGTCCAGAAGAGATTTGACGAAATAATTGCTACTCTCACGTGCTATATATATATATATATATATATATATATATATATATATATATATATATATATATATATCATACATGGCCAAATCTGCAACTGGCTAAGATTTTTTTTTTTTGCCCTATTATTACAAACCGACGTCAATTTGACGCTCGTCAACTATAAATTACGAGGTACAACTGTCGATATAAAGGGAGAATATATATTTAAAATAAATTTATATTTAAAAAAATAAAAAATAGTTCCTCAATATAAATCTATAGCGAAAATCTATTCGATGACGATCATTATCGAATTTTTCGATAAAATTGGGCTTAACGTCATGTAATTTTTTATGAAAATTTTATACGCATTGATATTACCAGCGTCTGAATCGTCGAGGTGAATGTGCCTACATTTATCGCTCGACCGGTCCAATGAAGCACGTAAAAAATGAGGGAATAAAAAAATACGGTTCGACCAACAGCTGGACCCGATATGTCGATCGTGATATTCCGTATATTATTGAGAAGGACGGGATTTTTTCATAATTTAGTGCATTCGGCACGTAGTGAGTTTGCATTTTACTTTGGAAAAAATTAAAAGAAAATTAACCAACTAATTAGAAAAAAAATGGAAATAATTTTGACTCTCATTATTGTGGTGAGAGATTTATTCGCTATCGTGGATAATTTTTGTATGCGTGTTTGAAACGCGTTATCGTTATATGTTTAATTAATGAATTAATGAGACGATTATAGCTCTCGGACTGTCCTGTAGATATACATATACATTATTGCATTTATGTGCTATTTCTAAGTGATTCAGACATATATATATACTGGCGCCGGTATATCTTTTGCAACTGTTTCGCTCGCATATCCTTTCTCTCGCTCTGTCGTTGGTTTATTATATACTCGTGGGCGGTCTGCCGATTGTCGGCGTCGACGTGCGAGTCTCTCCAACGGTAGAGAGAGAAAGTGCATCGGAGAATGGAGCTAAATGGAAAATGTTTATCAACAATCTTCTATCGTGTGTTAATTTTTTTTTCCACGATTGATTGAATAAATTTTGGCACAATTTAAACAAGCTGTGGTGGTACTTATGACACAAGCTTAATTAATAAAAATTATATTTGTTAAAAAATACAGTCAATTTGATAAATTCATCTTCATTGTATTAAAATAATTTTCCGCCTACTTCCGTTTATTTATACATTTTTGTAATTATTTCAGTATTAAGAAAAATCATACAAATGATTATAATTTTGCGGAGCTATTAATAATATTAGTTTGTTTTTTACAATTATTGAAAGTTTTAACAAACGGCGCAACACGGTGCAAAAAATTGTGCGTAAACTTATTTTTCACTTTAAAAAACTTTGCTAAAAATTCGTTGATTTTGTAAATTTTTTTAATTTTTTTTTTATTGAAATAATATTAGGCTCAGTTTAGTTTATCTTTAGGATTATCTATTCAAATAAAATAATAATAATAATAATAAGCTTCAAATCTGTTGATATACAAGGTTTTATATATAATGAAAATATGGTGATTTTCACGATGTGTCAATCGCGTATCTATTACCGTCATGCCTCTCACCTTATCCCTAAGTACTCTGATCACCGATACGATCATTTTGCTGCATTTACTCGTTTGCAAACACGCAAATGCCACGCGAGCAGTCTCGCCGAGCTCACTCCACACGTGTCGAACGAGCAAAATGTGTAAAATGCACTTTCGTAAATTCTCAAACGACACTACTGTTGGTGGTTTGCGTGTAAACTTCTAATTAGATCGATGTCTATGATCGCCATTTAGCGGCAAAAGAGAGAGAGAGAGGGGGGGAGGGGAGAACGTTAACGATAATAGTTTATACGGTTACAATAATTTCTACATAATCCAATTTTACAGCGGCGTCGTTACGATCATGTTCGCACTGGGAGGTCCGAGGGCAATATGTTTTTTTTTTTCTCCAGGATTCGCACACATAGTGACGAGCAAATGGTGATTCTTTGATAAAACACATGAACGCTTATACATATATATATATTTGTACATACCATATTTATATACAAAAGATATAAAAGAATTATAAAATAAATATATATACTTTGTGTTATCAGAGAACGACGATCATTCGCGAGAATGTCGTCGCAGTTTTAAATCCTCGAGTTACGATAACGTTAAGTGGTTACTAATTGCAATATCTACATCTATACTACGATAATCTTTCGTGCCTTTTCTCGTATTGATTATTTTTTTACAATTATTTTGCAAGAATGAGAAGAAGCGATTGGTTGATTACAATTGCTGCTCCTATGGTCGCGAGGATCTAGAGATGTTTTAACATATGTATATAATCCTATTGATTTTTTTCGTCCTTTTCCTTTGCGATGATTCCACCGAGAGTCCTCGCGGATACGACCTCGAAAAAGTCCATCGAAGCTCGATGGAATTTTTCTCGGTATCAGCAAATATCATCTGTCTCTGATGGTTGGGACGGTTTGAGTATCGCATTAGCAAATCGCGATCGCCATCGTGAAGATCGCGTTCTAAATTGTAGTATAAATATTTGATGTCTATTCGAAAAGTAACGAAGAAGGTGAAAAATATTTTGTGAATTGACTGATCTGTTGCCGAAAGGACACTAAAATAAATAAATTGGGAATATGGATATCGAATACTACTTTGATTTATTAATTCAATCATTTATTAATCAACCAATTTATTCGTTTATTTATTAATTTGCTGAATTTATTACGAATAAATTTATTGCAGTTCGTATTGAATTTTCTTCTCGACTATTTGTCTTCTAAACTACCGAAGCAATGACCGTAATAAATAGATACAACAAGCATTTTTCTATAATACATAGATAAACGTCGTGTTAGATGACATATCTTTGATAAATATTGATTGTAAAAGTGTTAGAGTAGGTCGAGGCTGAGACGCGTGAAATGCTGCAATTTTTTTATTTATCCGATCAAGCACTAGATAATTATTTATCCGGCCGACTGTTAACTTTACGTAATGCAAGGGCGTGAGAATATATATTAAGGGGATTCGCAAGTTGATCTATTCAATAACTCTATTTAGAAATGATTTAGGAAAAATGGAATTTTTTTTTACAGAAAGAGGAAAAAATTGGGTTTTTCATTATTCGACAACCCTCTTAAATACCTTGCTGGGGGGGGGGGGGGGCGTAGCCAACGACGAACCAGCTCACTCCTTATTCGGGAGCTCCAATAAACGATTTTATTACTCTCGCGAATTCTCTCGCTCGCGCTCCTTTCATGCATGCATGCCTGGACCAAATATTTGACTGGCTGTCCGTTGTCCCTGGGTACGACCGATAACGACGTCGTTGACCGATAATCCAACAGAGCCCACACGATTCACCACATTTTCGTCATGAGAATCATCCATATACATTTGGAGCAAAAAGGTGGGAATATGGATCATGAAAATAATTGGAAAAAATATTTTTAGGAATTTGTTGTCTTATAACTTTAACGCTGGTTCATTTATCATAATTTAGTGGAAGTTTTTTCGTTCGTTAATGGCGACCACCGCGTAAATGGATCGTGTGGGTACGAGGAGAATGTCAGGCAAAATAATTTAAAGATATTTTATATCAGCCCAAGCCGGAAAATTTACGACGTAGTTACTGAAACTCGAAGTTTGTTTCTAAAGTTTTATTGTAAAATAATAATGGCGAATAGCACTGGTAAAATCGCACCGTTTAAATCAAGATAAACGAATGATTTACTTGCCGATTACCGAGTGAACGGTGACTGTGGAGTCCGACGATAGAGAAATGTATTCGGCATAAGGAGAATAAATAATACCGTAAAACTTCAAAATTATTTGCTACGTATATAAAAGATACGGGGATGAAGGGGTTCAGGCTGCCATTAATTATAACTTGTGTGCGTTGACTACGCTTTACTAATTCATGTTAAAAAAATGCCTATACTTCATGGTACGATCGGTAAAAAATTCAAATAAAATATCAAGACGCCGAGAATTTAACCAATAAGTAATTATTAGAATTACCACTTCTCGAAAGAGATCAAAACTTTGCTTTTAATGCGAAATTGGCAAGCTTCGATTCCTATTTTCTCTTGCTGTTGGTAAAAAACAAAAACTTGGCACAAATCATGTTATTTCGATGACTCATTTGTACGAAAAATCAGTGGTCCATCTTAGCTGCGTGGGCCATAACGCACACCTTTAGCGTACACACATACATACATGTATGTATATATATATATATATATAAATGTATATCTGCTTACGTCGGCTCGCCGGACGGTCGAATGAGGTAGAATTCGTCGAGCGAACGACCTGATCGGATCGCCAAGGCGAGTTTTCATGCGGTCGTTAAATTGTCCCGAAACGGGGACAGCGATTCTGGGGATTACGATCAACGGACACGCACCACAATTCGTGCTCTTTTTTTTATGTTCCAAAAGTTTTTGATGATTCTCTTCTCTCAAGATTTGCATGCCACACGAGTGTCGTCGTCATTCTCGTGAGAAATGATTGCGAAAAGTCAAGAATTTTTATATTTTTTTCGTTTTCGTTTAATTTGCAAAACGATCAACGATTGATCGAATATTCGCCTGTTTGATAGCTCTTAAGTATTCGGTATAATAGCCAATGCAAATTATTTCGCTAATGATACGTTTGGTGTAACGAATTCAAGTTTATATATTCAAGTCACGATTTCTCATTAAAACACACATGATTATCGTACGTGATTAACGAACTTGGGTTGAATTCTTATATAATTGTTATTGAAACGTACATTGTCCTCTGAATTTACGAACCATTTAATTCATCTGTATCATTCTTTCACTCCAGCTATCAGCAAAGTCATAAGGCTGAAGTAATTAATTTAAAGTAGGCAATTACTATCCCAAATAATAATTAATTACCACTCTAAGATTACTGATGTTTCTATAATTTTGTTCCTTTTTCTTCAAACAAACAAAAAATTCTTGCACTTGATAAAACAAGTCAAAAATTAATATTAAAAAAAAAATGTCTAGATTAATTAAATGATTGGATTCCAAAAGCAAATAATAATTGCTCATACGAATGGATACAATTGACTTGCTATATATTCTTATCAAATAATAGAGGTCGCACTTCTCATCAATTATTTTTCCCCACTTGAGTAAAGTCACATATTTCCAAGTTCGCTGATCCTCGTGCAATTTATTCAGAAAAGACATGCGCAATTTTTTTTTTTTTTTTTTTTTCATATCTTTAGCCCATTAGCTTCCATCAGTGCAAATATTGAATAGGCTCGGCGATCAAAGGACGGAGGTATCGTGGATTGTTAGTTATACTAGATTTCGTACGAGGAAGAAAAAAGAAAAGAAGAAATGAAACACGTAACACGTCGAAAATAATTTCTGCTGCAGCATCACTTTAATGTCTATTCTGAAGTTTGATGAAATTCAAATAATAATGAAATATTGAACGTTCGAGTGAGGATTTTTTTTTCACCTCGACTCCCAAAAAGGTACATACAGGACTCCAAAATCCGAGATTCGAGCGTCAATCTCGTTCTCCCTTTTTTATGAATAATAATAATAATAATAATAATAATATTACATCATATATTTATACATCTGTCGTAAATTTTCGTCATAATTGTTATACTCGTCGTTACAATAATAATCGTGAATTAAAGTATATAGAGCTTTTTTATTCCACCCCTTTCTCCACATTCAACCTACATCACACACACACACGCACACACTCGATCGTTTATACATTTTTATATTTTATCACTACGTATAGTATTTTTCCCTCTATTTACAAGGCCTGCGAGACTCGATCGTACAAGCAGCGAGCAAACAACACATAAGAGCGCGTCGGACCTTTTTGTACTTGGCATTCAGTCGGCCAATGGCTGGAAGCATTACGATTTTCGTGTGGATTATTAATTATGAGCGAATTACAGCATAAAGTTCATGTACATCAGCGTCCTATCCCAAACGAATAATATCGAAGGTAATAATCGCTGTGTGTGGCAACCGCAAGGAATTGATTGGCTATCGATATTATTTACGATATTAATTATTGTCATCGGGCGAAGGAAGATTATTTGTTTGTTTTCTTCTATTTATCCTATTCTTCATCATCCTACAAACGTCAAATTTCCTACAGTTCTTACACGTTGGAAATTTTCCTATCGTAAAAAAAAAAAAAGAAAAAAATAAACCTCCCTCTTTGTCTTCCACTAATATCCAGATAGATTTAGCGCTTACAAAAAAAAAAGTAATACACAATCTAGTTTTTCGCAAAGAGCATTGAGCATGAAAGAATTAACACTACATAGTTTGGCTCATCGCGATAAGCCAAGTTTCTCGAACGAGACCATACTCCGATAAAATCTTCATTTTGTCTCCCCGTTTGGCCGCAAATTATGAAACACACATGACACTCGGACTCCAGGTCCCCTGGTCCGGATGTAATTCCAATTGTCGCCATCACATTCGCCTCGATCGAGGGGCACCAGTTTAATCTCGTGCCCTGCAACGTGTCTTTAATAAAATCACCGGGTTTTCCCCTAGGATAGCGAACTGGCACGATCCTCATTCGTCCTTCTTCTTTCGTAGCTTTCCCTCGGTCTGAATGGTCCTCGAGACTAAATCAACACAGGCACCCAGCGACGCGCTTGTCGTTGGTTCGCCCTCGGGCGTGTTGGCAATATTGCTCAGTGTCATAATGTAACTACACGCGATCCTCAGTACGGAGAGCTTTGATAATTTTTGATTGTTCGAGTACGCTGGAATGGCTCTCCTCAGAGTATCAAAAGCAGCACTAATCGTATGAACTCTCGTTCTTTCTCTCGCATTAGCCTCAATTCTTCTCTCCCGCGTCATATTTTTGTAATTACGCTGCTGTTGCTGTTGAGCCTCCGTTTGTCCAGGACTTGGTTCGTGCCTTGGATGATCATTGGCAGAGCTTCGATGGTCATTCTGATGATGTAACGGTGAATGAAGTTGATCAACGCTGTAACTCGCCGATGATGGCCTGTCGTAGTCCCCGCTGATCGCAGGATGTGCAGGAACTCTTGGACTTTCACCCCGTAGAACCAGTGAGAGTGGCTCCTCCTGTAGCCTGGGATGAGGTAAAAGATTCAAGCCAGTTGGTCCAACTGACTCAAATCTTTGCTTTTGTCGGATCTCTCGTCTCTGGCTGCTGGAATTGACAGAGTCGACTGATGAGGAACGTGGCGAAGTTACTGACAAGAGTTGCGGTGACATTGGTGGCAGAGATCGATTGGGCTTTTCCTGATGGCGATTGTCAGATTCTTGAAGTCTTGAGAGAACTTCCTCTTGGATTCGTGCCTCGTATTGTCTTCTGGTCTCTTCCTCGCGTCGCTTCTTCTCCTCCTTTATCCATCTGCTTTCATCGTGTCGCTTTAGAATGTTCGGATCCTGCCTGCTGTCCTGGGAATCTTCCTGAAGGGCCAGGACTTTTCTTGCTGATTCTTTCGTCTCCTCCTCGTTGTTGTTGTTGTTGTTGTTGGTGTTGTTATTGTTATTGTTATTGTTGTTGTTGTTGTTGCAAATGTTAGCATTGTTGTGACTTTTGTTCGCGGCAGGACTGCTCCAAGGTCTAAAAGGACTCGGTGAGGGTGAACGAGCCGGTCTTGATTCTTCATCCTGCACAACTGCCATGCCGATGCTGCTCTTTGTCCCTGGTGTGCTCGTGACCACTGTCGTTCGCTCAATCAGCTCGAACCTTCGCTTTTTCAGTGGCGCCATATTCGGCTCTTGGATCTTTCGTGGTTCAGCGAGTTTTCTCTTGTTTCTCAAGGATATAGGTGTTACCTGTACCTCGACACTGTCCTCGGAGGCGCTCGGCGAGTGGAGACCCGACATGTTGTCGTCCTCGTCACCACCGCTGCAGAAACCAGCGTCTCTCTCGGAGCCCGCAGCCATCACACCGCCTGAAACATCGAGAAAGATCACAAAAATAAGTAAAATATTGCCCACAAAAGGGTCCCGAAGGCTGTTTGGTACTTTGGGTTTTCTGCGATGGGGATACATGTACACCTGAAGCATTTTATATCTATACATATATATATATATATATATATATCGACGTCAGTCAAACGC
Source organism: Dyspetes luteomarginatus (assembly GCA_963669185.1). Lineage (NCBI taxonomy): Eukaryota > Metazoa > Arthropoda > Insecta > Hymenoptera > Ichneumonidae > Dyspetes > Dyspetes luteomarginatus. Next base: position 8,587,026 of record OY769909.1, on the reverse strand, counting down.
ACCTGGTAATTACACGTTTAATAGGTAATAACCGTAAAGCGCTGCGAGAAGATTTAGTCAGGAGCGAATGAAGAGAAGATAGATAAAAGGAGTAGCAAGAAGTTGAGAGGTTTTTGAACATGCGGCTGGTGAGCGGTCCAACTACAGAACAAGAAGAAGAGGAAGAAGGCGAGCCGAAAGGCGAAGAACAAGAAGTACGAGGGAAGAGAGAGAGAGAGAAAGAAGGAGCGAGAGAGAGAGAGAGAGAAGGGGTTTAAGGAAGATAAAGAGGAAAGAGGAGAACCGATGTTAAAGAGCTACCGGTTTTTATCGCGTGAAATGCCTACCGATGGGCCCACCCGGTGGGATGGGTGAACTCTTTCTGGTGCTGCTGTTGTATGCAGGCTCGTGCACCAGGGCACCCATAGCACAAACATACACACCAGCTCTTCTCCCGATAGCTTCTCATCTACCCGCGCTCACCAAAAGAATTTCTTCTCTTCGCTAACTCCTGCTGTTACACGCGCTCCGTTCTGATTGCTCTTCTCCCTCTCTCTCGCTCTTTCTCTTCGCGGCTTACATTCTCTCGCCAACTAACCAGAGATTTCGTGGCCACATTCCCCAGGTTGGTGAATATTGCGCCCTCGAAAATTCCATCGAGGTGCTTTTCTCTCGTTCTCATCTCAACATATAGCACCGAGCCAATTATATTAGCCGCACAGCTTGCATTTTGTCGATGGCCCTTGCGAATTATTAAACTATTTTATAGGACTGCACCGGTATTGTTCATCATGAAACTCATTTTCTTCTCTCTTGTTTTGCAACAAGAGTGGAATGGTGAGTGTATCATATTTCAAGGAGGTGATCGAGTTCAAGTGCTCTTTCTCGAATGTGCTACCGCGTTATGGACGATACGGCGCTCTCAGTGGCCACGGTGTAACGGATAAATAATTGGCCAAGCATTTTCGAACGCTGATCCAGGTCTGATCGATCGTTGACGACAATAATTTATCGCGAGAACTACCTGCTCAGAGAGGAGTCTTTGGACGACGACAACTGACCAGCCCGACCGGGGACGTATATGGCGTTGTTGGAGCTTCAGGTTTCGCTCGATTACAGATTGCTTGGGTTATATCTTAGGACTATATAGATTCTCGATCAGATCTTTCTTCCTTTGCTCATTCCCACCATTTTTTCTGTTTCTCTCTCTCTCTCTCTCTCTCTCTCTCTCTCTCCTGCTGTTTCCTGATCTCTGCTCGTTCATCCATTAATCTCGTGACATTTTTTTCGCGCCACTTCTCCGTCGGTGTCTCGCTTGTGCGCTTCTTTTCTGTTTCGAGGACTATGACCGAGTCTCGATGGAAAGGAGTATCGGGCAATATCAAGATGAAGAAAAAGCAAAGAGTCGCGAGAGGGCGACCAAGAGAAGATCGTCCCGACGGGTCGCGCCGAGCCACATGGCACTGGCGCCAGCATCCCTCCTTCCCCTTTTACTCGACGTTCTCGTCGTCGTCTTCGTCTTCGCTCCTTTTATTGCTTTTCCAGGGAGTCGCGGGCGGTGCATATACGTATATACACAATCTCATATAGTATATGCTGCAATCAGTGTAGCTTAAAGAGGGGGGGGGGGGGGGAAATGCACATATTCGCATGTAATTCTCACTGGTGACCAATCGAGCATTTTGTACAAGACAATTGGTAATTCTCGCGATCTTTTGTAACGATCGCCAATGACTCGGTGATGAAGTACCCCCGAAGATGTTGCGGCCGATCGACGAATCGGTGAATCGAAATCGAGCCACGTGGATTATCGATGCTCAGAAGGGCTTAACTCTCCTGCTTAAATGATTGGAAAATTTTTCTGAGATGATTCCGAGTACGAAGTGGATACAAATGCAGTTTTGCAATCTCCTCCCTCTATATTTGTTTTTTTTTCTTTTTTAATAGCAGCAGCGGCAGCAGCAGCAGCAGTGACGATCTCGTTTTCTTATCGAGCGTCGTCGCCGTCTCGCCGCGTTTTGCTACTAGCCGCGATAAAATTCTCCCAGTAAATTCGGTTACGTCGCTCCTTTTGCTGCGTGTGCATGGATGGAGTTTAGAGAAAGGGGAATAAGAGGAACAACGGGAGTTGAGAGATCGAAGGAATGAGGTGGAGAGAGAGAGAGAGAGATAGGGTGAACTCACGCGAGCATTATTACATCAGTGAGTAGCTCGATGCAGTTCAACGCGTTCGACTCTGTGTGTTCGTGTGTGTGTGTGTGTGTGTTTTATAGATCTGCTGTGTTAGGTTAGGTTGGACGATCGAGACTCTGTTGCGTCTCGGACGTCCAGGCGCCGTTCTCGATGCAAACACGATTCTCCGTCGTCAACGACGTCGTTCACTTATACTCGTAGTACATACATTGGCGCCGCGACGCCGTCGTATATTTCCTTCCAGCGAAATGAACTCTCTCCCTTTCTCTCTCTCTCTCTCTCTCTCTCTCTCTCTCTCTCTCTCTCTCGCCATCGCTCTCTCGCCGTCGCTCTCTCGCGAGAGCAGCTCCCTTTCATCATTCACCCTGACGCCCGTCGTGGTCTTATCACCGATTATGCCTTACATAATGATCACAATTAAATACAATTTTGGACAAATTCGAATTTTAACATTGAGAATTATACAAAATATATATAGTTTTTTGTGAGGAAATCAAAATTTCTACTTTTTTCCAATTATCAGGGATCTACGATTATTACTTTAAAATCGTCTCGGTATCAAAAATAAAAAAAAAAGTATATGTTTTTAATGCACTCTCGATGTTGTTGTTACTGTCATCCAAATAATGTGCCCTAAACATATTCAAAATTCAGAATATATTTATCAAAACGGTTAAAACGTTGAAAAATATTTTTTTGAATTCAACACTGATTCTATCCCAAGTAGGTACTTTAATTATAATTTAGAACATTTTTAATTTTGTTGTAAATATTAAACTCATGATTTATCATTCGAATGATTCTTCGAGGATGACAATTTGTCCTTTCATCGTCAATGTAAGTTGAGATTCACTTAAGATTCTTGTCGACAATTAATGCAAGAAAGAATATTATGATGATAATAATAATAATAATAGTAATAATAATAATAATAATAATAATAATAATAATAATACCAAACAATTTATTGAGTTCTTCGGACAAGTCCCAAGTACACATGCAGTGTATGCACACAATGCACTTGGAGAAGATGATATCCTTGCACGGATCGCTCGATTCGCTTACTCAGCGAAAGAGTCACCGATATACGTATTTCGATACGTAACAACGATAGCAGCAGTCGTTTATTTGTACACGCGTATTAATTTATTTTTCTCTCTCCTCCGTAACAAAATTTATCTGGCTAGAAAACGGTTAAAACGGCGAGGGAGAGAAAGAAGGTCAGCCAAACGATTCTAGGTGAGTTTATCGAGTATGTATTAGATCACCAAGTGAGTTTAATGGTATCAGTGCATATAGTATAACATATAGGTGAACTCGGTTAGAATTACGTTCGCACATTAATCATGAGTGCGTGTTAAATCAAGATACGAAATCGCGGAAAGACCGCGTGTGTCTTGTACGCGAGAGAGGCAAAACAGATCGAGAATGTATTTAGGAAAAAACGAAAGAGAGGGAGAGAGAGAGAGAGAGAGAGAGAGAGAGATAACATACCAACACGAGGTTGTGTTTCTTATCGGCTCGTAAATATTGATAAATTATCATCGCCCCATGTGCTTATACATGTACACTACACACATATGGATAAACGATGTATAAATTTTGCTCACGTCGTTCGTGAGATCGTAATATGGTTCCAACAATTTTGCAATTCTCGTCAGGTTAATTACAACGATAGATTTATTCTAAGATGTTTGAAATGTGACGAGTCCATCTGGGTCTCTCAAGTCTCAAGTGGTAATGCGAGCTAGAATTGTGACCGGTCAGAAAATATTTAAGAATGACCAAAATTTTTCAACTAGATACTAATTGTTCGTCATTTGACGGTCATATATGTCCGTAAATTGCTGTCAATGAGCACGAAAATTTATAAATAAATGAAAGATCAAGTCGCAAGACTCACCATCACGAACATTGTCATTGGACATTGTTACGAAATGATGGTCATTTTCCATCCCAGTCAGAGTTTTAATGGAATTATGTCGAGAGAATTTCGCACAAGTAAGAGCTCAGACATTTCTTTACTTTCACCTATCGCATGAGGGAGAAAAAAAAGGCAAAGAGATAAGAAAAAGAAACGTACGGAAAGGCACCACCTGGCGCTTTCGTGACATGAAAAGAGAAGAGTGGGTGGAGAGCCAGAGAGAATGATAAGAGAGAGAGAGAGAGAGAGAGAGAGAGAGAGAGATAGGAAGAGAGAGAGAGAGAGGCAAGAGATCTTGCATGCCAGAAGCGAATGAACGCGCCGAGGCTTTTCATAGACCTCACACGCTTTACTAGCACGTCTCGTCTGTGTGCCCGAGGAAAAGATAACGTTCCATGGAACACCTGGCTCTTGTGAAGAGAGCGAGAGACACGATCTCGAAAGAGACCCACACGTCCAGTTTTTCCACCTCTCTCTCTCTCTTTTCCACGCGTTGTTTTCTAAGGTGGGTCTCTCTTCGATCCTTTGCTATACGTATAGCCAGCCTGCGAGAGCTTTATCGAGTTTCTCGATAGATAACCGCGGGGGCCAACGGGAAGGATAAATCCATCGTATAACCGCATTATCAGCCATCTGCTACACTCGTCTCGTTCTCTCGTTTTATACACACATGTATATGCATTAGAGTCGATAATCTTTCTATCTTTGCACTCGGCCCACCAGTCAGCCCGAATGAAAAGTTTTTCTCACGATCCTTCCGAGCCATATTTTTCATCCCTGTGTTCTTTCTAATAGATTAAGTTGTTTTTTTTTTTAGCAACGTGCTGAGGTACTTTCACATTACAGAGGCGAAAAAATATATGATTTAAAAAATGACAATTTTTAAATCCAGAATTATACAATGAAAAATAAATTTGTCTAATCTAATGTAAAATTAGACCAGTTGGATCGACATAACGAGAGTACAAAGACAGAAGAGGGGGAATGAGAGAGGCTGCAAGATATATGTGTGCAACTTCATAGGGAGCTCTGAGACCGTCTGAACGTCATTCACGTCATGTTCTCGTTGAGGTCCTCGAGGTCAGCGACAGGCGCCACCACGAGTCAAGAGAACCGACGCGCGAGAGATCGATCTCTCGTGTCCCGTTTGGTCGCGGATAAAATGCAGCAGAGCTAAGCAGCAGCCACATATTTTGTAAACATATCTTGCGTGGAGCTGTCACTCGTTTTGGCGCCAGAAAAAAATAAAAATTTTGGAAGCAAAAGTGCATTTATGGACGTCACGTGTGTAATGTTTTTTTTTTTTTTTTATATATGCACGAGCGTATATGAAGTATTTATGCAATATTATTGGCCAAACGGAATTTCACGTCGAGGAAAAAAAAAAGAAAAAACAAATATTTTCTTATATTTCCTATAAGTTGCTCAGTGTCAAATAAAGATTCAGGGTTATCAGTTAAAATACTCCATTGAGAAAATCGACTCGCGCACTGATTGTGAGGCGCCAATCTACAGTACACCCAAACGTATATACGTATATATATATATATATAGGTAATAAAGTGCAATTGTACCGAAGTATAATATTATCGACAAGCAAAGAATTCCTTGAAATGACAGCAACGATAAAAACTTGTCGTTTTCATTGAGAATTTACGATATAGAGTGGGAAAAAATATATGAGAACTATCGGCGTATCGCGTTACGCGCGGACGTCACAGAAATCATCAAATACGCGATCTAAACGTTATCTCGGGAGATTGAAGGTGAGATTAGCAAAATAAACTAATCTCCGGTGCATATTAAAGTTTATCAATAATATCGTATATATATATATATATATATATAAAATCAAAAATCCTCCTGCTGTTTTTTATTCGGCCTTTCGAGAATTAATAGCCATGATTTTCACGTTGAATTTTGTACAATAATTAATTATAGTGCGATATTATTCGTATACCTGTAGTTACGAATTACGCAAATTTCGTAAAATAAAGGTGATATGTTTGAATTTTTGTATGGAGTTTCGCTTCGGTCATTTACGTGCGCTCGTAAAGTTCAAAGCTCGTTAAGTTATTTTGGGTTTGACGAATGGAGCCTGTGGCGTTTGAATAAACTTTGGAGAGTTTTGTTTTTTTTTTAACCAAGTAAACAGGCTGCAAAATTATAGATTCGATAGATTTTGAAAGAACGATGAAAAGAGGAAGTTTGTTGGATAAAACGTATAGCTCGGCCCATCTGTTTTATAGGACGATAAATATATTTATTTATAACATATATAGACATAAATATATGCATATGAATAAAGATAAATTGCGCGGTACACAAACATTGTGGATATCATAAATTGTCCCACGTGTGCGTTTACCAGGCTATATATATATGTGTGTGTGTGTATAAAAGTATGTATAATCTGTAGAGAGAGCGAAAGAGAGGGAGGGAGAGAGAGAGAGAGTCGGATAATATTCGCAGCACGAGCTCCGGCCATCTGGCTAGCGCCATCCCACGACAGCTTCTTTGCTCCCCGCGCGAGCTAGTCCTTCTCGCGGACACTCTCATGGATAAAAAAATAAAACGAACAAGAGACTTCCACAGGTCATATCTATAGGTCTGCAACGCTCGCAATTTTCAATTTTTTTCCCTTTTGGTATTTTGTAAGGTAAATAAATGACGTCACGATTTCAGAAAAATCGGTTTGGCCGTTATCAACAAAGTTTTGTCCAAAGTTTTTTTTTATCGAATTTTTCCAAAATTCCATGATATTTTTTACCTTAGGGAAAGACTCAAAAATGTCGTTATTCAGCAAAAAAAAAATGTATCGTTAAATTAGATATGTTTTTGTCTTAAAACGTGAGAGATAGCTTGAATATTTCATCGTCTGTGTACGTTTATATTGTTCGATCTCTTCGTGAGCGCGTGCTGGCATAAGCTTCTATAATATGCACGTATATATCTATATATATATATATGTACATACATAAGTATATAAACACGGGTGTATGGCATTTATAGCGGCATCAACAGAAGGAAAAGGGATATGTATATATAGATCCGAGTGGAGGGAATAAGAGGAGTGTGCGTGGAGTTTGGCGAGTGGGTGAGAGAGGCCAGGCGACGGTCACCAGCTGTGCCGCGCCGCGGTGGCGACGTAGACTTTTCTCTCCTCTGCGCCTCTCTCGTGTTCTGTAGCATACACACAGATGTATATATATATATATATATATATATATATATATATATATATATATATATATATATATAAACATGAGCGGACCTCTCACGATCTCTACCGCCGACGCCGCGCTGTCGCGACTCCTACGTGTACGCCGAGTCTCTCTCTCTCTCTTTCGCTCTTTTTCTCTCAGAGTATGTACAGTATGTACTCGCGTATGTAGTACGTGGCGTCACTACGCCGGCTGCAGTGTCGTTCTTTTTATCCTCATCTCTTCCTCTCACTCCCCTCAGCCTCAGCCTCACACTTTCTCTATCGCTCTATAGATGATTCCCTATTTTTTCTCTCTTTACTGTACTATAAATAATATTTTGTTAATGGAAGTACAGTCAAAGTTCAAAGAATTTTTTTTTACAAGTTAATCGCTTTCCCCAAAAAAATTACACTTCCTTTTTCTTCTCTCTCCTATTTTTTTTGGTTCTCTGGCTATCATTAAAATATTCCCTCGTGTCTTCTCCCACTAAACGCCGCTGCACCGCATAACACGGGGATCGGAGATCCATAGCGCATGCGTGTGCTGTGGACGAGAATTTGTAACAGTGGGGGGAGACAGGAGGTACTGATTCTCACGGAAATTCGGCGGACGTTATGAGCTTGTTGGAAGTTTTACTGTATACCAATCATGTAAAAGATTATGGGAACATTTACGAGTTTTTTTTAAGTATTTTTTTAATCAATAATTCGATTGATTTAATGAAATTTTTAATCTGACGATAATTGGGGAGAAATAATTTGTTTTTTTTTTTTTGTAAAATTTCGGAGGGCCTAAAATGAAAGAATTATGTAATATAGAAGGTTAATGTGTGTATAGAAGATTCTGTAAGTGATCAATACCAGGATCTCCGGTTAAAATCTCTGACTCATTGAACGACCAATTCGAGTCTTTCTCTTTCTCTCTCTTTTTCTCGATAGCCACCGCATCGGTAAATCCGTATCCGGACTCGTGGCGGGTTTTACAACACACACGCTCGTTAATGGTAAGTCAGCGTCTCGTGGGCGTGAGTATGTCTCTCGCTGATCCTCATATCCCTGTTTCCTCGAGGAAAGATAGCCAACGCATTCAACTCTCGATCGCATGTATGCTGTGTATGACTCAAATGCCCCTCCTCGTAAACACTTCTCACCAACGAGAGACTTGAATCTATAGAGTCTGCGAATCACGCAAAATCTTTTCATCCGCACTAAGCCTTAAAAATCATAATTCAACTAATTTTTATTTTCTTTCAAAATAAAATTTAAACAAGAAATACGTTTTGATTATAAATTTAAGCTATTCGCTCATGAAGATTTGAGAGTTTGATTTTCGATGAGAATTAAATTTTTAATCGGTCCGCAGGGTATGATAATTACGACGGAAACCGGAAATCGTAACCTCGTAGTAAGAAACAATATCGATTCGTCCAATCGTACGTCGTTACAATATTTATTTATAGTATAAAAAATATGTGTGCTGTTATATAGCAGTTTGAGGTTAAATTCTGGCAAGAGTAACGTTTCAGCATTTATATGTAATATATTTATATAGTTCGAGTGTCTTTTCGTCAATCGACTATTAAATTATCGGATGTGAAATATACACGTGACTGTCGAGTGTTGAGTATCGCTCCTCTCTCGACCTATATATAGTATATCAGACGCTTGTGATAGCCAATTGCCAATTTCGTAAGTTTCCCTTTCTTATTGGCGTATTGTGTTAGGCTTTGCGAGACCTATGCACTTTTACCTTATATATTTTACATTTCTACCGATTGAAAATTCACGTTCAAACTCTGATTATCAGTTGTATTCAAAATTGAACAACTGTAAGAAGGAAAAAATCATCTTGAAAATTAAATTGAATTATTTGACCGTTTGAAAAACGAAAAATTATGGAACTAATGGAATTTTTGGGACTCGAAATCGTCTCGAGGACGGACCGTTCACTAAATGCCAAATATTACAAGAGCCTTTTGGTGAAAAAAAAGCTCATATGCGACTCAACTTTTGACGACTACTGCTGTGGGCTTTATCTTGGACTTTATCGTCTCGTGTAGAGTCATTACGAGTTGTAATTACGCGCGACGAGGCGAGGCACGTGTGGCCTTCGTGAACCCTATACAACCATTAGATGGACACACTATATATATATATATATATATATATAGAAGAGAAGACGATAGACCTTATGAAACGCATCTTTGTAAATACATATTTTTATTATCTCAAATAAAGCATATATTTATATTATCTCGTATCGCTCCAGCTTCGTCATTCGTTATCAAAACACGTGAGCTAATTATAGTCTGATAATAACTAGTGATTTCGACAATATTAGTTAGAGGGTTCAAAGATTGAATGAAAATATTGAGCGTATTTATGAAATAATCAAACATATATTGTGACGAATGTATCATTGAGAAATTTGTTTTTCATAGTTCCACGTGTCGTCTGTCTCGTAGACCGTGAATTTACGCGACTCGTGGCTGTGAATTAATTTTTAAATATATTTATATCCATACAAATATCGAGCGATGACTCGGTAGAAAAATATATATATGCATTGAGAGAAATTGCTGCGTCTCCATGCCAAGCGATATACGAGTTTCGAATTACACTTTTTGAACTCTGTAGTTAATCGGGTTATCGCGTATAATTGACCTGACAAGAATAACGTAATTCGCGAGAGGTAATCGAGTCCTCTCGACATACCAGAGATGAGTGAAAGAGAAAGAGAGAGAGAGGAGAGGGAGATTGCATTTTTACTGTCAATATTACCACGCCAGATGAGATTTTTTTTTTTTTTCTTCAATATTTTTCATTCACCTCGTATTTGGCAAGTTATATTTTTAGAAAAAACGAAATACGCGATAACGACCGTGAAAGGCATTCGGAGATCACGAAATATACAAGTGCTCGTAAAACGTTTATTTTTTTCTGACAGCAAAATTAAGAAGACCTTGAAAATTTGATAAGAAAACGAGACACACGTCGTCTCGTGTTTTCATTGCATCATTATATTTTCGTGTTTGAGTATTGATAATTTTATTACTATTATTATTATGAGATCATACGCCGTACACACGTTACTCTAATATATTTTTTCGTGTTTGTATAACTCGTTAAATCATCTGGAAGCGAGGATAAAATACGAAAAAATAACTGAAAAAGCCTAAAATTGTTTATGAGCCACAGCTATTCTATATTTTAATTCAATCTATTTAAATTTTTGAGAAAAATAAGATGACAAAATATATAACTGGAGAAATACATGAATTGTCAAATTAATCAGTCATAAATTAATTATGTAACAAATTAATAAAAAAAAAAAAAAATCATAACTCGAATAAATTCGAAAAATTCCAAAAATTTACAGATTTTAGTGGCAATTTTTATAAAATAAAAAACAAATCAATCGTAAATTAAAGCGCAACAAAAAATGGACTATGAAGTCTCTCGTTAAAGTCAATAACGGACTGTCGCACCAATATAAATGATTGCTCAAGGCACAGGTGCACTTTTGTACGTATCATTTCGAGGGCGATCGTGCAACCCGTCATTGTGGTATAAGCGACATAATTCTCCGTGTCGACGAGGAGGAACGATTGCGGAAATACCATGAACGGATCCTGAACAGAGAAAGAGAGAGAGAGAGAGAGAGAGAGAGGACATATGGAAGGGTGAGAAAGCCCAGGTAGATAAACTCAATTATCGTGTTACATATATATATATATAGAACGACTTTTCCCCTTTGGAGGGACACTCGTGCTCCGGCACGTTTACGCTTCGGATCCCTCTTACGTTTAATTTTTTATCTTTTTTTTTTTCAAATACATTTATGCATGCATATTATTCATAAACCGACCACCCCAATTCCCGGTGGTTCTTCTCGACCCTTTCCACGCTCAAGCGCAGGCAATTATTATGTATTTCTATAAACACCGGCGTGACGAGAAAAAGGCTCAGAGCTCGATGGCTGTAGGTTTTATCCATAAAGGCCGCGTGTTGATATGTCGGCCAGATAGGGCAGTAAAAGAGCGCGATTGGAGTGTCCGATGGGCACATCAGACTATACGGAAATGGCTCGGTAATAAAAGTCAAACTGGGATGGTGAGCGAGAACTCGCATATTTTGCGAGTTCAATGTGTAAAAGTGCACCAGCAAGTTCCATTCTGGCACGCCCTGATCTCTATTTTCGTATAACACACGAACACACATATATATATATATATAATATTTTGTGTGCTTGAAGTATATCAGCAGATTGTATTTATCGTTTGCACCCTTCAATCGTTTCCCTTTCCTTTCCTTTGTCCGCGAAAGCGTGTAATGAAAAAGTAATTAAAATAATTTTTAACCTCATTATAATTTTAAAAGAACTAGGCAAAGAGAGCTCTTCGGACTTCAGCTTATTTCACGATTTGTCAAATTTCGTACATCAAGATGACAACTCTGAAGTTATTCACAACAGTTATATACATTTAGCCTTGTGCAGCAGCGAATGAGAAAACGAATAAACCGACAACAATACTTTATCGATTTTAGGCAATGCTTTTCTATTGATGTATTAGCTCTCGCGAAATAAAAAATAATTATTAATAAGATAACGAATGAAATCAAGAATGAAAAAAAAAAGTTTTTTAACGAAAGCTTCAGAGCCTCGGAATGCTTCGGGGTGTCATGTACATAATATACAATATGAATCGGATAGACGAAAGAGAGAGAGAGAGAGAGAGAACGGAATTTGCAGCAGGTAGCAGGTGCAGCAGGGTCACAGGTGCATTGAGTCTACAAGGGTGCAATATTGTCGGAGAGCTGCCCTGAAAAGAATTCAAAGCCTCGAAAGCGTAGTCATGCCTTCTCTCTCTCTTTCTCCCTGTGTGTGTTTTCTACCTGTTGGACTATGAGCATTCGATTTCTTTCATCCCATCTCTTTTTCGTGGTAATGTCCGCACCGAATCGTACCGGCGGACGATACTCTTCGAGAGAAAAAGGTACGGAGAGAAGAGAGAGAGAGAGAGAGAGAAAGAGCCAAAAGTAAAGGGGGTGGGAGAGGGTCATATGATCGTGAAGTACAATGAGGTATCGCTTACACCGGAACCTTTTTCATTGGCTAATTCCAATTTGACGACCTTAATGCCATGCGGCAATCGAATATATATATATACCAACAGCACTAGGCAAGCAGTTAATTGGCTCGCGGCTCTGGCACTCACCAAAGTTAAGCAGCATTTCGTGCACCACCACTACTTGGTGCGGTGATCGCTCAGCTGCGCACTGTATAGCTATGGCGCATCGAATCACTGAGAGGAAGGTCAATCTTTCGAGATTTTGTTGTTTTCCTGTATTAACATCTGAATGTCGAAGGAGCCGACTCTATACCGGCACAGGTTTTTCGCAGTTTCCCTAGGCCTTCCTATACGAAAACGATATACAAATGGCGGCCAGGGCTCGAGTCGGCTGCGGACGCAATTATGGTCGGAGTACAGCAAATGAAAATGGCAAAAACAGTAAACTGTAAGACAGTCAGTTAGGAAATCAAAGCGAAAAGGGTCGTAAAAAGCCAAAAGGGCGTACTTTGCAATAACACAAAAATAAAATGTACAGTACATATTGAGATACATATTGAATGTATGTATTATAGATATAGCTATATAAATGGCTGAGTGACATTGCAATATTTCGAAAGAGAGGAAAAAATAATTTTTTTCTTGTCGAGTCATCGTCGTTGTTTCTCTCTCTCTTTCATTCCCAAAGTCGACTTTGAACTTGGTACGACTTAAGAGCCTCCCCCCTCCCCACACTGTCTCTCACTCCCATGCCTGTTACGTTTTTTTTTTACTCATACGAGTGGGCATAAAGATGGAAGTTTTATAATTTCTCTTATCAGTTTGCTCCACATATTTACGCTTATAGCTATTTTTTTCATCATTTTAGTTGTACAGACGTTTATTTTGATACATTCAAAACATTCATCAGTCTCGATCACTCCTTTCTGTTTTAATGTTTTTCTTCCGAGACGAGCTCGGTCGTCTCGTAAGTATGCCAATATTATCGCAAGTTTTTATTCACATGGTTAAACGTGAAATTACGATAAAGATATCTATTTATACCGCGTTGCATGCATATGTATATATGGGCCATTTTAAGCCAGAACGTGGCTTTTTTTTTTTAAAGAATATTAACAATTTTAATTTTAGACGAATAATTCACAGTGCAATTAACAAACGTTCATTGAAAACTTCGTCAGAGGAACTTATTTTTTTTGACATTTTTGGAAATTGGCGTCTTATTGGTGTTATCTTATGATCCAGTAAAATCGAATACAGAAATTTAACGTTGATGGTTACGGTGTTTGCCTTCATTAAAATGAAGGCAAAATATGCCTAATTTGTGGACGTCGCGCTGTCGTGATCGACACAACCAGGAAGTGACGAGTCAGCGAATTCTCGAAATACCTGAAACCGAGCCTACGAAGACTTCCAAGAGAGAGAGAGAGAGAGAGTAAAATTAGCTTCTCTTGCTTCAGGCTGATATGTTACGCGATACAAGTGCCTGAGGGAGGGATTATTTTATCGATTCAGACGGCACAAATGTAGAAAGAAAAATTTCCAGTCGATCGACGAAATTCTCTTGGAGGATTCAATCGTGTAACTTTGTCAGGCTGATGAAAAACAGTTTTTTTTTCTCTCCTCCAATCGACTCAATCTAACGCTATGCAGCAGCGTAAATAAATTATTTAGTCATTTATATAGATGTGCTATATATACGTAGCATAACTGACCTATTAGTCCGTGAAAAAAAACCGCTCGTTTATTACTTCGATGATTCAATGAAATATCGAGGCGATTTGTACAATCAGACAGAAGAAATACAACGGCAATCTTTTATACTTTTTTTTTTATTCAAAGTATCATATAAATAAATTATACGGCCTCGTCAACAGATATTGCCATGAACAGGTGGCGATCTTGCCAATCAATCTTTTTATTTGTTTGTTTTCCGATGATGAGGAAACAAACGCAAGAAAAAGTAGTTACGTTCGTTTAAAGAGTATACAAAACTATACGTGATTGAGAGAAGAGGCAAAGAGCACGAAGATATTCTTCCAACTGACCTAGTCACTTTGCTCGACGATACAGAGAGCGATTACTGTTTTCAAGGCTCATGAGGCTCGCAACATTTACGTTAGGAATCAATTTTCGACGATCTTTTATTTTCAACATCAATTGTTAGTCGTATTCATCTCGTGTTATCCGACAAGAATTAGACGTACCACAGTCTCGATTGAGGAAGAGACGAGTAGAGATGACATTTTATGATCAAATTAAGTAGTAAAGGTAAATGTTTTTCCGCCCGTTTGGATTAAAAAAACGTCCGAATATCAAGTCGATATAACTTTGTTCCCGTTGGGCTGATCAGACTCGCGATAAGGAAGGTTTTGAAAACTCCGCGAGTAGACTCAGATACGTACACTAATTTAATCCAGATACCGATATTTATTGGCTCTAAAAATATTTTGAAAATGGCTAAACTCAAATGCAAAAATTCTCTAAAATCGAAAGTAAAACTTTCATAATAAAAATATCTTGATCCATCGAATTTCTCACACATGAGGTGTTAGCAATTTTTTCGGGGCCTCAAAAATTTTGATAAATTGACGAAAATGGGGAGTTTTTTCTATTGTTTTGTATTAATTTTCAAATTTGTTTTTTGCCAAATTCGCAAAGAGTTTCGATCGATCTATGAAAAAAAAATCATGTGACTTGGTTAAATGAAAAATTTGAGATGATCATAATATGAGAGAGCTTGGTAGGAAAATCTCGAGAGGCGAGAGATGCGAGAAGTGCGGTCAAGGGGTCGTCCGTATTGTAGCTGAGGCTGGGCGAATTCTCTCATCTCTTTTCTCACTCATTCTCTGTCTGTCTGTCTCTCTCTCTCTCTCTCTCTCTCTCTCTCTCTCTCTCTCTCTCTCTCTCTCTCTCTCTCTCTCTCTCGTTGTCTCGTTCCGTTCGGCGGCCGCGCGGGCGTCTGTGCGGCGACCCACGCTGGCGCCGACTGACGCCGCGCCCTGTCTGTCTCGCTCACTGCCACTACTTTGGCGGCTCTTACTACTCGAAGAGTTCGCGCGGGCGCCTCTCTCGTCGCGACCACACTAAGGGACTCGGTGCGAGTAGTTCTCGCCGTTTCGCTCAGACACACGACCAGAGAACTATCAGCATTCCTTTTCTCACTCGCTTTCTCTCTCTCTCACTCGCTTTCTCTCTCTTTCTCTCTCTCTCTCTCTCTCTCTGTCCTTCTCTCGATGTTTCAAACCAGCGAGAGAGAGAGAGAGAGAGAGAGAGAGAGAGAAAGAGAGCAGAGAAAGAGGAGAGTTGATCGGCACTTGTTTCTCGCCACCTTCGATTCTCAAATACTCACATACTCGCTTTGATACATGCCAATAAATATATGGGGCATTCAACATAATGAAATGATTCCAAATTTCCAAAATTCTTGCGATATGATTGAAACGTAAAAATATTCAGAAACTTTTCTTTATGTCCCAGGGAAGAAAAACATGTTTGCAAAATTATTTAAATAAATTGGTTAATTTTCGTTTTTTTCCGTCAATTCAAAAAGAAAACCGTAAAATCTCACCGAGAAATCAAATTCCGTGCAAATTTTATACGGCATAATTCAGAGTCGTTTAAAAGTTGCAGATTCGTAAAAGCGCGATAACTTTGAAATTACTGCATGTTTCATGACATTAATTTGCATGAAATTTCCATTCTTATGAGCTGAATGTGGAGAGAAAAAAATGTAAATTTGAAAACGCAAGGCGTTTGTGCGGATATCGGATATTTTCAAAGATGAAAATAATCGCTGTAACTTTTTAATCACTGATAGTTCCATCGTGTATAACGTTGTAGAAAATTTTATTCCTTCGCTACTCGCATATATTGGAGAAGGATCAGTATAATATTCGAAAGGTGCCATAATTTCATATGCAAATTTTTGGTGATTTTTTTTTACACAAAGTGATTTTTTGCGTGATTTGAGCGACGTTGAATGCCTCATCACATAGTTTAGTATACATATATTTATATATACATACAGAATGGTCTCAGCTGCTGTCTCACACTCGCCGGACTGGCGCCTCTCATAACAATAATTATCATTCCGCTCGTTCTCTCCATGGTCCCTGTACGTATATATATATATATATATATATATAATATAAATCGGTTACCGTCAATTCTTTTCTCTCTATCTCTCTTATTCGTCGTAGCTTCAGCACGTGTATAAAATCTATCAATCTTATTCCAGATTGGTAGCTGTTTTTTTTCTAACGTGATCTCTTAAGCCTTTGCCATATTAAAGTTGTCCTCTTTGAGGAGAGCGCCAGGTCTGTTCGCTCAATACGGAACATTTCCAGGATTTGATTCTTTCAATGTATGCGCTCTCTAGCTAAAATACTTTTCTTCGTTATATTTTTAAAGGTTCGCGGAGTTAAACGAGTTTAACGCGCGTATTTTATCAATGGCTTGCTTGTTTAAGAAAAAAAAAAACACCAAGAAAAAAAGACACCAGAGTCCTCGGAAAGCCATGTGAGTTCGCTAATTATGCTCTAAGGTCCTAATTTTTAGTTGTAAATTTTGTGTCATGTCAATCGAATTCAAATCCTAATTTAGGTCAAAACTCAAGCTAACGAATATTAAGACATAAGTTCGAACTTAAGATCAATAGTACGATTGAAAATTCGGGCATAAATCTTGCGTTTTTGTTTTTTTAATGTCAAAAAAGATATTTTGGCATTTATCATTCGATTTTTTGCCGATTTATTTTTGTCCGAAAAATGATCGATGCATTATTTGAAAAATGTTTTCTATCGCTTAATTTATATTTCATTATATTTAGTGGGAATTTAATAGAGAGAGAAGACGATGGGATGAAAAAGAAAATTAGATTGCAGACACTCAACGGAGCTAAACAGTTTCGAAATTTTTATAAAATTAAAAAATTGAAAGTAAACAAAGAAAAAATAAAGCAAAATTCACCTTTGATAAAGGCAGACAGCTCGCATGTAGTCTCCACCACGTGGGCGCTCATTGTCCTTGCATCGACTAGCATATATGTTCGATGTATTTATCGAATTACACCCTTCGGGCACGCACAAAACTCAGCACTCGAAAAAAAAAAAACGAGCCCAAACGCTCCACACTCTCAAAAGAAAAAAAAAAAAAAGAACGAATCGATAATTTTTCCCTCAAATTCACCCAACGAATTTTCCGTTGTTTTTCGTTTCTCTGTGACACTTAGTTTTTTTTAAATATTATAATCCAGTTAGTTGAACGTGTTGTTTATTCGTTTTCTTCTCTGATCAACATCGATCAAGAATTAAAGAACGAGTCACACTTTTTTTTCGCCGATTTCTCTCCAAACCCAAAAAAATAAATTGTTTTTATTTTCGATGGAAAATAAAAATTGTGCACATCGTTTGTGTAAATCGCGCATGAAACAAAAGTATACTCTTTTCGGAGCGAGACGAATGTGAGAGATGTGTTCCTCCTTCGCTTGCGCTCGGCAATGGACTGACTGGCCTCGTGCAGGAACGCGCGGCTGCTTTTCGCCGTCGCCGTCAGTCTCGCTCGTAAGCGAGCGCGAGAGAGAGAGAGAGAGAGAGAGAGAGATATGTAGAGGGCGCTCGCGCGGTGCGTGTATACTGAGAGAGGGTGGATGTGCCATCGCGCTCTTTCTTTTACTCAACTCACACCGTCTCACTCTTACCCAAGTGCTGGAATTTTAGGGTAAACTACGAGTTCTTCCTACCCTTTCCTCTAACTCTCTCTCAATCTCTTACTTCCTTTCTCCCTCTCTCGCCCTCGCCCTCCCCACCCCGTGTTCTCTCGCTCGGTGTGTCCACTCTATAATCCTGTGCCCGAAAGACCATCCACCCTGTTGAAGAGTGCAATATGCAGTTATTTATGCACGTGCATTTACGGGCCGGAGTTTTCTTCCCATCGAACGAGGGGTGGATGGACTGGCCAGTATCTCTTGGGTCTTGGATGGTGAAGCGATACGCCTGTGGAGTACCTCTACAAGTATGATACATGAGCTTGTGTTTGCGTATACATGCATGAAATTTACACGCCAGTTACGCCGACCAGCCAAATAGGTGGCGCTCATTTTGGTATACGTAGACGCGTATTGCACACATTTGCACCGCGTATGTATGTTACGCTAGAGGCCCATAAAACAAAGGCCATGCAAGCTCCTCCTACATACATGAAGTAAAGGTACGTGTGCGGGCCGCCGTTTTCTCCCCATCGAACGAGGGGTGGATGGACTGGCCAGTATCTCTTGGGTCTTGGATGGTGAAGCGATACGCCTGTGGAGTACCGCTACAAGTATGATACATGAGCTTGTGTTTGCGTATACATGCATCAAATTTACACGCCAGTTACGCCAACCAGCCAAATAGGTGGCGCTGATTTTGGTATACGTAGACGCGTATTGCACACATTTGCACCGCGTATGTATGTTACGCTAGAGGCCCATAAAACAAAGGCCATGCAAGCTCCTCCTACATACATGAAGTAAAGGTACGTGTGCGGGCCGCCGTTTTCTCCCCATCGAACGAGGGGTGGATGGACTGGCCAGTATCTCTTGGGTCTTGGATGGTGAAGCGATACGCCTGTGGAGTACCGCTACAAGTATGATACATGAGCTTGTGTTGCGTATACTTGCATCAAATTTACACGCCAGTTACGCCGACCAGCCAAATAGGTGGCGCTGATTTTGGTATACGTAGACGCGTATTGCACACATTTGCACCGCGTATGTATGTTACGCTAGAGGCTTATAAAACAAAGGCCATGCAAGCTCCTTGTACATATATGAAGCAAAGGTGCGTGTGCGGGCCGCCCTTTTCTCCCCATCGAACGAGGGGTGGATGGACTGGCCAGTATCTCTTGGGTCTTGGATGGTGAAGCGATACGCCTGTAGAGTACCGCTACAAGTATGATACATGAGCTTGTGTTGCGTATACTTGCATCAAATTTACACGCCAGTTACGCCAACCAGCCAAATAGGTGGCGCTGATTTTGGTATACGTAGACGCGTATTGCACACATTTCTCTCCATCGAACGAGGGGTGGATGGACTGGCAGTATCTCTTGGTCTTGGGAGTACCTCTATAAGTATGATACATGAGCTTGTGTTTGCGTATACATGCATGAAACTTACACGCCAAATTGGTAAAATTGGAATTTTACAATTCTAAAATATAGGCAGGCCGTGTTTCTGTGACTCAATTCTCAATTTATTCTTCAAATAAATGTGTTCAAAAATTTACCAGAAGATTTTCATGTCAATTATTATTATTATCAGCCGTAATTAATTCCATTTGGTCATCCCGGATCTGATTAATAATGAGGATCTCATTAGGATTTTCGTTAAATTTGTCGAACATTCTCATTATATAATATTATCACCTCACTTAACGTTTACCTATGAGTCGTGTGAATCGTGCTGTAAAGAAGCTTATGTCACAGTTCGCTAAGCTTTTACAGATGTGCTGGTATCTCTTAAGGGGGAGAGGAGAGATGGCCCCCTTTTCCCCCTTCGTATGATGCACGCATTGTTGGCGAAACCTGCGAGAGATCGAGCGAAAACTTGAGAGAAGAGAAAAGAGAGAGAGAGAGTGAGAAAGGGGGTGGGGGTGTCGGGGGCCGACAGAACGGCGCCAGCCGTCCCCGAGAGTTTGGTGGCTCTTCGCTGTTCCCTGTTTTTGCCGCTTGTGGAGTCGCTCTCGCTCTCTCTCTCGCTCTCTCCTACAAAATTCTCGCATATATTTCTCTCGTTCTTTCTCGAAACCTCCTGTCCATTTTTTTCTTTTACTCTCACGATTGCTGGATACTTGCGTATCGCCTTTTCTCTTCTCGCGCCCACCCATCGGAGCTCGTATTACAAGAAGCTGACCCCCCTAACAGCACACAAGCTCAAAGATTCCACACAAACAGCAACAGGCAAAGTAAAAATATAATTTCTTTAAACTGAAAAAATTCTGTGTATAGATTGAAAATTTGTTAATGTATGAAATGTCTTTTAGATTGATTTAAAAAAGGACTTTTTGTTTTCAGTAAAAATCTATGAATATCAAGATAATTTGTTAATTTGGGCGCTTTGAATATTGTAGAAATAGAAAATTTATAATTTTCTAAAATCATTTCTCATGATTTTATTATCTCCAAAAATAAAATGTAATTCGAGTTACAAAAAATTTACAAATTAATTATTGTCAGGCTTCTGGCAAATTTGATAAACGCTCTTTGTTTTTCTTTCATAGTAAAAGTCTACGAGCTATAAAAATTATTTGTCCCCTTATAGATAGTCAATTTTTATTTCTTGAGTCACGTTATTACAAAATTATACATTCGAAAAAATCTTTTTTCAATATTTTTCTAAATTACGATAAAAAATTAGTCGAGAGGGAAAAATCTGTTCAATGGAGAAAATGTACCATCATCGAACTTCTGGCACTTTTTGTTTCAAATCTACAGAATTAAAAAAGTATTTTCTTATCGTTGTTGAATGAAATCGTGACGTAAAATGTCTTTTGTTATGTATAATTGAATTTAGGCTCGTATGAGACGCACATGTGCGGAGAACGAGAAAAATCGAGAGGCCATGGGAGCTGCTCCGAAAGAACTTAAAGAACAAGAGAAATATACAGAGAGAAAGAGAGAGAGAGAGGGAGAGAAAGAGAGACAAAGAACGAAAAATTCGTGACTTTATGGGACCGCTGTGGACCGAGCGGGGAAGTCGACGACGACGCCTCTGGTGCTTCGATGGTCCTCTGTAAGGTCCCGAGATGCCCATTTACCCAACGCCCTGTACGATTTTCGCTCTCTCTCTCTCTTTGACTCCTTCTTCTTCTTCTTCCTCGGCAAGATCTCTCAAGGATCTCGAAGAACTCGCTCACCCTCGAAATTCTTTCTCCTTTCTCTCTCTCTCTCTCTCTTTCCCTCTCTCTCTCGTTCCTTCTCTCGTTCTTTCCCATTTTTTTTCACCGCCGCATCTTCTACCGGCCTTCTGTTTCTCTTCTCGTACACTGAAAGTTCTATGGGGCACTTTGTTTCTCTCCTTGACTCATTCCACTCGTTTCTTTCACTCGTGTCGGTGCTATGATCGCGTATTGCGTGTTATTTTTTTCTTCTCAAGAGTGTACAATACGCTGATGTATGTATGAGAGCCTCCCTGGAGTGTACTTGACCCAGCGCGGTGACCACACCGCGATGAAGCGGATCCCAAAATCGTATTGAAAGTGTGGGTGTTCGTCCACTACAATATCTCACTTTTGATTATTATATCCATGCATGTGGCATTCGAGGCCAGATCGACAGGGTTTACCTTTTTTTTTATTTTTTTTTCTCCGTCTTCAAGTATATTGTGGGACAGCACGCAAAAGGGACCACACGAGTTTGAGGTTTTTATAAAATACACAGTTATCATTTGTTCTAAAATGTTCATTGCGTTTATCGAAAGCAAAAAATTTATCATTTTTTTTGTACCGTCATTTCATATGTGAAAAATGATTGTAATGCCAAAAGCATCTAAATGATATGCACTGTTCAGACCTTTGTATTTAGTTTTGTTTTTTAAGAACGCAAATAATTGTTCCGATGTGAAATGAAGCAAAGCAAATTCGTTGATAAGGAACTCAAGGATTTTAAAGAAAAAGGTTAGCAAATAGCTGCTGATTTTTTGTTGCTTCGTATTTTTTTTACAAATGATAATAGAAGAAATATTCTGAAAATCGTGGCCCTGCCGATTTTGCCTGGAATGGCCCGTATATATACTTAGCATGCCTGGTCCTCCTCAGTTCTGTTTCATTCATTTTATGCTGTGGAATGGGAAGAGTCGAATAGTTGACTCTTCCCATTACTCTTCAATCTACATATAATAATCGAAAACTCTCTCTCTGTCTCGTTTTCCAAAGAAAACAATTCGCGGGATTTCCCGGTTACAAGAAGTTTTCTTCCAACGGCCACGTGTATGTGACGAGCGGCACACGTGCTTAACTGAAAAAAAGGAAAATATAATGACAATACGTGCCCTTTGGTTGCCTGCTGGTTGGATATTCTCGAATTCATTGTTTCACATTTATGACGAGAAAAACCAGAGGGAATGGCCCAGCTTGAATTCGATCTGGCGTTTTCGTCAATTGTTTGAAATGTGTTCGTCATGAGCTCTGCAAGTCTTCCGGATTCTAGTGCCCACAACAGACGTACTGGATGTCTATATATATGGCGTGGTAATATATTTGAGAGCTGGAGGTTAAAAGTGAGCTTAAAGTGTGCTAACCATGTGTAAAGGAGTCCAAAATTTCCAGATTCTACCGTGTGACCAAAAGATGAGAAAAACTATCGATGAGAAAAGGGGAGAGAGAGAGAGAGAGGGAGAGAGAAGACCACTATATGTACGTCCCGGGTACAACATAAAGACATATATTCGAGTGCTTGGTCAACACATGTTGGCATATTGTGATTTCACTCAGGTATGCATTTTTGTACTTCGAGCGCACAGCGAGTAGCACCATTTTATTACGAGCTCTCTACGAAAAAATTATTCCAAATTATTTTTAATTAGTCAAATAATAATTACGTTTATTTTCATATTTCATTTAATGTTTTTCATGCTGTCTCAATTTCACCGTCGACCCTAAAGCCTCTAACTTTTTGAGTGATTATATTTAATTAAATTTTCATGGCACTATACTTGTGAGTGAAAAAGATCATAGAGATGGACCAGTAGACAAATGTTTTATTTGGATAAAACAGAACGATAAACAGTTTTTATGGAAAAAATATGAGTTCCACGCTAATGGTAAATTCGGTAGAAAAAAAAATGCCCAATTCATCTCATTATGACAAATTGCCAATCAGTTTCAAGCTGGAATGACATACTGGAGTAGGAGAAACATAGAGTTGCTTTTCGTCAATCAGAATTATCGATTGGGGCTCAAAGATCGAGGGATGTCAATTGGATGGAGGCAACAGACTGACCGAATTCCGAATCAAATCAAACACGGCGCTCGACGCAATCTCCTCGGAGAGAAGTTGTGGAATGTCCGCCAAGCATGATCTCGCTCTGACGATTGATCGGATACTTGGTGATTCTCCTCTCCCTTGAAACGCCTCTGTATATATTCTTGCGTTGGTTCACAAACGAGGATCAGCGTCGTTCTCATCGAGGACGAATTTTCAAGGACGCTCGAGTTTGCTGCAGGCCGACGAATGATTTTCCCTTGATCCACATCGATTTACTGATCTCCCTCTCCTTGCCCTCTCCCATCCCCCCTCTCGCTCTTCCCCCGACTGTAGCAGCGGCAACGAGTTTTATTAACGCTTTATAAATCGTTTCGCTTGTGGAACGCCGAGTAAGGATCGCTAACGTTGAGGATATATATTTCTTCCGATCATTTCGTTAAATGATATAAGTAAACCGCCATTTTATATATCCTGTATCGCTGCAAGACGTTACTCTGTGCTGCTATTAAAAAAGACGATGCGATGAAAAAATGCCTGAAGGTTATAAAACTGTAAATTATCGTTGAGTCACATTGAAAATAGTTTCAGCGACGATTCACCGTTCTGACGGTATTAATTTTATATCCAATATGTAGAAATTGCATAAATTTTTCAATATCATTTCCCACTGGTAAATTTTTGAGAGATGATTTTCTTCGATAAAGATAAATTGAATTATAAAATCGAATAATTAAAACTTGACCGAATTATAAACTAACGATTCAATGATCACATCACGAAAATTTCTTTCGATTTTGAAATTTGTTAAATAAAATACAAGCTGTCATTATTCATAGATCGAAAGAATAAGTATTTTTTTTTTTTAACAACATTGTTCTATTTCGTAACTAACTGTATTAGAGTGTTCCGAGTGCATTATATTTTTCATTACAAGAGGAGGAAAGAAATTTAAGGCGGTGGTCCAGTGTGGATTTCGGAACTGGATACATAATTTTTCCGCCTGGGGAACACTAACGGGTGGAGGGGCGCACATGACGTATCCTGACTCTGTCGTTTCTCGTCTCTTCTTGGAGAAAAATCTCCGGGTTTTTAGGTACCTGCGGCTATTCCGGGTAAACAGGTAGCTGCGAGTATATAAGCGTAACGTATGTAGAAGAGTCTCGAGTAGAGCAAGAGAGAGAGAGAGAGAGAGAGAAAAAATATAGCCGAGGGAAAAGATCTCGCTTGTTTCAATGTTGTTTGAGAGAGCTAAGATAACAAGAGAGGAAGAGAGCGAAGAGAAAGATTTTTGCCCCGTCGACGCGCCACCACCCTCGAGATCGAGATTGGAATAATTGAGAGATCTAGATACGTGAACAAAAGAGAGAGAGAGAGAGAGAGAGAGAGAGAGAGAGAGAGAGAGAGAGAGAGAGAGAGAGAGGGGGAGAGAGAGAGGGGGAGAGAGAGAGCGACGTTCGTTAACGTGGAGAGTTAGGTCGAGAGGTATATTTACCAGAGAAGAGGAAACGCAAAGGCTCTCCGATGCTGCATGTAAAACACACACAAACTTTCTCTCTCTCTCTCTCTCTCTCGCCTCTCGCCATATAACGTGATGGGTGACTCCTTTTTCGGCTTCTTACAGACGCACCAGAGATTATCCCAGTAGCTTTGCCGCCCGAGGTGAACATGGAGCTTATGCCCGAGCATTATTATGCAGACGCCCTTTTCTTTTTTTTCCTTTTTATTTTTTATGCTCACTCACAATAGAATGGAAAAAGTGACGTCATGACGTCGAAGAAGAAAAAATTTATAACGTATGTGCATGAAAAATATATTAACTTATATTTAAAACATTTTTTAATGCATGTATTTATTAGTAATCTATTACGAAAGTTTAATATTTTTATATTATCTTTATTATTGACTAACTGTTGCTCAGTGTAAAAACATTTTATCCCTTTTTACCCCGTTAGGGATTGAATTTTGATAAATCCCTTCTTAGTGAGTCTCTATATTACACAATAAAATTACTTCAGCGGTTTCGGCTCGGCGATGATAAATCAGTCAGTCAGGATTTCATATATAAAGATTGATGCGAAATTGAAAAACAGCAGAAATCTCGTCTTATCTAAAAAACTTTTGGGAAAAATATCGATTTTGTAACATAGGGGCAGAGAGGAAAAGAAGAGGGGGAATAAGATACGGTCACGTGTCTGATGGATACTGGATGATACAGCACAATTATACGGCTAATCCAATAATTGTTTTTCACGATTTCAGATACAAACACATTTTGGCCATGAAAGCTCGTGGGGCCCCTCTCGTGGCAATAATGCGTGAGATATGAATACAGTATATACTCGTAATGCGTGAGATATGAATACAGTATACAGTGTATACTGTATAATATACTGTATATTATACAGTATACACTCAGAATAAACACGTTTGTTCGCCAGAGCTGATGATACTCTTATGTGATTAGATACACGGAAACTTGTACTTTTAAATGTGGAATCGCGTGTATGGCGAGTCGGAAAAAAGATTAAATTCCATCACATACGTATTTCGTTTCATCGGCTACTCTCGCAATCACGAAAGACGGTGGTAGAACACTCGTACAACCACAAAACCGATTTTTTGCGATTCATCAACTTGATTACTAGCACGAGTGGATCGAACAAAATTTTAGTTAATCTTTTTTTTTTATTAATCAATCAGTACAATTTAGTAATTGATGTAATAGTAATTATGTAATTTAATTATATGTTTTAGTAATTCATAGAAATTTATAGTAATTTTTACTTTAGAAAAAAAAAATAAACTGCAATATCAAACAGAAAAGTCTTTCTTTGAGTTTGTTAAATTTTCAATTCTCACGAGCGAGTTGTGTGATTTTTTGTTTCAAATCACAGTGACCTGAGACCACAGAACATGCTCACTGGCTGCAAACTCCTGCGGTAGGAGACACTAATTGCTAGTCTAGACACCTAATCAGAAGATTCGGGGTGGTCCACGTTATATTTTTCATGCTTTATTGTACAGGGTCGACGTGTATAGTGGAGGCTCCGCTTTCTCTGACCTGCACCTGCTCCAAAGATCGTTTGAAGAGTTTCCTCGATCCTCTTATGAGAGTCAATCTTTTCCCAGATTCCATGCGGGGTCTCGAAGAAAAAAAAAACGCTCCGCATCTTCTGTCAAGGGTATATCATTCTCGAGTATCTCGAGTACTCAGAGTGTACTGAGTAAAGCTTATGCTCGGCCGATTGCGATCGCACGACAGGTTTTTTTTACTTGATCAAGGGGTTTTTTCTTTTAAAAAATATGTCCAATTTTTTGCTGGCTTCTCAATACATTTTTTTTTACAAAATTTAATTATGTAAAAGTATCTCGAGTACTCAGAGTGTACTGAGTAAAGCTTATGCTCGGCCGATTGCGATCGCACCACAGGTTTTTTTTACTTGATCAAGGGGTTTTTTCTTTTAAAAAATATGTCCAATTTTTTGCTGGCTTCTCAATACATTTTTTTTTACAAAATTTAATTATGTAAAAGTATCTCGAGTACTCAGAGTGTACTGAGTAAAGCTTATGCTCGGCCGATTGCGATCGCACCACAGGTTTTTTTTACTTGATCAAGGGGTTTTTTCTTTTAAAAAATATGTCCAATTTTTTGCTGGCTTCTCAGTACATTTTTTTTTTTTAATTTAATTACGTAAAAGTATCCCGAGTACTCAGAGTGTACCGAGTAAAGCTTATGCTCGGCCGATTGCGATCGCACGACAGGTTTTTTTTACTTGATCAAGGGGTTTTTTCTTTTAAAAAATATGTCCAATTTTTTGCTGGCTTCTCAATACATTTTTTTTTACAAAATTTAATTATTTAAAAGAATGAATCAATTGAAATTATTGGTATTAAATGATTCTGTAATAAATCAAAATTAAATTGTATTATAACAATTCCACATTTTAATGAATTTTTTTCACGATTCAATTAATTATTTTTTAAATAATATAATTTTAATTATTCATATTATCATTTGTATCGAATAATTGCAGGTACTCTGTGTGGAAAGATCGATCGGTGAGCGTGAATAGCATAGAGGCCAATTGTTGATAAAAATAAGGGACGTAGGACGAGAGGAGAGAATATAATCGAAAAGAGGAGGGGACGATGAGAGTCACAGTCGCGTGCTGCCTATTAACGTAAATCACGCGGAGCTTGGGGGTTTTACCGCAGTATCAGTGCTACAAATACCAGTGTGTAGAGAGTCTCATTCGCAGCATAAAACGATGTATATACACACACACACACATATATATATATATATATATATATATATATATATAAATGCATCTCACATACACTCACTGCATACTGTGAGTGAAAAATAGCAGTTCTCTCGCTGCTGCTGTTGCACAGATTCGTTTGCACGAGCGACCGAGTATCAGCTGTCAGACGACTTCCGTTTTTCGTGAAAGACCGAGAGGAAGACTTTATTATTAGATTCTAGCACCCTGGCTAAAGCCTCAAACTGGTTGGAAAAGAGTTCCTTACTCAACTGTTACTCGTTATACTCTGAAAAATATAAATATTTTCATAAAATTATCGAATAACATTTTTGAGCCGAGCAACGCTGCTTCAGTCACTTAAAAAATGTGAGTTTCTCTAACGAAAAGTCTCGAGACGATATTTCTATTAGAAAATTATTTTAAAATTTGTACAAAATAAATAGAAATTTACATTTTTCGTAAATTTTATATACGATATTTTAGCGTCTCCGATTATACTATAAAAAAGGCAATTAATAATTGTTATTCCGTGCGTAACGACGAGCAGCAGCTGGTTCGGTCGGGAGTTCACGCGACCCCTTTTACAAATTGCGAGATTTCGCGAGAATCTCGTTTGTATGAAATATATATTTTCCATTTATGTAGGAGCGATGAAAACAGCATTTACTGATATTGCCGGTGGACCATCGGCTCTCTCGTTCGTTCATCCAAATTGGTTAAATTCGAATTATTACAGCGCTCGGAAAAGCTCTGACATTCATGGCATAGAAATCGAATACGTTATTTTCGTTATATGCTTCCCCCCCCCCCCCCCCCTCCCACCGCCCACCAATTATTCGCATCACGTGTGACGATACCCCCCTCACCTCTTTTACATCACTCACATTTTTTTTTCTCGTAGGCTGATTGCCTAACCGTAATTTCCGAAGCACGTAATAATTTGAATAACGAACGAGAGAGGTAGTAAAAAAGCTACGTCTGTTTTGCGTTATATATTGAACGATTCGAGCGAACCTGGTGAATTAGTAAAGACCTTTTTTATTTTTTTAATCGCTTGAAAATTTCGACAAAGCTCTGAATTTGCATGTGGTCATGTTTTTACAGATGCCCATTATAACATTTTCAGTATAGGAGACTCATTTTTGCAATTACCAATGATAATTCTCGTGAAACTCAATTAAAAATTAAAAAATATAGAGAAAAATTGCTGCAAACCATTAAAATGATAGAAATTGAAAAAATTATTTTTATTTTTGTTTTTGTAAAAAAATATTGTTTTTATAATAATCCTTTGGTGCACGCGGTGCAAATGCACCAGAAGGAATCGGACAGTATTTATTGTCGATGAGCCCTGACGATTATATCGACGCATTTCGATCTATTCGCACGTGTTTGTAATCGAATTCTTATCTTCGAAAATATTCTCAGTATTTATAAGTATATCTATGTGTATGAAAAACAATAATATATCATCACGGAATATAACGCCTATTATCAGCAGATTGGCACACATGATTTGACGCGATATATCCATTTGTTTTCATTCATATCCAAATATTTTTATGATTTAAAAACAAAAATAATTTTAATTATGAATAAACGATTATTACTATTTTGGTGAAAAATTTGATGAAAATTAAGCCGAGTATTTCATGTGCGGGTTTCGAGGTCGACATTACGTGAGATTCTATTGTAGTGAAGCAATCGCACGTTGTCACGAAGCAGCTGAAATAATAGAGCAGAAAGTTTCTTCGCTCACGGTTTCTCAATCAAACGTAAAAATTTGTCAGATAAAAACGAGGAACGCTAAGCAGCTTTTTTTAAGTTGTATCGTTTTAATATAACCCGGATATTAATAAAAATTAATATAAATGCCCTTGTAAAAAAAAAAGGAAAAATTAATAGTAACATTTGAAAATATTAAGAAAAATCAATTATTTATCAGGTAAATGATTTTGTTCTACCTTGATTCAATTAAAAAAAGCGATTTGCCTTGCATACTTTTTTGACGAAATTTCATACCTTTGAATTGCGATTTCGAGTTAAGAATATATTTTAGTGTGGCATTTAATGATAATATCTTAAACACGTGGAAGAAGTTGGCGACTTGCCGGCGTCACCAAAAAAAAAAAAAAACTGCTGACTGATCATTCGATTTACTTGAAAACAAAAAAATATCAAGAATCGGAGTAGTGATTCGCGAAAATTATTCAACTATACGCGGATCCCCGATATTTGTTTTCTGTTGTCTTAAATGGTTCAACCGCTTTTTGTTCAGCTGCGAAAACAGCCGTGTATTTTTATATTTTAATCTCTCGCCATTTTATGTATCCATACGTAATATTGCCTGATCCACAGGAAATGTGCGAAGAGTGATAACTCATCGTTAAATTTTTTTTACGCAGCGTACATTTATATATGAGTAATAACAACGTAACGGGTATTATGGATGGGAATATAAATTGATGAGCTAATTTAAAAGTGGTATCAGCTGTGACAATAGGGAGCACAATGAGTATAGAGTATGAGATAAGTCGATAATGATGAGTGAGAGAAACTTTAGAAATAATTTATCTTGCACGACGGTTGAAAAAACCGATCGAGACAAAATTCATCGAAATATTTAATTTTTTACAATATTTTATACCGTGGAAAATCATTCGTATATTTTATAATTTTATTTTTTGTTTTCTTTATTTTTATTACTCAGATGTCGTCTCCTTTTTCAGTGCTCGTAAAAAAAAGTATCGGT
The DNA here is from genome assembly GCA_963669185.1 of Dyspetes luteomarginatus. Lineage (NCBI taxonomy): Eukaryota > Metazoa > Arthropoda > Insecta > Hymenoptera > Ichneumonidae > Dyspetes > Dyspetes luteomarginatus. Next base: position 8,556,668 of record OY769909.1, on the reverse strand, counting down.
AGGGAGAGAACGAGAGAGGGCAAGATTGCAGCAAACCAGATGAGATGAAAGGAGTTCTCTGTTGGGTCAGTCAAGCATTATCGGCTATGGAAAAAAAGAGTAGAGTTGCGCTTCTAATGTGTCTCAAGCATCCTGCGCGTTTTCCACCCATGCATCTCTCTCTCTCTATCTCTCTCTCTTTTCCCGGAAATTTCTGGACTGAGATTTCCCATCTGCTATTGGGTTGAAAGAAGGGCTGGTTCGCATCTTTCATTGTAGGATATACAAGGTACCCTTTTATTCGTCACTTTGATTTACTCGATTCCATTCTTTTACATTCTTGAGAGTATTTTTTTTTTAATTTGTCACAGCAATTATAGGGAATGATCTGCGAGGGTTTTTTTTTCGTCGGTCAATAGATTTACGATCGTACATACCGCGGGGAAGTTATTGAAGAAATCAAAATAAATGTATACCAAAGAAAAATTAATTTAAATGGCTTGAAATTTATTTAAATGTTGAAAAATTTCTTCAAATAACATAAAACATATTTGGTAATAAAAATTTATCTTTTTTCGTTCTCCTTTTTCATTTTCCATGCCCTCGAGAATTCTTCGCCACGGGCGGTTTTCCGCGTGTTGGCCATCTGGCCGAGTATTAGCACGTATAAGAGCAAAACCGAGCATGAATCTTTCCATCAGTAGGTCAGAACCCAGAACGGCACCATAGCACACTCACTGTTTAGTTGGCCTCTAGATCGAGGCTTCTGACTAATTGGGAAAGTTTTCGGGTATATGGTGAGTTTTGTGTGAGGGGAGCAGGAATGATTGTTCCGGACTGCACACACACTATTATACTTTGTCAGATAAACGTCGGTAATTATCGTTGCGAAGTCGACAATGTTTACTTGGTCCCGGCCGGCCATTCTATTGTCTGTTGTACATTATTAAACAGCGTTTGGACAACATTCGTTTTGTTCGCATATCCTGGATCGGAAATTTCCATTCCACACACATATATATATATATATAAGATGCTTCGGTTCCGCATTGCTTATTTGTTGATTTTTTTCTCAGCATACTGCCCAGCATGAGTAACCATTCTACTCCTAAAACTTCCGTTCCGACATACACATAGGTCGTTCCAGAATATTTGGAAAACTTTCCTAATAATCAGTCGCTATTTATTTGAGTTCCATGATTAGGCAATTTCCGGAAATTCCAAAGAGCTGTTACCTTTCATTTAATATTTAATATTAAATAGAACATTTTTTTTTTAACTCTATACTTTCGAGAAAAATAAATGTAATGTAACGTTTTATATATATATATTTTGTTCACGATTTGAAAACGCCTCGAAAAGGGCACTCCGATAGATCGATTGGGTGGGAGGTTGTGCCAAGTGTCGGGTGTGTTCCGCTACGTCGTAAATATTCATATCTAATACGTAATTAATAAGCCATATGTTGATAATATTGTGAAAATTAACATGATAAATTGCGTATGAAACGTACACGTTTAATTCCTGGAAGGAGAAATTTTCTTAGCAAGCTTATTATAGAGTTTTTCGTCGCAATTTTGGAGAAATATATTTAATTGTGAGATGTCTTATCAATTAAGTAAACTTATTCAATGAGGTAGAAGAAGAATGGATCGATTATTCTTACGCGATCCAATATAGTTCTAAATTTGCATTTTTTTTTTTTTATCACGATAATGAAAATATAAAAAATATGTCAAACGATTTTTTTTGTCCATTCCTGATTGCATTTATGGAGCCATGCTCGTTATGTTTACTGGCTAATTCATCAAGTGGGGTGATAACACTGAGACTCGTAACATCAAACACGTGTTTCTGTGCAATACACGATATGCAAAGCAGTTACTTTTTTTTGGCAATAAAAAAAAAGCCACGAGAGTCATGAACAAGTGCTGGTTTTATTCAAGCGAAAGAGAGAGAGAGAGAGACATACAAACAGAGACGGAGAGAGGGAGAGAAACTCAGCATAAAGAGTGTGGTCTCTTCGAGTGTTTAAGTCTCCATCTCACTCTTGGAATCTCAATTACCACTTTAGTATTTTTTTGCCTTCTCTCTTCTCAGCAGCCGCGCCCATTGGCACTGGAAACCACCCACACTTTTTTTTTTCTCATCAACACTTTCTCACCATGAACAAGAAGATATCGGTAGAGTCCAGACCACGCACAGAAGCGTCAGCAAAACGAATGAGAATCGAGAAAGTGTTCTTGGCTCTCTTGCTTCTTGTTTCACTTTTTTTACTTAATTTTTTTATTTTTTAATGTAGAGGACCATCGAGCCTAGTACTATCATAGAGACATTACTGATAAGACGTTAATGTCTCATTGTTGAGGAGAAACAAAATTTGAGAAAGGAAGCAGAAAATGAGAGAGCGAGTTTTCCCGTGCGACTAGAAAATCAACAATTTGAGACATAGAGAGAGAGAGAGAGAGAGAGAGGGGTGGGCTAGAGACCTACACATTCGTTCACGCTCTAACATATATCTCCTTGTTTTCAAGCCTTATGGTGTATATCGTCCATGGGTGGTTTTCGCCCCGGGATAACTTTCTATATTTACTTATAGTTTGCTGCTGTGATGCCAGGGAGGGAAACTCACGATGTATAAAAGGCGAGAGGGCGTTACGTGTGTCGTTCACCCCAATAGCAAAGTAAGAGAAGCACGTGGGCTCTTTTGCTGCTCTCTCTCTCTCTCTCTCTCTCTCTCTCTCTGTATGTTATCCAAAATATAGAAATGACCCACCCTCTCCGATGCGGACACGCTTTTTAGTATGAAATATTTCCTTAACGACATCGCCCCCGCTCTCGTGTTTGACACACGTGGCTTTTTACACGTGTGCATGAACCCCCTCAATCATTACCCTCCGCGATTCAACAACCCCATCTGGATGAATGATTATATTATTTTCGAGCCAAAAAGCATTCAAGATCAAAAATTTGTTTATTTATTTATTTATTTAAGCAAAGAAATGTATACTTGAAATAATAATATTTAATTTATCTCTCATTAATTAATGATTAATTATGATGACATCTAAATGTATTTCATGATCTATTTCAATAAAATATAATTTATGTGACGAAAATAAGACGCGGTTTGACGCACATAAATTCTACTGTATTCAAAAATTATTGGTGATTAATTAATATTTTATTTATCACAAATCACTGATATATTTATTATCGAATTTATTTATAACCACGCAAACATTTATTTTACTGATTAATTTTTCCCTGATAAATTTATAATTTTCGGGACAACGATTGCTTGATAATAAATTCCTATCTACTATTGTTTTATTCAAGACTCCAAATAAAAAGCTGATCGAAGAAATTATTGCAACATTTTATCAAAATGATCCTTTTGACAGGTCACGCGGGACTTTTCCCGATTAAGTAATGCGATTAGGGATGCGCGTTATCCTGCGATTATATATGGGGAGCGACCAGCATGAACGAAGGCTCGTGAGCTGCTGGACATCTGTTCGATCAATTACTCGTCCCTCTATTATCATCGTAGCTATAGTTATAGCTATATACACATTGGCACGCGCACCCTCATTTTTTTTTTGTTAAATGGGAGCAGCTCTTTTTGTCAGTAACTCGAGGGGATTGCTCATTTTAAAAGTTTGGCATCAGAGCGTGTCGAATAATTTGGTAAAATATTTGGCCAAAAGGTCCAAAACTAATGAAAATGGAAAAAAAAAAGAATAAGAATTTCGTAAAATTTATACAAGGTACAAAATTGCAAGAGAGGTTGAAAAGAAATTTCCCTGGTTAATTTTTGAGCGGCTTTTGTTTTTGGCAAGGATGAACAGAAAGAAAGAAAGGGTCGAGGGTGGGGGAGAAATCGGTAAAGATCCCGCAATAGCCACAAAAGGGGCTAAATGCCCGAGGAGAACCACACATTTGGCGTTGCTGCTCGGAATATAATACGGGGAAGCCCGCAAAATCGTTCAGGACCCCCGGGGAACTCCCGTCTCTATATAATCAAGTACAAGAGACACGGGCACACTCGTCTCTTCTCGCGCGTATCTGCCTAACATATGCGCCGATAGGGGTGGGTTTTGCTTGTACACGCCACTCACAAGTACCCGCAGCAGGGGTTCTTCCTCATCGTCTGGCTTATATATGTATGTATGTATGTATATATATATAGGTATATTAGTCAGCTGAGCTCGAGATGGGAAAACGAACTCACGGTAAAAGTTTTTCGAGTGCGTGCCAGATGTCCACAAAAAGGGCATCGAAGAAAATCAACGGCGGAATGTCCAAAGCTGATGGTCAGAGAAACGACCGAGGAAATTCCCAGTTGGCGAGTCATGGTTATACTTTGACCTCTCAACACGACGGATTTTTAAGACGATGCCGAAAGTCTGAAGATCCTCACTTTTGAAATATTTTTTTTTTTTTAAACTGCGTTTTCAATTTGAAAAGATTTTTTTTTTTTAATAGTTGACATTTTTTATCCGGTATGATGGACAGGAAAAAGCGATGAATTAATTGGAGGTACGAAGTTATTCGTAAAAAGGAATCTTTTTGAGGGTAGTTTATCGTGAAATTGCTAGTATGTGCGTTCGATTAAACTGTTTTTCGTAAGATTTCTTCAGTACTGGTCGTAAACGTATTACTTAAACGTACTGAAATTAATCAATAATTAACATCCCAAATTAGAGATTAACAATTTTGTACATTACAGCTATGATGCTTAGTAAGACAAAAAACGTTTTTGGGCAAAACTCATTTTGTTAAAAAAAATTGTATAAAAATCTTAAATTTGAACGAAACAAGTTTTCTAAAAAATAGCTTTTTAATTTAAAATAAAAAAATCATTCTGCTTGTTTTTTTTTTTATCGCGATCAGAATTGTAGAAGTCCCAAAGGATTATATGTATATAGGCAGTGCGAAGATCGTGCTTCCCGTTATTCCCTTAGGGACCCCTCAACGCTGGCGTATCACGCTCTTTGGCTACCTAAGGCCGTCGAAAAGGCAAAAAAGCCATGGCTTTTATCGAGGAGCCAGAGGAGAAATTCATAGAGCTTTCTTCGCAAGGGGTCCCAAAAAGCTCGAGAAACCAAAAAGGATCGACGCCCAAGGGAGTAATAAGCTCGATTGCGTCAGCTGTCCTATCCATCGGGCTTCTGTAGATCCTCCAAAATCTGCTTCCACATCTTCAATCCATCCTGGGATAACGATTCTCTAGCCACGATGCAGGAACGTCGAATATAATACTTGTGAACTACTAAAAATTGCACTTTTTTTGAATCGATGAAGGTGATTTGTTTTTATCTCTTTTCACTCGAGTGGCAAAGTGGATGAGATTCCTTCAATTTGTCGTGGCCACTCAGCGTCTCCTAAATCCATCCAGTTTACTATATATACGCATCGAGGCTCGTTTTCGAGGACAACCAGATATCCACATACACACATATCCACACGTAGACACGAGGGAGTAATAAGTCCGATTGCGTCAGCTGTCCGGGTCGTTCGAGTGGACGGTCAGACGTTGAAATACGTTCTCTCTCTCTCTCTCTCTCTCTCTTTCTGTATCATCCCTCGGTCTCTCGTGGTCGACAGCTCTAACAGTAGTAGAACACACGCTCTGATGCTGTCGGTGCGGATGGCGTTTGGAGGATACGCTTTAGATCTATAATAGACGTAATTCCAGATAAATTGGAACAGCAGCCAAGACGGGACAGTTTGCATAATTTTGAAAAAATTGATAAACAGCAACGCTTTTTCCAGGATTTCCCTCACCATTTAAACATTTTGTTGAAATATGTAACGAATGAATTGAAAAAAAAAAAATTATATTTTCCAAGTATATGTGAAATATTTGTGATCAAAAAATATATTGTATATTAGTGTAATTCCAACTCATACCGTTCCGGGTTTTTATGACCCCTCTCGATTTCCCCCAATCATTTTGCTGTACAGTTAACTGCTTTACTATTGCCGGTAACCCCCGCCCCGCCCGGCCTCCAGAATTGCGCACGTAACCGACTTGGGCCCCACTACTGTATCATATTTGCACGAGGGCACAAAGAAAATCTGTACCAATTCAGTCGGCTCTTTCGGCAGAGTTTGGTATTCCTACAGGGCATCATCAGACACTGAAAAGGTGACTCACTTAGCAACCCCATGCGTCAGTCAGCGTACGGCTAAACGGTCACCGATCCAAGTATGGACCGCACGCTATGCTGCTTAATTTCAGTGAAAGTAAAATTTCAGTAAAGTATCTAAAAAAAAAGTGTCCCAACTAATCTGGACTTATCCTGGATTTGCCGAATGCACGGTAGAATTCGCGCCAGGATTTCACCGAGGGATTCTCTATCATTCTCTCTCTCTCTCTCCCTCTCTCCATAATCCTCTATTGCGAGAGCACAGCCGCGGCGATCGTATAGAAGCAGATGGGCTCGTCGACGCCAATCAGCTAATCCTCCCGTTACTCCTGCGCTTGACATACGCACCGCACACTCGTCGTACTTACTCCCTCAACCCTGTTAACCCCCAAACAGCCGAATTAGTCTTTTTCCCTTCCCCCCCTCTTTCTCCCTTACGATATGGCGTCACTGAATACAAGTGTATAGTAGAAACAATGCTTTCTGCATGAGAAACCAAAAGGAGAAAAGATTGGCGTAAAAAAAATATCTAGAAAACGATACATTGAATATAATCAATTAAAAATTGAATATTCAATAAAAAAAAAGAATATTTCTATAATTAAAATGGAATATAAAATGCATTAAAAATTTAAACTTATCTAAAAATTAGTATGATCATCTTTATGTACAAAATTCTCATAAGAAATTAATATGCATTAAATTTATCAAATGATGCTATTGTGATGTAAAAACAAGGCATTCAGCATTATTAAGGAGAAATATGAAAGATTGAAAAATACAAAAAAAACATATGTGGATGGAAACTTCGATGCACAATCCAGAAAGAAAGAATAGGTACACACATAATGAATGAATTAATTAAAAACTAAACATTTAAATGACAAAAGAAGATCGTGGAAAAGAATTGAACATATAGTGGATTAAAAATTATAAACATGTAATAACTTTTACATGTGAAATTCGTACAGCCAATGACTATGATTATGTTTTGCTATTAGAGGGGGAAAAAATATTACATTGATAAAAAAATAATATTTCTATAATTAAAATGAAATACAAAATGCATTAAAAATCTAAACTTATCTAAAAATAAGTATGATCATCTTTATGTACAAAATTCTCATAAGAAATTAATATGCATTAAATTTATCAAATGATGCTATTGTGATGTAAAAACAAGGCATTCAACATTATTAAGGAGAAATATGAAAGATTGAAAAACGGAAAAAAACATATGTGGATGGAAACTTCGATGCACAATCCAGAAAGAAAGAATAGGTACACACATAATAAATGAATTAATTAAAAACTAAATATTTAAATGACAAAAGAAGATCGTGGAAAAGAATTGAGTGGATTAAAAATAATAAACCTGTAATAACTTTTACATGTGAAATTCGTACAGCCAATGACTATGATTCTGTTTTGCTATTAGAGGGGAAAAAAATATTAAATTGATAAAAAAAGAATATTTATATAATTAAAATGAAATATAAAATGCATTAAAAATCTAAACTTATCTAAAAATAAGTATGATCATCTTTATGTGCAAAATTCTCATAAGAAATTAATATGCATTAAATTTATCAAATGATGCTATTGTGATGTAAAAACAAGGCATTCAACATTATTAAGGAGAAATATGAAAGATTGAAAAACGGAAAAAAACATATGTGGATGGAAACTTCGATGCACAATCCAGAAAGAAAGAATAGGTACACACATAATAAATGAATTAATTAAAAACTAAATATTTAAATGACAAAAGAAGATCGTGGAAAAGAATTGAGTGGATTAAAAATAATAAACCTGTAATAACTTTTACATGTGAAATTCGTACAGCCAATGACTATGATTCTGTTTTGCTATTAGAGGGGAAAAAAATATTAAATTGATAAAAAAAGAATATTTATATAATTAAAATGAAATATAAAATGCATTAAAAATCTAAACTTATCTAAAAATAAGTATGATCATCTTTATGTGCAAAATTCTCATAAGAAATTAATATGCATTAAATTTATCAAATGATGCTATTGTGATGTAAAAACAAGGCATTCAACATTATTAAGGAGAAATATGAAAGATTGAAAAACGGAAAAAAACATATGTGGATGGAAACTTCGATGCACAATCCAGAAAGAAAGAATAGGTACACACAAAATGAATGAATTAATTAAAAACTAATTATTTAAATGACAAAAGAAGATCGTGGAAAAGAATTGAGTGGATTAAAAATAATAAACATGTAATAACTTTTACATGTGAAATTCGTACAACCAATGTATGAAAAAAATATTAAATTGGGGAATGTTCGCGTTTGATCCTTGATTTGCAAAAAAATCAAATGGAAATTGTTCAAACTCATTAATATTCTGGGCGAGTTGGACGATTCTCATTCTTCGATTACCGCAGACAAACATGTATTAGAACACCTTTATATACATGAGAAAGGCGCTTCGGTAAAGTCGTGATTCTCATTTTGGCAGGCGTCACTTCCACCTGCTACGGGCTCCTACGGGTTCCTACGGGCTCCTATGGGCTCCTACGGGCTCCTTTATATACAAGACCTGATACACCAAAAGGGTTGAGGGTTGGAGTGTGCGTATGTTGTTTTCGTAGCTCTCATTCCACGCGTCGGCTTTCCTTTTACAATTCGCAAGAATTCTGTTCTACCTCAGCAAGAGAAAGAGAGAGAATGAGGCCAAATGAGATTCGACGAAATGAAAAATAAAAGTTCTCTAATACGATTTTTGAGCGTGGCTCTCCATACGAAATGGGTAAAGGGGCCATGATGAGGGGGAACTGCGTTCCGAGGTGTCGCGATTTGTCAGCCACTCTTTTCTGCTTGCCTCCTTTTCAGATGCACATTCGAGGGACTGCACCTGCCTTCCTTCGATTCGCAAACTCGCGCGCGAGCCGCGAATTCTCTCCCCGATTTCCCCCTTTTCTCATTCTCGAACTAATAAATTTCATTACCCTCGCCAAATTGCCGTACTTGGCGACTCGCCGAGCGATCTCTTAAACATGCGAGAGGATTTTCCTTCTCTCTCTATCTCTCTCGTTCTCTTTCTCTTTATTCGCCATACATATAACTTTCATCCTCTCGTCGGAAGTAATTACGATCGTTATTCTCGCCATCTGTATTTGTGTGTCTCGGATACATTTAAAATTACAGGGATGGTATTTACATATATATATATATGTTTCTTTTTTAATGCGCAATCATTCTACCTATACACATTGAGAGCCTCATTCCAGTCTCTTTTTTATCGCGTCTTCATTCCACGCGTTTGGGCGTTTACAGGGAGAAGCATGTGCTCGTTGACTTTGTGCTGAAAAAGAAAAAAAAAAAAAAACGCCGCCGGCCACGTTTTCAAGAGAAGAGCGCAATCGACAGTCGAGACTAGGGAGTTAAATGCAAGGGGGATGAGAAAAAGAGAGAGGAGCGAGGGAGAGAGAGAGAGAGAGAGAGAGAGAAGATGGAAAGTGTCTAATACTGCGCTTGAGGTGCTTCCGTATAATTTATGACCCCTCGCTCGAGCGCGGAGAGTACTGATAGATATTATCCGATACGCTCGAGGCTAGATCGCGACGGAGAAAATGAACGCCTGCGCTTTTGATCCGATTTATGTGAATATCTTACATATACATATTTCAGTCCAGCACAGGTCGACGAGAGTCTATGGATATTTCGTAGTCGAAATCTCGCATGATGATGGAAGATACACGCCTGGATATTATTTATTACTCTATCTCATTTTATTTTTTATTTTTTCGAATGAAGTAAAAAATGAGAGAAATGAAAGAAAACATCGAAGTTAACCGGAGAGAAAGAATATATTCGTAAAGTTGCCAAACTTTCATGGGTAAATAAAATTTGTAAAATTTAACAAACTTGTTTCGTCAACTTCGTATAGTAAACGCGTTAATTTCGAGGTTACTTTTTATGGTGTTACTCAATGTCAAATTCTATCATAATTTTGTTAACTTAATGTATTTTCTGTGAGTGGCTTCAATTCTGAAGACGATTATTTTTTTTCTTAAGAAATAATTTAAATAAATTGGGAAAAAATCTTTTTGTAGGGAATCAAAAGCTGGAAAATTACTTTTTTCTTTATTATAAATACGATACACCATTCCAAGGATCGCCTTTGGAGGGATACAAAATACAATCATTTACTTAGCCATACCAAGACTCATTCTTAAAATAATCAAATGAATAATAATGATAATAATTTTATCGAATGATTTCTCGTCTCGATGTTTCTATTGGTCGTCGTACGTTCGCGAACATGTGCCGAACCTTTTAGCGTGTTGAACACCTGAGAGACAACGGCAAAAAAAAAAATCAAAGAGTTTTGTACGCAGCTCGTTGGGAATATAAAATAGATTCGTGTGTCAAAGAGGAGGAGGGTGCGTGGGCGCGGAAAAAAAGAGCCACTTGCGAGATTCTGACGCGTTAATAGTATCGCTCTTGTGAGTATATATAGTTTATATAATCTCCAAATATTTAATGGTCACACGGATCACGCGATCAAAAAGCCACCAGAGGTTTGGGCTCGTCACTAACCTCGTCATAGATCCAACGATGGCACATCTGTGTCGACGTCGGCCTTAATTATTAAATCGCCATATGTCCCACAAGCCACGCGCGTATTATATATTAGGATCTCTCGACACTGCGTCGAGACCTCGACAGCCTGTACATATAGACACAAGCTCATATTTACGCTTGTTACGCGTTATAGGAGAATATATTGCAATATATATATATATGTATAGGATATTGCACGCCAAATAGAAAGGCCATGAACCTCTCAGATTTTGTCCCCAATTTTTCATATGGCTGTTACAACCCTAAGAGACATACAGTATTTTTTTTTGATTTTTCTGACCAGCCGCCATTCAATAATGATTTTTTGTAAAGATAAAAACAAATAGAAATGAATAAAATGATATGGAATTGACGAAACAAAAAGATCAGGCCCAATTTAAAAATCTGAAAAAATGTACGAAAATGTTGTGTTAGGCATGAAATTTTTTAACCCATATCCCAGCACGAGGGTTCAAAAACATACAGTGCAATGAGCACTTGATTCCTTTTTTTCGATCATTTGAGTCAATAAAACTTGAAAACATGTGGATTATAAATTTTGATATTTACCACAGATTTTTGGTGAATTTTTCCGATCTTTTCATTATGTACTTGTTCCACTACACGTTATTGAATTCTTATGCTTTGCATGTAAAAAATACCCGTTTGAAAAGTCTGAAAAATCTTCTGTCAGATATAAAAGTGATTAATAATAAATAGAAAATTGAAAAAAATATAATTGAGGGGTGACCCACTCAGAGACATGGCTAAAAAAAATTGATATCAAGCACAGAATTTTTGTGACTTTTTTTAGGCTTTAAATTGTGCTTAACTTTTGTTTCGTCAATTTCGTATAATTTTTGTTTCTAAATCATTAACAAATAGAGGCTGGACAAAAAATTTACAAAAAACGTTGCATGGATTTTAAGGCTGTAACAATTGTACAAAAAATTGGGTACGAAATCTCAAGGAGTGAAGATCACAGACCTGTCGATTTCGTATTGAATTCCCCATAAATATATGTATCTAGTAGTACGAAATGTATATGTAGATATATGTTCCAAAGCAGTAGGGAGAAATTTAATTAGAATTACGAGGAAAGAACAGATCGTGAAAGGATAAAAATTAACAAGTGCAAAAAATAATCAGCATAAACTTCCATCGATATTAAATATTTACACAAAATTTAATATGCTAATAATATGAATGCGTGATGATATTTTTTCGGGTTTTCGTGTGGAAAAAAATAAGGAAAATTAGTGTTAAAAAATCACCACGCTCTGAAATTGTATAAAAACTTCAGTATTGCCACGAATAACAAATACACCAATAGTATTCTTCATATAGTATACATTTTGAAAAGCAGCAAAATGGCCTATTTTTGAGATTTTAACCTCTCATAGGAAGTACTAGAGAAAAATTCTAGGTCAAACCCTCGTGAGAGCTTTTTTTAGTAACAAGTTACGAAAATCTCGGTGAGAACTTATTTATTTCCGGACAATTACCTGAGACTCTATCGTCAAGTTATTTCATTCTCCTTATTTTAGCATCGAATTCGAACGATATTTACATTGATATAGATCAAAAAATATTCCACTGATAAAATATTTTCCGTACCTCTGCATCATGGTAATTGCTTGATATATATCTAGTTAATGATACGCAGAACATGGCTTAATTATTTATAAATCATTTTGCCACGATTTATTTTTTCATCGAGTCAAAAAATTTCGATCATTTGCTTATCGCTCTCTAGTTTAATGTCCGGAATATTCGCTGCGTAGTTGAGCACACGATTTATGCAAGTTATCCTCTGCTCGAAACTCAGGCTCTTCATTATAGGTATAAAGGTCTCATTTGGATACGTACATTATATATATATATTGGCACAAGTGTCTTCATCAAATATCAAATTCACAATTGTTTCATGGCGCCTCAAATTGACAGTCAGTCTTGTGACTGTCTCAATCAACGCTTTATATTGGCATCGTTTATCGTGAGATAAACTACTATTGTAATGAATTTTGTTTCAATAAGTTTTTTTAATAAGCTCTTGTTTGAATCGTAACTTGGTAGCGAGAGAAAACGTAAAAAATTAATACAAATATTCCAAATACTTGAGGGCAGCATAAATCACAAAGGCAGCGAAAACAATCGGGATATGAAGATAAATAACGCGTGGCATCTTAACCATGTAAAATGTACAGAGACCAGGAGAAAACGCAAGAACAAGAAAACGATCGTAAAATTTAGTATCCGTGAATTTGTATTTTAACAATGACCATTTTGGATGGTTTATCAATTCTTAAAATTAATCACGCTCGCATTCCGCAATCCATACCCATACGCACAACAAAAATTATAAAGGAAAAATCCGACATTACGTCTCTCTCTCTCTCTCTCTCTCTCTCTCTCTCTCTCTCTCCCTCTCTCTTCCTCCAAGAAACAACGCAACTATACAACTTATCTTTGGTTATCTGATTGCCAAGAGGTGATGATAACGGCCGATGCAGATTTGGTGCCGATCATGGCGTAGCCAATTCGTCTAATGAGCAATGGTCCATTTACAGTTGAACCGTGAATTACTACGTATGTTCACACGCAATAAAAGCGTGCAACTTCCATGGGACGAAACAGAGACAGAGATAGAGAAATTTGAAAAGGCGAGACGCGTCCGTCTCGCACAACTGATTACAAGGATCTCAAGTCTCGCCTCTCTCACCTCACTCCGAAATTCTCCTCTCCCTTTTTTGTCCTATCGCTCGTCATTTTGTATCGTTTATCCCCACCCTCTCATACTCATCAATAATCTCTCGAGGCTTATTGCTTCCTGATTATAGATAATGTGGCAACTTAGTCATTTGTGAGAAACACAACGATGAATTTTCAGCGAGAAACTTGCGGACCCCGTGCTACTGCCCTTACATATTTGTTTTATTCTCATACTTCAAGAAAAAATAATACTGGAAAACTAATAGAGTAACTAAAACGTGTTTATAATTCATCTAACTATACAATTTATAATTGGGTTAAATGAGAAATAGTGGCTTTAACTATAAAATAGTTACGTTAGTTACAAAATGAATTGCGAATAATGCATTGGTTTATTAATGCGGTATTTTACTCTCAATTATTTTGAAAAATTATAATGTGACTCGATCAATTATTTTATTTTTGAGTGTTAATAACGGAGAAATACAAGCTGATGGCTAAATAGGGGCTGAAAATGCTACACAATGAGATAGCGAGGAAGAGAGAAATAGAGAAAAAGGCGGAAAGTCGAATGATGAATTTTCAGCGAGAAACTTGCGGACCCTGTGCTACTGCCCTTACATGTTTGTTTTATTCTCATACTTCAAGAAAAAATAATACTGGAAAACTAATAGAGTAACTAAAACGTGTTTATAATTCATCTAACTATACTATTTATAATTGGGTTAAATGAGAAATAGTGGCTTTAACTATAAAATAGTTACGTTAGTTACAAAATGAATTGCGAATAATGCATTGGTTTATTAATGCGGTATTTTACTCTCAATTATTTTGAAAAATTATAATGTGACTCGATCAATTATTTTATTTTTGAGTGTTAATAACGGAGAAATACAAGCTGATGGCTAAATAGGGGCTGAAAATGCTACACAATGAGATAGCGAGGAAGAGAGAAATAGAGAAAAAGGCGGAAAGTCGAATGATGAATTTTCAGCGAGAAACTTGCGGACCCTGTGCTACTGCCCTTACATGTTTGTTTTATTCTCATACTTCAAGAAAAAATAATACTGGAAAACTAATAGAGTAACTAAAACGTGTTTATAATTCATCTAACTATACTATTTATAATTGGGTTAAATGAGAAATAGTGGCTTTAACTATAAAATAGTTACGTTAGTTACAAAATGAATTGCGAATAATGCATTGGTTTATTAATGCGGTATTTTACTCTCAATTATTTTGAAAAATTATAATGTGACTCGATCAATTATTTTATTTTTGAGCGTTAATAACGGAGAAATACAAGCTGATGGCTAAATAGGGGCTGAAAATGCTACACAATGAGATAGCGAGGAAGAGAGAAATAGAGAAAAAGGCGGAAAGTCGAATGATGAATTTTCAGCGAGAAACTTGCGGACCCTGTGCTACTGCGCTTACATGTTTGTTTTATTCTCATACTTCAAGAAAAAATAATACTGGAAAACTAATAGAGTAACTAAAACGTGTTTATAATTCATCTAACTATACAATTTATAATTGGGTTAAATGAGAAATAGTGGCTTTAACTATAAAATAGTTACGTTAGTTACAAAATGAATTGCGAATAATGCATTGGTTTATTAATGCGGTATTTTAGTCTCAATTATTTTGAAAAATTATAATGTGACTCGATCAATTATTTTATTTTTGAGCGTTAATAACGGAGAATTACAAGCTGATGGCTAAATAGGGGCTGAAAAATGCCACACAATGAGATAGCGAGGAAGAGAGAAATTGAGAAAAAGGCGGAAAGACAAATTCTCTCTCTTTCTCTCTCTATCTTGAAATACATGCAAAACCCCGCATTGCATTTTCCCATTCGTCCCGGCGGACCGCAAAAAACCGCGCGTGCGGAACGGCTGTTACGCGAGAGGAAGCCACGACTTATTAAACGAGAGAGATTGCCCTTTTGTAAAACAGTTGGTCGACTCTCTATACTCCACGTGGTGAATAACTCGGCGGCGTCTCTCTCGCACATAATGCCCCGCCAGACAACAGATGGGAGCATCGGGGTTTGATTATTCGGAAGAAAAAAAAAACGATATCATCGAGGAAACGATTCCTATTTCATGTATTCAATGTTGCGTGGTACACTCTGTGATGGGCCGACATCTTAATATTTTATCCGTATATACAATATCGAAATATTATTGTTACAAATATCGGTATTTTGACATGGTTAATATTTAAAGACGGACGAATTATTTACAATTTTCATTTGTTATGGGCAGAGTAATGTTATTAAGGTCAAACGAAATTTTCTTAAATTCAAAAAAATCTATTATCAAACGATTTTTGTTTTACTCTTAATGAATTTTGTCTAAATCGATTAAAAAAATGATGTAAACCATCAAAACTTGTGGATATTTTTGATTGTTCGGTACACAAGCATCACTGTAGCTCGGCAAAATCACGTCCTTTTATAATAATGGGGTATTTGTGAACAGAATGTATATTTATCACAGTTGGTTGATAAGCATATGCAATAAATGTGCGACACGCGATAAATATTTTCAGATATGCAAGAAAATTATGGACCGATGTTCGATTAAACACGACATAACAGCGAGAGCGTGGAAATCATATATAGAGAACACTTTTTACTATAAGTAATGAACCGTTGAAAAAGTGAGCGCGTGAAGAAAACCTCAGCCGGTGAGTGGGCATGTGGTTAATGCGCCGCCAGCGACGACTCTTCCTTCCGGTTTAACGGAACCAAAGCTATCTGTATGCGTGTATATGTTTGTGAGTCGTAAGCGCAGCCGCGCCCGCAGAGAGAAGACAGGTGTTAAGATAGAAACTAGAAACACCTGCTGTCCTCGTATAGTTAATAGTTTAATATTGTCTTGTATATAGACTCTACTAAAAAATTATCATTAGTATCGACCATACAGGCTTATATGTAGAATCTTCACGAGATTCAATCGTGTCGAATTGCGAAAGATTTTTTTTTCAACCTACCATCACTTATTTATCGTATTTACTATTATCGAATGATAATAATAATAATGTTAATACCGCAAGGTGAAAATCATTTTATCTTATTTTTAGGGTTCTTACATACTTTTTCACTGATTACAAATTTCCGAGACATTTAATCCTTCGTCTGTAATCTGGGTCTTTTGAGACATAGTCGAAATTACTATCTTAAATTTCTCCTAAGTGAGAAACTTTGTATTAAAAAAAAATCACTTAACTTTCAACTTTGGCTAGTATTGAAACATATTCTATGAAGAGTTCATGAAGTGACCTATAATTTTTGTAGATTTTTTTTAAACCCTCTGGTACATGAAATAATTATAGGGTCTGAAACGACCCAAATTGCAAACAAAGTCAGCAAAAAAATGATTGCAGGCAGAGGGTTAAAAAATTACAAATTTCCATGAAACTTTCGATTATTTGACTTAGAAACATTAATCATTAATTTAGTCCATGATATGTGTTTTTCTGATGTGTATATACATATTTATACATGTGGTATTTCATATATGGAGAAGCTATGATGATAACAGTGGCGTGAAAGTTGTCATCTCTTGTTCCGATGTCAAAAGGGAAAGCCGATGTGCATATCGCGACTTGTACCCGCAGGGAGAAGCCTGAGGGGGTGAGAGAGCTCGGACAACTCGAGTTCTGTATGGCACCCACGCTGATTTCATCCCTCGCTTATACTTTTGTCCTCGCTCTCTCCCTCTCGCACTCTCTCTCGATCTGCCCATGACGTTTCTGATAACGCAATGGCGCCATTAGTTCGCCCTCTGTGTCTGGTGACACGTGCTGTTTCAATTACAGCGCCATAAGGGCCCTATAGCTGCTGTTTCAGTCTCTGGAACGAGAGGGGGGGGAGAGAGAGAGAGAGAGAGAGAGAGAGATGCAGAGCGAATCTCCCCTTGTATATGCTTGAAATAACGATATTCCGTTTTCTCGACAACTCTACCCGATGCTCTGCACGCTCAATGTCCAACATATGACGGCTTCAAGTATATACGAATTGGCCTTTATTAATTTTTCTGGATATCAGAATTTTTTTGTACAAATCACCATTACAAAGCAACGATTGATGGAAACAATGTTTTTATTGTTTATGTAAAAGTCAGTTTTTGGCAAAGAAAAAAAATTGTTTAAACAGGAAATTTGCAACTGTCACGTATTTCTAATAGTTATGTTTAAAGGACACTGAGTTCAGGATCGTTGAGACACTTTTTTACATCAATTGTAACTTTTTGTTCGATTTGCCTCCTTTCGAAATTTTACCCTCAATTTAAGATAAATTTTTCTTTTTCCCCGAAGGACATTTTCAGTTCATCTTTATTTTTTCTGTAACTTTCATTTCATGGACACTTTAGCCCTGTTAAATTTTTTATTGATTCAACACTTTTGGCTATTATTGATTTTATCCAAAATGTTTTCTCTCCTTTGTCCAGTCCAGTCTTATCGGAAAATTATGCTCATACGGATGATAAACAATTTGCCTGCTGCCTATATGCGAGAATTGTGTGGGTGGCTTGTTTGCTATCTCGCGGTCTCGCGTCATACAGAGTTTAACGACGAGCATTTTGGCCGAAGAGATGACGTGTTCACATCCTCACGTATATATATATATATATATACATTGTAACGTTTCCTGGACCATCAGAGCGTGACTAGACGAGATGGCACAGACTGCCCTTTGTTTACGCTCATCCCGAGAGTCAACCGACTGACAAATGACTTTGTGCATGCTGTAAACGGGACACTGCGTAACTGTCCATACGCTTGTATTACGAGCGATGAAACGAAAATTTCCGATAATATCAAAAATTTAAAACAATCTAGAGAATTTTATTCTACCAAATATAATATATTATATTTATTTTTATTGTTGCAAATTATTCTGATTACCAGAGCGTTTGTTTTAAATTTCTTACGGGAGCGACAGAGTATACGAGAGGACTCGCAAAAATTCACGAATACACGATTTTACGTTCGAAATTATGTCGAGTCTTTCTCACTCTCTCGTTTTTAAATAACAAATAATTCTGTGCATATTATAGACGGAGTCTGCATAATTGTCTATACGGTCATACGAGTAATATGAAACGAGAATTTGCAATTTGATCTAAAATTCAAAAGAATCTCGAAAATTTCTTGAAAAACTTTTTTTTCCGCAAATTATTCCCAGAGATTTAGCGTTTAATTACTGAAGGAGGAGAAATATTGGTACTATTGATTCTTCATATTCTAAATGACGAATGATTTTGTGCAAGTATAAAGAGATTTGAAATATTATCAAAAATTTTGTAAAAATCTGGATAATTTCGTAAATTTGTCATTTTTTAATTTTAGATCTCAATGATTTTGTGTCAAGTCTCTTTCACAAGAGAGCAACCTCGGAAGAATTTATTGACCCTGCGTAATAAACGCGAATCTCTCTCTCTCTCTGTTTCAAATGCCATTGAATTTTTTTGTGTCCCAAATGACAAATGCTGTCCCGATGCTTTTATGAGTGATACAATGAGACGATTCGCTAAATTATTAGAGATTTAGGAGAACCTCGATAATTTTCTAAAAAATAAATTTCGTTATTTTTTTTTAGTAAATCATTTTGGTTCCCAGAGATTTTGTGTTAACTTTCTCACGGGAGAGTGAGATTTGAACTATGAGAGAACCCGCAAGGATTCTTGACCTCGTGCGAAGTCTCTCTCTCTCTCTCTCTCTCTGGACCGACCAGAGGCTGCTGCTCCTCTAACCACGTATATAATGTCTGCTTGGTAGGAGGGTGAAGAGCAGTGTACTTTTCTTCGAAAAAGGAAGCACCAACGCTTTGTTTTTGGCTGTGGCGCCAGACAAGGGCAATTGGCCCCTGTAACACAGATTTTTTCTCCAGGACTTTCTCCCTCTCTCTTGGCTCTTCTCAAAAGGATCATATAGGGTCTCAGGGATTACTATAGCCCGGCTCCCATATATATATCATATATTTTTTGTGTTTTCGAATTGCGAATTTCACCGGAACTCGTTGGTGAAACATATGCTTGGTTCATCCCCCAAGGAAACACATGAATTCTCACGAGAGACGAGACTGCGATATATTATTGAACGGTCGAATTTTTTAACTAATTGATATCTAAAGAGCCATGACCACTTTTTTCATTTACATTAGCTATGGATTTATGTTTAATATTAGTATTATTAATTGCACAAAAAAAATGTTGAGTATAGCACACTTAAAAATGGTCAATCTGTCGACTGTGAGTTTTTCAAAGAACTAAGCTGGATACGCAAGCATCAAAACTGTAATAACTGAACCCCTTATAGAAAGTTTCCATAAGCATTTTCAAATCCGAAGTGATCGCGATTGAGAAGTCATCGTGACTTCTCAATGTTTAATATTTTAAAAACTGTACAGTGAATTTTGTTAATATTTTAAGAAATAGTTGAGTTAATAATTCTCCTCAATCATATTAAAATTTCAAGTTTCAAAGTTGGATTTTACTCGACACTCGTTTCTCCTTAAGGAGTGCAGTCAACGATACTACGAGATTCTCGCAGAAACACGTGGTCGAGAGTTGCACGTGTACATGGAAAAGAGAGAGAGAGAGAGAGAGACGAAGAGGGATATCTCAAGTGTCGTGGCAATTACGAGGAAGAGGGATCATTCACTGAATGCACGCCCACCCATATGTTGACTTTTCCTTTTTTTTTTCTATGGCAATAGAAAACTGTTTGTAGTTTAACTGCATCGACGAATGACTCGACCATTTGCAGCTTTCCACCAATTTTGAGCTATCTTTGTGTGTTAGTCGTTCGCTCGTCGTCGTTTCACTCCTGATTAACGTCGACACGCCTAACTTCCGTTTGGCCCTTTAACGTTCAGTCAACGTATATCAGCTTCAGAGTAACATAATATGGCCTCGTCTATGTATTTGATGGAATATTTGACACAATATCGACAGACGAGAATTTAACGATTTAAAAAGCTGACCGGATGTTAGACAATTAATCATCCAATTAGGGGAAAGCGGGCAAGTATGAGATAGCCCAATTTTGAGAGATTTCGGAATTAATAAAAAATAAATTTTCCATCATTTTACTTGGAATAAACTTGGAAATAATTAATTAAGCCATGTCATTCGTGTATGCATAACAAATTTGCTGCAGAATCGATGCTAATTCTTGTAAGAAATACGAGTACGTGATGGCGATCATGGGCTGAAATGATGAGATTAAAAAAATTGCTAGAATTTAACTAAATGGGAGATTTGAGAAGTAATTACAGATTTTGAAGTCTGGTGAACGAATAAATAGCTAAAGAATGTTAAAAAATAAGGGAAGGTAAAAAGAATGCAGCTTGTCTCTCCTCCAGCCATCTCGAATTCTTCGATCCTATCGACGATCATTTATACGACTCGGAAATTTTTTAACCTGGCAAATTGGCTTCTCGTTTTTATAACTCTCCTCCAGCATGTTTTTTCCTCTTATCTCGTCTTCTTTACTTCTTTCTCGAAACGCACTTTGCTCGTTCTTCTGACTTTTTCTCTCGTTTCGTTCTCACGTTTGACTCAACCGCGAAAATGTCACACCTGTCCTCTTTCCTTCGTCGAATGTGTCAACTGTCACCGGGCGGTTCTTTTCTCTTCTCGCGCTCATCTTATCTCGTCGCTGAGATCGAACGGATGCTTTTACTCGACGGGCATCCCGCTCTTCTGCGAATGAAGTCACTCTCTCTGGACGAATTATGCGCTACCACTTTCCCGATCAACGATCAAATTCTCACGGCTTGTCTCACTCTCATTTATGGTGAGCGCGTACAGAAACCTTCATCTGTTTATATTATTCCTGTCGTATCGCCCCATGATGCAAATAAAACACGTGCTGTTTGATAAGCTAAATAACTTTTAAAAAACGCTAAATAACTTGACGCTAAATAACTTTTAAAAAATTGTTTTGACCCTTATTACTCAACTGCGCGTTACTTTGATTGAGCTGTTCCAAGCATTCAATTTTTTTTGTCGAGTGGATCCAATTGTCTACCTGCTTACACCTTTATACTTACATCATGGTATCACACTCGAGATTTGTCAAATTATTCCTAAAATTCATTCTAACATATTTTTTTGCCAAATAATTTGTTTTTTATACATAAAGAAACCACAAATACAATTTTTTGGAAACGAATAATCTTTTTGTAATCCCCTTGGTAAAAAAATCTGAGGTTTTCGTGGAATTGTATTAAAGATGCTTGAAGTGTATCGTTGCAATGAATAATTGATTTAAACAAATGAAGAATAAAGTCATGAACTTTGAATTAATAAAAATTATTTTTTTCTGTACGGCTGTATATATATATATATATATATATGAAACATTATTATAACCCTATTAATAAGGGACTCAACTGTGTACATTTATGCAACATTATAAATATTTTACTACTACTGAAAAATATATTAAAATAATAATGATTATCAAAAATAATGAACTAAAAATAAAAATCGGTCACACCAACAAAACTTACTTTTTTTTTATTACTTATCTGTAGAAGCAAAAGGGTCTGGAGATTAAAAAAAATTATAGATAAATTCATAGGTCGAGCAAATTTTGGTACTCGAGGATTTTCGGGGCTCGAATGAGAGGAGGAGGGAAAAAAAAAGAAAACGGAGGATTTCTCGCTACAGGTGTAACTTTTTCCCAAGCAGTAAAAGCAGCCGAGACTGCTGTGACGACTATACGAGAGAAACGTCGAGTTAATTGAAAGCAAAAGGTCCGCGAGAGAGTGATGGCGGATGGTCGCACAGAATCGTATTTTCTCCTCTAATTAGCGAGCTAGTACGAGACTACCAGTTTGCTACCGCAGCACTATTCAGGATCGTCCATCTTTCAACTTGGTATAACTAATATATATATATATATATATATATATATATATATATATATGTGTGTGTGTGTGTGTGTGGGTGCGCGTGCGGTCGTAAAAAGCAGCTGCGACGCTCGCGGTCTCGCTCTTTTTCCGATATCGTTCTTCGCACATTTCGTTTCTCTGTGGTATTTCCTCACCCACGCTTTTAAATATACATTATATATTATATATATGTTTATATATATATATATCTACATTATGCGTACATAAATTTGTTGGCGCACAGCTGAAGTAAAAAAGTCTGAAAAGTTCTCAGTCGTGTTTCTCCTCCGCTTGTATTTCAGTCGCACTAATGCCTTATACAAATTTTAGGAACGCCCAATCGATTGGCAGCAACATTGACGGAAGAAAAAGAGTAGCCTTTTCTCTCTCTCTCTCTCTCTCTCATCGTATTATAAAAGGAAACCGAAAAAAAAAATAGGGCGAGTCAGAAATGATTTTGAGGTTCTAGGGAAAAATAAATGTCTTTCTTTTTTCTTTATATACCCTAAGATAGATACGTATCGATGGCTTCAAGTTAAAAGGGCGTATCGCATGTATTTTTAAGCGTTGCTCTGATATACCTTTCTGACTTTAAACAATTCTCTCTCCCCTCGAGCCATGAAGAATTGGTGGTTTATTATACACACCTGTGAGTAGAACGAGGCTACGTATAATGAGCTTTCAGATTTCTCATAGGTGATTAAATAAAAATAAAAAAATAAGATAAAAATGGTAAAAAAAAGTCATGGATAGCTACCGATCGCTCTCGGCTGTTCTAAATGTTTGTGGGAGTTTCTTTCGTGCAAATATTTGTATCCTAATATCTTGAGCTGTTCCACGAATCTCTCGTTTTCTCTATTTCATTCTTGTGGAGGATCGCCAAGATTTTTATGCATATATATAAATATACACGTTTAAAAATGTGGAAAAGAGAGTGAGAGACGCACGTGCGTGCACCACAGCAGCCACAGCACGCAGGTATTAAAAGTTTATTGTAGTAATTTGTGAGAGGCCATTTTTTGTCGTTTTTTTTTTTTTTTTAAGGAGAATGAGGTTTAAAGCGGAACCGCAGGGTAGAGCATCGAAGCGGCAGAATCAGAAGAAAGTAAAAAGATCAGCTCCCACGCCTGTTTCTTTACCTCGCTATGTGATAATGGGGATCCAAGGAAACGCGAGCTCGTTGAGATGTCTCTCGCACCATCACACTCGTTTTCTTGGTTGTAAGTGTATATGTCTAGATGATCTTTACCGATCTACCTCGCTCGGTCTTGTCGACACGTAGAGAGCATTGAACGAACTGACCAGTCCATTCCTCTCTCTCTCTCTCTCTCTCTCTCTCTCTCTCTCTCGTTTATCCCACTCGAATTTTACGGCTTCGAGAGTTTCGTGGGTTGCGTTAAATTGCTCCAAAATTACATCGCTCTTACCCATCAGACACCAGCAAAGATTTCGAGCCAAAAAAAATTCGTAGAAATCTTAGCTACGGTGCTTGACCCCCGATATAAAAAAAAAGTAGCGAATCCTTTTGACTCCCACGAAGGCTTTTTTTGTGTTCCGATTAGTCCGTTTCGGTATGGAATAGTACAAATTACCGTTGAGACGATTATATAGACGAGATTGATTTCAACGAAACATGCGAGAAATCTAGAGGATTACTTTTGGTCCATGGGGGTGAAGAGTCGAAAATGTGTGGCATGGGTGAAGCGTGGGAAAGGTACACAATCGACACCTTTTTGTCGCGTGTGTAGCAGGAAATGTGGGCACAGAAGTATTAGAAGTATTGGGAGAAGGTGTCTATTTATCCATAGAGAAAGGTGGGAAATATGGCCCATGAATTCAAGTTGATTCGTCATCTAATTGCCGGAAAAATATGAATGGTGCCATATTTTTATTTATTTGATGATGGTAAGAGAAATCAGCTGTTAAAAACTTACCCTTTTTGTCATTTAAAAAAACTGACCTGTTCATTTTTTTCAGAAAGTAGCGATTTAAATTTAATTTTCGTTAAATAAAAAATAAATCAGGTCAAACTGTTTTAATATTTTTTTTTGTCAATCATGAAATAATTGTTTTTTAACATATTTAGAATCTCAAGGAGATTCATGAAACGTAATTGTCTGGAAATATATTTTTTTTTCAATCCTTGGGAATATTAGTGTTCGAGGACTTTAGGGACATTAAGTGAAGAAATTTATTTCAACTGAAATGGTACATTTTTTAAGCTCAAATATTTCAGCAGTTCATATTCCCCCACCCTCACCCTAAATTTCTACACACACACACACACACACAGATATGTCTGTATATATATGCATTTGCACTCATACGGGTGATGATACTTGTACACCAAGGGTTTCTCGTCCCTTAAAGATGAACCAACGGGACCTGAAGAATAATCAAATGGTCTCTTTCTCTCTCTCTCTCTTTACTATCGCTCCTTGCAGTTTACGATGCCTAAGTGGCACTTGGAATCTTTACTAACTCGTGAGACTCTCTCCCTCCTCTCATCCACGAGAGAGAGAGAGAGAGAGAGGGAGAGAGAGAATCTAACAGCGAAAGAGCGAGAGTTCACGTTGATATTATAGGCCTACAGACAAATTCTCCCAGGCTTTTTCTCTTGTCTCTATTATGTATTTACCAGCTACTATACACATGAAGTAAGTCGATCGACTTCTTATTGGTGCAGTGCCCAACGATCTCAAAAATGAAAAAAAAACTTGAGGTTACCCGTTGGATGTCTCTTTTCGACACTTGTCGTACAATAATCGGTAAACATTTTCCTGCCCGGGAATAAAATAATAATTGCAAAATAATACAATTTATGTAAAGTATAGTGTGAACTGTCATAAGACCGAGGGAGAAATCGTTGGTTTATGAGATTTTTATTTCTCAATGACATTCAATCAAAATGATTTGAAAAAAATAAATTGAAGAAAATGTTTCAACATACTCATGGTTACTGTCGAACAACCTTTTTTATTCTACACTATCAGTTTTCTCAGTTGATTATGTGACAATTTTGTTTAATGGTGAAATAATAAAGAATGTTTAAATAAATAAATACATAAATAAAATCGCTTTCAAAGTGACGACAGGCTCTGATCTCTGTTCCGTCTGTGACTCACCTGCTCTCTTACTGTATATATATATATATATATTAACCAGGGGCATTCAGCTGCAACTCTCTCGTTTATGCAGCTTCGAGAGAAACGTTCAACCTGTCACATAGAGCCTGGGGCGTTATAGTTGCAAAGTCCAGAAAAAAAAAAAGTTGTTTGAATAATACGAACATACAGGCAAAAGCTCTGCAGGCGAAATGACAGCACGTGGACGACGCATAACTTTCTGTTGGTTAATTTATTCGTAGACGTGATGCTTGGAGCATCTTTGAACGTTCCCAGGGACTTCCTAACGTCACTTTATTCTCTCTCTCTCTCTCCTTCTTTCTCCAGGTCTTTCGTTTTTCTGGCGAATCTACGTATTACTCAGATGTTCCCTCGCTGACCATTATTAGGTCTCGTTCACGATGGTCACGCGACTATTTCGTGATGCATAATCGCGAGCCTAGGATTACAGAACCTCGGAATTCGGAAGGAAACTCTTGAGATATGTATTTATAGTGGTCTTGGATATATGCGAGACTCGAGAAATTTTTCGGCTACTTTACACCGTGGGAAATAAAAAGCTTCGACGAGATTCGCGCCAATTGAGAATTTCTTAAAAACGATTCAGTCTCTCAAAACTCTCGAACGTTCGATGTTTTCTTTCTACTTTTTATTATCCTAGTCGAAAACAGAATTTAATAAGCGCATCGTAATAGGAAATTAAAAATATAAATTATGAAGAGAATTTAAGACACAAGAAACAATATTTATTTCACTCAAACATAATACATTATGGAAATTTTATAATTATCTATACATTTTATTACATTTGATGAAATCTTTTTTTTAACAATCATTATACAGTAACAAGAAGAAAAAAAAATGTAATCGAAAATGTTTGGCATACCAGGGAATTTTTTCTCACCGACATGCTTTTTAGAGTATTATTCTTCCGGTGGTATGATCATGATCGTAAGTATTCACTTATTATTTCGCTTGTTATTAGTCGGCCTGTCATTATTTTTTTTTGTTGGGCTGAATACATTATTCCGTCGCTGCGCTCCAACATTGAGTCTCTCCTGCCGTTGATCTAAATTTTTTTTCGACTTTCCCTGTTGATCGCTCGTGGGATCTAGAGCTTTGCGGGCGATTCTTGTCAAGTGCATAACCCCCGAATTTTTGCTCTTTCCGTAGTGACTAAGGACCTTCATTCTCGGTAAAAATGGATGATTCTAAAATTTTGTCAGCGTCGGAAATCGATATGAAAACTGCAGCCATTAATGCAAACAACGCGAAGTACACTTTCATCATAAGCTACTTCTTCTTGTGGTTTTCCTTCTTCAATTATAATTGCGTTCCGTTAGGTAATTTTTTTGTGGACAGTACGCATGTCTTTTCGACTTTGAATGGTACGCTGAGACTGACCGCTCTGCGAGGCTATTTTATTTCCAAAACGAGGAAGAACCAACTCAGAGCCAACTCACCAGGTGGATTTTGATTTTTGTAGGATTTTTTGTATTTTCTTTGTTGAACT
This sequence comes from Dyspetes luteomarginatus, assembly GCA_963669185.1. Classification (NCBI taxonomy): domain Eukaryota; kingdom Metazoa; phylum Arthropoda; class Insecta; order Hymenoptera; family Ichneumonidae; genus Dyspetes; species Dyspetes luteomarginatus. Next base: position 8,529,670 of record OY769909.1, on the reverse strand, counting down.
TATTCAATAATATGATTTTTTTTGCCTCTGTTACTTTTGACCAGCGCTTTGCCAGGTGTCAAAGTCCCTACGATTTCAGCTAATACGTTCGATTCCATTGCCTTGATCGATTGATTGGACGCGTCTGCGAGTATCGAGGAACGGGTCGACGTGTAGGCGCAGTCGCTGGAGTAATCCGTTGCAGCTGCTCTGCAAGGAGACTTTGCTGCTGTTGATCTTTGCGGTTTTTCCATGCGCCTTCATCATCTCGATCGTTTGTCGAGACATTTCGGATAAATCTTGTCAAGTATTTTGAAGTATTCCGTAGTGGGACACGAGCCTGATTCTCGATAAAAACGACCAATTTCTGCACTGAATGAGCTCCAACAATCGACACCAGGACTGCCACAACTAGTGCGAGTAATATATAATGTACAACTTTATCGTAGATTTTTTTTCTTCGTCTTCTTGTGGTTCTTCTTCTCCAATTATGATTGCGTTGCGTCGACCCATCCCTGCACACCGCGAAGGTCAAAGGTCTCAAAAACTTTTTTTTATTTTCATTTTCTCTCGCCTACAGCTTTTTCATTCTTCTCTCTGAGTCCTCACTGGAAAACGTACACCGAGAGGGGGAGAGGGAAAAAAAGAACGAAGGGAAATGAAAGGAAAAATGAGACGAAGGATTTGGCTGCCTGCTGAGTCCTGGCGCCTCTTCGAAGAGTCCTTCGGATAATAGGCACACCTGTGCGTTTCTCTCCTCTCGAACACACAGAGGCGAAAAAAGTTTGAGAGACGAAAAAAAAAAAAACATCCCTCCTTTTGCCCTGTGGCTGATGTCTGTGGCAAACGGCTGTGTCGATGACTCACACACAAAATTATAATACCGTTAAAGATCGTGCCTAAGAAATAAAGCGATCTAACGAAACAGCTCGATCGAAACTTTTACGTATATACAGATCTATGTATTTATATATAGATACAAGATAATCCATGGCGAAACGTGACGGGAATTTAATTTGAAACTTTACCTGCCGTTCCTTCCATATATTTAAAGTCACATGCGTATGTGCGGTCAGCGAGGAAAACATTTTTCGTCAAGATTTGTGGACTTTAAAACACCTTTACGTATGTTTTTCTTTCGCGCCGTCTCACCCTCGAGCCTACAAAAATGTACACAAATGTAGACAAAAGGGACTCTCTGGAATATCCTGCTCATATACAGACGTTTCGGAAAATTGACTTCAAGCTCCAGTGACGCACCTGCTCTCTATACAAACCGAGAGAATAAGTTTATCCTAAAAAAAAAACTTGACTTGAGGTCCTAAAAAACTAAGGTGATACGAAATAATAACTGAATCAGACATTTTTGAAAACAAGACAATTGACATGTTTCGAAAAGGAAAAATTATATACCACATCCCCGGCTGATTGAACGAATGCTACCCATTTATGTATTTTGACTTAATAGGTCGTAAGCTGAAATTTTCAAAAAAACTACTCTCTCTCTCTTTCTCTTCTACTCTTATACAGATTTCACCTCACTTTATTGACGAAATCTTTATTTATTCTAATCTAAATTTAATCTAATCTAAATTTATTGAAGACGTAGGAAAAATTGGAAATGTGTGATATAAATCTAGAAATTTTCTAACAAATTATTTACGTAACCACCCCCTGTACTGCTAATTTTTGCCGAGCTTTAATACGTGAGAGATTCGCCGTTCACGGGCTTAGGTAATTCCTTTATCCGTCAGGTGTGCTAACTTGAACAGACCGTTTTTTTTTTCTCGCCCTTTATTGACGCCCTGGGTTCTGTGGGAAAAGCCCGCGCATCGCTCACCAGGACCTTAGGTATGCATATATATAGTACATCTCTATAGCTCAATAATGCCTGAAGGATTTGGTATTTCCGGGCAATTTGAGGGAATCCACATTTATCGCAAAAGCGGAGCCGGCAAATAACAAAATAAGAATTGCATTATCTCCGAATGGCTCAGACTATATCTATTTGGGTGTTCTCTGGATGCGACGATTGGCTGTGAGAAATAAATGCGAGAGCTTGAAGAATTAACCTCAGTGAGTGTTTTGTGGAGCTCCATGGAAAGTTGAGAAAATCGCACATCTATATATGTGCGTTTTTCCATATATTCGTATACATATGGTGGATCAACTGATCAATATGTTGCTATCAGCCAATGAGGATTGCGGACATGTGCGAAATGAAGAAGAGTAAGGCTGAAGAAAAGTCCATTCATTTTGATCAGCTCAAAAGCAAAATTTGTTTTTACGATCCCATTGTTGGAAAACTCGCAATTGTAACTTCATCAAGCTACAATATTTTTTAATAACAAAGAATGTAACGCTACTTAGCAATAAAATACCAGTATTGTAATATTTTACTAAAAACAGCGAACTTTCAAAAGATCCAGATCTTCATTGAGCCAATTCACGATAATCTTTATTTTTCTATTGTATCGTATAGTATTTTAATTTTATTTATGTTTCATTCAAAATATAATGTTGACTTCATCTTAATACGTAATAAATCAACCGTCGGCTTAAGCATAAAAAGTATTACAAAAATTATACGTAAAACTAGCATTGCATCAATCCGCGTATAGAATTTTCAAAAATCTAGGAATATCAATTTTTCTTTTTTTTTTAGACGCCCAGAATGTCTCTGCTCAAATTCAAATCTCGAATATTTGATTCCATATTCAAGCCTTATAGGAATTCTTGCTTCTCGTGCATTTGATGGTACCAAAAACTCATTAGAGTTTTTGATACCATCAAAAATCAAATTCTCGTATTATTAAATACGAGAATTTGATTTTGACGTTTTTTTTTACTCGTGCTTATTTGGCAGCCTCTCATTTCACAGGCTCGTTAGTCAAGCAACGCGAGAGATATGCAATATGCTTATGTGTATGTCATAAACAGATGTCGTTTTAGTTGTAAGACTGTAGAAGAGTCTTCGTTAAATACTCATTTATTTTCGAAGAAGAGAATGTTCATCTCATACCGATACTCCATAAAACACACGTAGATATAAACTTTCACTCACGAGAGGGCCTCTATTAATTTTATACAACTCAACCATATTTTTCTCGCTTTTTCATGCGTGTGCTTGGTAGTTAAAGTGAGATTTTAGCGACTGTTGTGGCAAAGTAATGGTGGCGAGTACGCGGAGCAGCACTTTCAACTCCTAGTACTCAAAATCCCCGAATTCGTACTGTGCACATCCGCATTTCTCACGAGCCCTGCTCGTTGTCGTACGCCATATGATTTCACTGGGCACGATAATTTTATTGTAGAGCAGAGCTGCTGCCATCAGCCATTTTATTGAGAAATTACTTACGGGAAGAATTATAACCTCACTTTTATATAACAGATCGAACGATCAAATAATCGAACCGAATTATTGTGTACTTCAATGTCTTGTTTATAATTACGATTAAAAAAAAAGAGCGGAATTGAAAGACACAGCAGAGAAGAGTGGCTGCACCGACCCTGCCACCGCGGGGGCTCCGCCTCACGGTCTCACTGGGGGGGTTCCGCCCCCTAGACCCCCCGCGACACGTGTGACGCGCAACTTCGCTTGGAAATGCTTCGCGCTACCATTTGTTTTATACTAAATTGAACATGAAAAAGCTCGGAAAACGTAGTTTTGTTATATCGTATTACGATATAACAAATCGTATGCACCACGGAGGCCCGAACCGCCGAGCAACAATATTTTCAGTGGGACAGGTTTCAGTACGACATCGTTGCTCGGCATTAAAATTTCCCTGCTTCGTAGCTAATGTACTATTTTTCTTAGTACGTCTGTACGATCTCGAGTCAAGAGGAAAAAAAGTAACGTAGGTGTGTGAGTTGTTTAAACTTTACGAGAGCAAAGAGAATAACGCAATCGTTCTCTCGAAGGGCTCGAACTTATCCATATCCCCATATACATATGTATATTGTACAACAGAGTGGTCAAAAGTGAAGAGTCAGCGAGCAAAAGTTCAGTTGCATTCGGACTTGCGAATCGTTCGAGGGGAGAAGATGCAGGTGTACACGAAGAATAAAAGTCAAGAAATGGTTCGGGTATCGCTTACAAAACTCTCTCGAGGATTACCACGGGGGTGAAACGGAGAGCGAGAGAGAGAGAGAGAGAGAGAGAAAGGGCTTGGAAGAGAGACGAATTATAATACAAACGAAACGAAAAGTCTCTGGAACTTTATGCGTCGGGAGCGTTCACTAGCCAGGTGCTCTGGCTCCGACAAATGATTGCAATTTGCATATTAATCTACGGTATGTATATATATATATATATATACATATATATACCTACGGATAGTATATATATATATATATATACATATATATACCTAAGGATAGTATATATATATATATATATATATATATATATATACATATACATATATATATACTGACTACCGTGATGCTTTCGAGCGATGCTTGCCTGCTCACGCATGTACGAGGACGAACATGATAACGTCCGGAGCGACACGAGTGAGGAGAGCACGTTAATTATTATACACTTTTGAATACCGCGCGAAAATAGAAATCCCTCGTTTATATACGTAAACACACCGATGGCCCTGCAAACGGTCACACGCGATCTTTTTTCATCTGTAGTGTAAGATTTTTGGATTGGTATGAAGTCAAGAAAATATTGAGTTCTACAACTGTATCTGACATTATTATTATAATTGTTGTTATTGTTGTTGTTGCTGTGTTATATAAATAATTTATATTTTAGGAAGAGATAAATCATTCAGTGAGCATACGATGCGCATATTACATAATAGAATGATAGAAAATGAAAATCATTCTAGGAACAATTTCGCGCTGCCTTTATTTTCCCCAAAAAAAAAGAATAGAGAAAAATAAAATAAAATATAATAATTAACGTAATTTATTATTGCGCAAATCATTTTATTTTCGTACTTGCAGAAATTACGCGAATTTTTATACAAAAAGAAGACGTGGCCGTTAAAAGTAACGGCCACGTGTACTTTTCATACCTTCGATTCATTCGGGAACTTAGGAATTGTTCTTGTTCCTTGCTTTACCGAGAGTATCGCGCATCTTTTTATCGTTCCACGAATTTGAGCCTTACCTGTCGAGAAAGCCAATGGCTCGTTGCCACTTGGCGGGACAACAGGTGCATTCAAATATTTGGGTAGGTATCAGTTACAAAGAGCTGTAAAAGTGTACAATGCTCGAAGGCTTCTGCCTGCATAAGTTTTCTCTTGGAGTAGTACGAGAAATATATATATATATATATATATATATATATATATATATGTATATGAAAATCGTTTTGTGTAGTGCTCGGACCAAGAGACGCATCATTGTTCACCCCGTCAAAGATTTACGAATGCCGTTACGGATTCGAAGGGCGTGGGCTTGTCATTAGAGAGGATTTTCTGTCCATCAGCCTAGGTGTAACTTACACTCTCTTGTCTTCTCTTATATTTCTCTCATTTTACTGCCTCACAGCAGTGCAATAACAGTTATATGCTGACAATTTCTGAACTTCAAGCTTTCTTGTCGCAACCAAAAATCATGAAAACCTTTTTGGTCTTCTCACTTCGAGCCTCATTCCCCTTCAAATGCCCTTGTGGAATGTTTGAACAAACTTTCGATCACTCCAATGAACAATTTGAAATATGATAATTTTTAGTCCAAGCAACTTTTGACCCTCAAATTTTAGTCCCAATAACTTTTTACTCTAATAATCTTTTCTGGCATAAAGAATCGTTGCAATTTTGATTTCCAAAAATAATTGTCAAAGTTATCATTATAAAAATCGAATGGCAGATTCTAGAATAAAAATGTCTCAAGAATGCAATTTTGCATTTTTTATTTGAGGCAATGTTGTCAATAACTTCTTACGATCTCTTCGTAATGATCTTTTCAGACAAAAACAATCTTCTTTTTTTTATCAAATAAACAAAAATCATTTTATGAAAATCGCATGGCTGATTCTGAAATGAAAAAATTCTCATCCCTGCAACGGAATTATTTTGAAACAACGAACATCGCATTTTAAGAGGTGTGGGGAAGTCATTTTTTTTCTTGCAAACGATCTCCTCTCTCTGATCCAACACCCTGCAAGAGTGGAAAAAAATGCTTCAAAATTATGGGCGAGTGTAGACGAGCGAGGCATATTTCTGGGTGAGAGTAAGCGTGCTCCGGATGGCCAAGGATTAGTTCCACTCGGTCGAGTCTATGGGTCATGAACAAAACAGGTGCACATGCTGCGAGAGGTATCAGTTACAAAGCAAGGCAAGCAGAGTGATTCGTGCATAAAGCGCATAATATCGTATAAAGTTGAAAAGCCATTTGAATCTTTTCAATTTCAAGCAAGTATTTTCATTTTCGGATGGTCGAAAAAGGGTTTACAAGATTCTTATGCTCGTTTGCGTTCAACTTTCGTGAATACTCGGTGGTCATTCGGCTCGCGCGGGCGGTCAACAGGTGTATAGAAAAACTCGACACTGAAAACTCATGATATAACTATAGAGTGAACATCACTGAAACCCTCAATTGTCATTGGTGTGCCCATAGAAAATAGCATATATATAACTATGTATATATATATATATATATATAGTTATATATATGCTATTTTCTATATATATATATGTATATAATCAAGAAGGAGTATCAGTTACCAAAAGCCAGCGGGAGGTAAGAAAAGTTTTTCCCGCTGGGTTCCATGCCATTGGTGAACGTTTCCCCATCAAGCACTCTATTGTTGGGCTTATGGAAAATTTACGAACTGTCCATTCCTCCACCCATCTCATTGTAGGGCCCGCTTTGGTCATTTTTCCGCAGGGGTTATACTTTGATTTATATGCGTGATGCTCGAGAGTTTGAACTCTAAATGTAAGGGAGAGAGAGAGAGAGAGAGAAAGAGCGAGAGAATCACCTGCGTCTATATAACCTTCATCCGTCCTTTAATCCGAAGGATCCTCTCCGTCGTGCCGTAGGCAAGAGAGTGGCCATCAACCAAAAAAACGAGCCATTGACCACGGGGCTCTCCGCTTTTAAGGCACGAACAATGTTTTTCCTTCGTCCATGAGGATTCGCTGGACAAGACACAGACGATGTACCAAAAGAATCAGACAGAAGGATGCTCCTCTTATCTCTAGGGAGAATGGCGTGTCTTTTTAGACCGAGAGTAACGCTGTTTCTTCGCAGAGGGGGGGGGGGGGGGGTGACTCATTTTCTCTCCGCAATGAAAATTTAGAATTCGGCAAGTTGAAAAGAATCTTTGAATAAAAGCTTCTCGTGGAAATTGATGGAAAGAAGTATTGAAAAACAATAAGATCACAGCCTCAGGTTCTTTATCGAAACGTCTTTCAGTCTCTTAAAATTTTTAAGTTTTATGGATGGAACCGTTTTGCAATCGATAAGAAGAAGATTTTTCAAAATCTTTCGTTATTTTTTTCAAGTCTTGAACCTCCTGATGCACTTTGGGAATTATTCGTACGCGTTTCTGGAAAAAAAAGGTTCCTAGGACCATTAGACCCGATCGTCGGTTCTTCGGCTAAAACTGGTTACTCGCCAGAGCAAAAGGGCACAGGTGTGTTTTGGGGGTCCCTCTCGAGAGATCGTGGAAGGGGACACGATAAAAGCTATAGATACATAAATGCCAAGGGCTGTGAAGAAGAGAGAGAGAGAGAGAGAGAGAGAGAGAGAGGGAGAGAGAGAGATGTGGAAACGAAAGGTACGACCCAGGTGGCACGGCCATTGTCCACGGTGTCACCGATACCCCAAATATACCTTGGCCTCCGTGCCATTGTTCCCCTGTAACCGATACCCAAACCCTCTTCTTGAATTCCAAGAATCAAGGAGGATTCTCTCACAAACGTACCTCACCTCTCCCAGCAAGCCAATATAGCCCTACCTGACGGAATATTGTTGTATAGCGGACGATCGAGACTTTAAGAGAGCAGAGGAGGAAAAAAACGAACACTAGATCCCTCGTGCACTGTCTAATTACTCGGACCCCTCGGTGTGGTCGGCTCTCCCCCAGCAGAAAAGATTAAATTTTCACTCCATGCAGGAAAAAGGGCGAGAATTCGTCTTCAGGACATTTCAACGTGCCTCAGACAGAAGATTTTTTTTTCTTTCTACTCCCCCCCCCCCTCCGCCCAACTCAAAGGTTCGAAAAACCTCTAGAAGCCGATTTTCTGGGCGTATTTTGGTCCCCCGAAGAATAAGACAGAGACTTTTGACATTCAAGTACCACTTTTCCGCCGGTCTGAAACTAGATTCTGGCTTCTTAATACGAAAAGTCTTCTGAAGAAGTTGACCCTTGGGAAACTCTTCCGTATCCCTTTTTATTCGTCGATGCTGTGTATTTCCCAATTTTTCGTGATGGATTCGACGAAGAGATCGAAAATCGATACTCAGCCTGCTAACCACGAATACTCGTAGACGATATGCCCGTTTTTTTTTTCTCGTGAAAATCACATATGACAGCCCATGTGCACATCAAACTTGGGTCATTCTGAAATACAAAATGTCTCCCTCTCGTTGTTCAGCTTAAAGTTTCGTCGTTATGTTTAAGTGTCTTGGTAAGACTGATGGCCCATCTACGAGAGTTCAGCCACAAATCATATACGTGTTTCTGGACCTCTGCTTGTGGCATGTCCACATGTGTCATATGCAGATTCGCGTAGGACGAGATATAAAGCAAAGAGAAAAAAAAAAGGAACGCACTTCAGAGAAACGCTGTTTGAAGCTGTGGACGAAGAAGAAGTAGACGAGACTAGCAACTGGGGGATAACTCCTCGGATATCGTGTGGCTCTCTCCTTCTCGCCACGGGGTACCTTACTCCCTTCGCGCAGGAACGCATGCGGTTCTTCTTTCATCTTCGCTTCTTGTATACACACACGGACACACGTTCTTTTCTATCCAAGTGTATATATATATATATATATATATATATATGTTGCTGCACATGTTCTCCCTTTTTTCTCAAGCGCTCTTAGCGCCTTCATTCGCGAGGTTACTGGCTTTCGTCATGCCAGCTTCTCTCGCCTTCTCGTCTCTCGTCACCAGAGATGTGGATCTACCGCCTCGTATCTACGATCCTCTCTTGCCTCATACACTCTGTACTTTCTTTCCGTCTATCTCTCTCCCTCTCTCTCTCACTTTCTTTATATATGCCTATATTCTGTGGGAACCGTGCTTATGGCAGGCATACCGCAGTTTCGTTTTTCGGTTTTCGGTTTCAGCATAGCAAAGATATTGTCGGTATCACGTGTATGTGCTATCATTTCCGAGAATTGTCTCTCTATCAGTTCAACTTTTTCGCAACTCATTCATACCTTGCGTGACTCTTGAAAAGAAAAAAAATATTTTTGTCGCGTGCTTATCGGACTTAAAAAAAAAACGATTAAAATCATTTATTCAGTAAGAATAACCATGTATTCAATTTAGGTTTGCATATGGACGATACAACTACCATTTGTTTTCTACCATTTCATGACACTTTAGCCGAGTTACAATTTTGAAAAATCATTTTAAAAAACTTTTTGGCTTTACAATCAATGACAAGATAATTTATGGCAAGGCGCATAATCCTTTGGTTGGATGAGTCATCCTCGGAACTGCGAAAGATTTCATGTAGGCGGTATGCGATTTTAGGTGGGTACGCCCAGCAAACTCTTCCACCGTGGAGGCTTTTATTGCATGTAGTTGTTTCGTGGCTGCGCATGAGGAGAGAGAGAGAGAGAGAGAAAAAGAGAGTGAATCTCTTTAACAACAGCACAATTTTGAGCCCTCCTCTGATCCTGTCACTGTGTGTAAAGAATGTCACTTTCAGTATCTCTGAGTCTTGGAAAAAAGGCTTGAAAAAAAAATGATACATGGTCCATTGTTTCTGTTTCAGCAGGACTGACTTTACTTTTTATTTTTCATTCCTCTCTCTCTCTCTCTCTCTCTGCCCGATGTGGTGGCTTATCCTCCGCGTTCTTATTGTTAGACAGCTGGTGCGTCTATCAGACGAGATTGCCACGAGAGAATACATTGTGAAATAAATGTCCCATTGGGGAACTTGGCAATCAGCGGAGCACGCATTACTCTGAAAGAGTCTCTCGCTGCTACTCACGTGTGTCTTTTTCCTCGTCCGTATAGAGCATTCGATCTCGCATCACGCTGAAGATACTCATCGCTAGGGCCATCGATGGGCCATCAGAGAAGAATCCAAGTAGGAAATGGCGCGTAACGAATCACTGGAACTCGCGATACGACGTGAAGATATCGATCTCTCAGGAGGCACACAGCGCACATGACTGTTCGATCGATTCGAGATCCTTGGCGCATGCGCATAAGAGGAGCATGAGCTCTCGCGTGACGAGTGAGGATAAAGATACACTAACGCCCTCGGAAAAAAGCTTTTCTCTCTCTCTCTCTCTCTCTCTCTCTCTCTCTCTCTCTCTCTCTCTCTCTCTCTCTCTCTCTCTCTCTCCCTATATATATATATTCTCATTCTCGAGGAGTCAGGAGATCCTTTTTCGCAAACTGATATAAATCTCGTGCACTCGTCGTTGCTGATTATAAGAATCCTGTTCTTGAAGTAATAAATCTCATTCATTCTCTCTCTCTCTCTCGATAAACGTATAGTGTGTATTTATATGCTTCTGAAGTTCTGCAAGTGCAATTCTCACAACTACAACTTTTGCCACACGTCTCTCTCTCTCTCTCTCTTCTCTCTTTCTCAGACGCATCTCTCGTTACACGCTCATTTGCGATAAGAAAATATTCCCGTTTGTAACGATGATTAAGAATAAATTTATAAGCCAACTCGCCAATTCCCATACGGAATATTTCCCGTGTAATTAACCTACGCACTCATTTCTTCGATCGTGCCTATGGACATGTTTCGAGCGATCTAATTTTATAAAATATAATCTCGATACTGAGACGTTACGAAAGTGTTGCCTCGGATTATCGTAATTTAAGAAAAGAATCAACAATATTTTTGGTATGTAATGAATGCTTATTTGGCTTATTGTTGAATTCCTCTACAGACGTGAGGATTGAATGATCCGCGAAGCAGAAAAAAACTTTGTTTTTCATGTATTTTTTACAATTTTTGGACTAACTTTTTTTTTACTTCGTTCCTTCTGCATATATACATATACATATATATACATATACATATACATATATATATATATATATATGTATATATATGCGAACGCACAATAAACTCGGTATTATTGTTGCGGCTATGCGGAAATACGATACATTCGCGAGCTCCAATGTCCCCGACGTCGGTTGTTTTTTTATGTATGTACATGCATTATATGTATATGTAAGCGTTCAGAAGTCTCGACGCTGGTCAGCAGCCACAGAGGCCACGTATTGCATATATGTACATTATATGCCGTTAAAAGATTACCGAGGCGAAACATCTGGCGCCACCCTCGCAAACGTATAAAACGCCCACGAACGAACTAACCGCGCAGTAAGCATTTTTTTTTACGTACACGTGCGCATGCGTTTGTACAAATGATGAAAAAAATGTTTATATAAAAATGCATTTTTTTTATTTCAATATAGATAGTTTTAAATTAATTTGTCATTACGTACAAGGAATCCAGGGCAGTTGGGACACTTTTTTTGCGATTGGTTGTAATTTTATTTGAGATTTTTTAGAACGTCCTCGAAAGTCTAAAAAATTGCGTGTATTAAAAAATTTAAAATAAAATTGCGTATGCCATTTCGATATACGTGACGGAATTCTGGAGTTACGAGCAATGAGACCATAAGGCCCAAAAGAATACTGGTGTTCCGGAGAATTAATCAAATACTAGTCGAATCAAAAGTCTGTAAATCATTTAACAACTCTGCAAAAGTAAAACGTGTTTTGAATATATGTATATTGCCGTAATCCAGTTTTATTTAGAAAACTGCAAATTTTTTGTATTTTTTCAAAATAATTGCGCATTACTTGAAACTAGTGTAATTTAAAAAAGTTTTTTTCTTCTCAAATCTTCTGAGAAAAGGATTAGAGAGAAATGAATTACACATATATGTTTTGTAGCTTTTAATTAACTAAAAATAATTCCGCAGATTAAAGGCCAATGGAGCGATTTTCAAGTTTGAGAAAATCAAAAAAATCGATAAAATTATCTGTTGAATTGAAAAATCGTTTATACGTTATAATTGTTTATTTTATAATACTGTAAGACGGCCTGTAAAACATGAGAAATATTCAATATTTCAAAAAAGTAATCTAAAATTCTATTTTCTTCAAATTCATTGGTCCTTGAAGAGAACATTCGTGAATTGTTTCTGGTCTTATAATACGAATAGCCCTCTTGGACCATTTCTATTCCGCAGTCGTGGTTGAACACCTGCGCGTATATTTGTCTGCGACGTCTCGTGAGACTGAGAGGGGACTAGAAGGGGGAAATATTTTCGTATACGTATAGTATCACGAAGACGCCGACCATGTATACGTACAACTTTGGAACGCCGTCTAACACGGTCTTCGTCTTGTGTTAAAGTCGTCGCGGTTTATCTAACACAAAACAAAGATCGCACGACGCCGCGGCGCCGCCATCCAGCTGGTGTTTCTGTCACTCCCTCACCATCTTCGCACTTGTATATATATATATATATATATATGTATATATTTTGTTCTCTTTCGCGACCTCAGTAGTTCGTATCACGCTATTCGCAAAAGCTTTTCCTCTCTAACGCTTCTTAGCAGAAGAGAAAGAGAGAGATAGTTCGTCAGCTAATAATACTAGAGAGTCACGACCACGTTACGTTCCTGATCGTCGTCGCGACGACGCGCCATGTATCGCGCAACGGCGAGGGCGCAAATTGCAAGCTCGCGCGAGAGCGTGTTTGGCAAAGCGCACGTTGGAAATAGAAACGCGGGTCTAGACAGCAAAAAGTTGTCCCGAGAGAACCAAAAACGTATTCATCCCAATGAGGAAAACCTCGATGAAAAATAATAAATCACATAGGTCATGTGAGGCCACAAAAAAATAATAAAATCGTGTATCAATGCTCAATCGATCAGGTAAAGACAAGAAATATGTACTAGGCCGAGAGAGGTCGCGCTTGCAGCGCGCGCAATCTTGTTGCTGCGACGCTATGCTAATTCGTACAAGATAAACGAGGCAATGACGCGTTTCCTTAGTGGATTTGGCTTCTGAGTCGATGATCGCAATATCTAAAGAAAAAAAAAATCTTTCAAAGAAATTGTAAGCGATAAAACAATTCAATGCTCGATCAAGCGTGCAATATCGAGAAATGTGTACTAAAATGAGAGAGGGCGCTACTGTAGATCACACAATCTTGTTGCTGTGTCGCGATGTAAATCCGTACAAGATAGACGAGATAACGTATTCCATTTGTGGATTTGACTTTTGATTGTATGATGACGATATCGAGAGGAAATTACTTCAATTAATTATAGAAAAAAAATTAATTGGATGCTCAATCGAGCACGTAGTAGAGAAAAATGTGTACTAATTGTTAGACGAGAGATGAGACAAGATATATGCAGCAAATTCGTACAAACAAGGAAGAAAACGACGCACCTCATTCATAGATTTGGCTTCTGATTCAATGAGTTCTTACTCATTCCAGCGAAATAAAATTACTTGTAAGAAATTCTAAACAGAAGCATGATTGAATTCTCGATTGAGCTCATAAATGGCGAGACATGTGTACTAAAATAAGGGAGGGCGTCGCAGTAGCCCAAAAAATCGCGATGCATCGCTCAATACTATAAGGAAGAACACTAAGCAGACGCTACATAGAGAGGGCGTGCACGAGGAGGAGATGAAGGAGAAGAAGAATTCTCGTGGCATACCGATCGTGCCAGAGGTTCTCTCTCTTTTTTTTCTGTTTTAAGCTCGAGGGCGCGAATTAATACGTTCAGAATAACGGCCAATTACTGAAATCCTTATGCCGCTATGCGGACTCTGCGATATGTTTTCTCAGAGAGCTCCCTTCTGCTACTCCATTAGACTGTCGAGAAGTGAATTGCTGGCGAATGCGCACGAGCTACCGAGCTTACACACACCTCGAGAGAACGCGAGAGGGAGTCACGAAACTCGCGAGATTCGAAAGGATGCAAACAGACGAGTGGGAAAATCGATTAAAAAAAGATTGAGTGGAGGATTCAACTGCATGGTGTTAAGTTGGCTAAACAAGTTTGACTTTTTCAACTTTTTATTTATTTTTACTAATTTGGTGGTAATCAGGTGGTAATTGGTGGCCTAATTAAAAAAATTTGCGGTCAACTGTTTTCATCTATAGACTATCAACATTCTAAAAGAACTTAATCGATGCGTAATTTTTTGGTGGTCACGAATATACTAATTTAATAATTTGGTGGCATATAGTTTTGCTGATAAATTAACTATAACGTACCATCACCACGAACCACGACCACGAAAGTTATTTAATTCAAGATGCAATTAATTTCAATAAAATATAATTCATTCAAATACAATGACCTTTAACCAATCGAAATTAAATTAAATTTATATATAAGAAATATATATTTACACAAGTCGATATATTTTCCGTTCCTACAAAATTTACGCAAAATCCGTTAAAAAATGATTTAGTCTTGTGGGCACCAGGAGGTATATGCGGTAAAACGATAAATTTTCTCGGGGAGTCTCGCGAGAACGAAATTTCGTGGCGTCGGGAAATCCGGATGTTCGGTCTATAGGCAAAGCATAAAGGGACGATGATGATGACGATGAGAGAGTAGCATGGCCAGCCGGTCCTCTCTTTCTCGATGTATATTTTCGTGCAAACGTTCTAATTTGGTGGAGGCGCGCGCGCGGGCTTGTCCGCGACACACACGTGGGACCAGCGGGAGAGAAGAGAACGACAGAGAGAGAGAAAGTGAGAGAGACGCGATACTGTGAAAACAGATGTGCTACGAGCTCTTTTGCGCTCCCGCCTTATAAATATATCGCACATTTGTGCGTCTTGCTACAAGCTCTATATATACCCACGATGCTACTCTCGTTAACTCTTAACGGGGAACACACGGATCATTTTTTCCATCTTACTCTATATTTCCGCTACCAAATTCTTCATCTTTTTCAAAAACAAAAAAATATTTCTCGCCTATAAATAAGAGAAAAATGTTTTTCATTACAGTTTAGTCATTTTGCATGAAATTTTTTTAATTTTCGAGTAAATAGCGGGATTCATGATTCGTAGAAAAAATCCTAATACATATAGAAACCTACAAAGAATTTCAAGCATTCAAGACTTTTTGCATCCCATCCATAAATAACCATAAATAAGGTGGTTTATTGATGGCAAACGTCACTATGCACCGGCTGACCATTATCTGCGTTCTACATATATATGTAGTATACAGTATATACATATATGTATATACGTATCAGGGCGTCGCAGTGGCGACACTGCGGAACGCGGGAATCGCCACGTTGTGTATATGTATGTGATCGTGGAACTCTCCTCCACTTCTCTCGCTGCCTCTCTCTCTCTCTCTCTTTCTCTCTCTCTCTCGATATAAAGTTACCGTCGTCGCGAATGGTCGCAAAGCTGGCGCCATACTGCCCCGGACATTCGAGCTATTTGGATCGCGACACGGCCATATACTTCTCTAACGTGCTTGCAGTCAAACTACCTATAATATACCTACACTGACATGTATATATATATATATATATATATATATATATATATATATATATGGCTCAATACCGCGTTGTAAATATATAAGCGCAATCCATTTATTTTTGCTTTCTTAATAAATAAAAATAAATAGATTGCGCTTTTGTGAGAAAATACTTACGTTCCTTATGCACAACTGACCGTTGGACATTCTTTGTATAATCTCTCTGAACGATAAGATTGATAAAACGTTACTCTCGTGAGACAAGTGAGAGAAAGATTCTCGTATTTCGGCGTCTCGCGTTTTTTTCTTCTTTTCTACCCTTCTCAGAACGCGACAAATCTCGTAATCTTAGCGAGAAAAAAACAGCTTTGATTCTGGTAACGCAAAATGACTATCATTTTCATTATATTCGTAAATTGCTGTCAATTTAAAAAAAAATGAATTTCTCATAGTTCTAAATTCTCTCATATACCTGTTCAAAACTTAAAATTGTGCGTGGACTGTTGAGCGATATAAAAAAAATATTATGTTTATACAATGAATTTCTGGCGTAAGGAAAAGTGTCATAAAAACGACACGAATTAAAGCATCGCCAAAAATGCTTCAGATAACGTGTATACTCGAACGTTAAAAATGCCGACATACGCGACGACAATTTTTTTTAGGCAAGGCAAACGTTTCGAAAAATTGGCCAAAGTATTAACCAAACGGGAGAAATATATTTTCTCGGATTAACTGTTGGGAAATTACATAGAAGCTTCCTGTAGATAAGAGAATCCTTTTGAAATTCTTAAACAATTACAAAATTAATATTTTTGGTAGATTTTCCGATTGACAGAACATTTTTCAAGTCTTTTTTCTTTTTCATTTATCGCGACCTTTTTGAGGGTTTTCATTTGTCTCCAAGATCGGAGTCACTCTAATAAATCACTTGGAACATCACGAGATTTCTGTTCTGTAACCTCAGACACGTGACTCAAGTTCTCATTAGTGGAAAAGTAACATTCGAAGATTTTTTTTTTCTCATTTTCATGATTTATCATTTGACATATACCATATCATACTTTGGAGCTCGTATGAAAGTACAAAAAAACCCATGGAACACGTTTCGAGAGACCAAGCATATTTATTATATACATATATATATATATTAGGGGCGCGCGAATAGCGTTCGAATCGAATTTTCGAATAATTCGAGTTTTTCGAGTAATTCAAATTTTTTCGAATAATTCGATATTTTTCGAATAACTCGAATAACTTTGTAATAAGCGAGAGGTCGTCTCTCTAACTGAGCAGCGAAAAGCTCCATATGCTCAATGAGAATGCATTAGGGGAAACATGTATACGCGATTGGATTCAATCTATAAATGTGACGAATTGAAATTTATTAACGGTACGATCGCAATTGCCACACACGCCGCTATTCAGATAATTAATTAGCAACAGATAAATAGATCGTACATGTGTATATATGGATAATGGCGACGTCGAATATTTATCTATTGCTCCTTTTCAGCGAGTAGAGAGGCCAGAGAGACACATTTGGGTACTTTCCGTGATTTTTTTTTAGTTTGAACGAAAATGGCTAGTGGATTTATGATCAGTGAAGAAAATGGAACGATATAGCATTCTAAAATAAATTAGGATTTTTTTTTTTTTCATTTTGACCAAAAAAAGTTGGTTTACAAAAATTGGTGTAACTTTGCTCTCTGATGAGACTGCTATGTTTTTCTGAGCTCAGTTTAATCGCAATCGTTCAAGCTTTAAAATGTCGCTAAGTTCGTTGAGCTGCGATTTTTTAAACATTTTTTACAGATTTTTTAAGTTGGACGAGCGATTTTGGCAAATCGCTTTGCCTTTGATTTGGCCGATTCTCAAAGTGCCTTTACGTACCTAAATTATTGACATATCTGGATGAAACCAATGCCATTCTCTGAGTTTACTCGAGACGTTATATATTCTCCCTTATAAATCTCAATCGGAAATTTCCCGCTGAAGACGAATCAACCCTGATTTTGGTCAAAAGCTCAAGAATTTCACGTGAAAACGGGAAAATACGTAAGATTATTTGACAATAAATTTGAATTGTTTGAAAAATTTGAATTATTCAACATTTTGAATGATTCGAAACAATTCGAATTATTCCACATTTCGAAAGATTCGAAACAATTCGAATTATTCAACATTTCGAATGATTCGAAACAATTCGAATTATTCAACATTTCGAATGATTCGAAACATTTCAAATGATTCGAAACAATTCGAATTATTCGAGATTTCGAATTATTTCCCCTAATATATATATATATATATACACAATATAACTCGACGTTTAATTAACGCTTGTAACGAAACCAAAAAAAAAAGGAACGTAGCCTACGTAGTAAAAGATACAAGAGTGTACATGAGAGCAGAGAAAAGTGAAGTCGAAAGCTGGATGTGGGTTCGCACGGTTTCAATTCTCTCCATTTCAACTCGCACCAAAAGAACGAATTAAACCGAGTAGAGTTTGCAATTAGGCGTGTAGCACCCACGCGTGTACGAAGAAAACCGTGTGACAACGCTTAATCAGTTTATATATTTTTTTCACAGCCCCATGCTATAAATCTTATGACATTTAAATCTTTGTTATTCATAACTATTGCAAAATTTTATGCGTATCTCGTAATCCTTCTTCTTTTTATTCACTTCCGGACTGTCGTAAATCGAGAAAAATTATTTTCAATGACAATAATGTAAGTAAAAAAAACAAAAATGATCCAGCATTGCCCCTCACTGTGAGATATATCAAGTACGTCTTGTTTAAACGAGGAAGTAAAAAAAGTTGATTCCTCTATGACACGTGATCGCGCTGGCCACCCCTCGACTTAATTCTTTGCCCCCCCCCAGACGGTGAATTTCTTATATATGAGCCAATCCTATACATAAAGAAATAGCATATAAGATGGGGCAAAATGGTACAGTTTCATTAATACCAATTTCAAACAAAAATGTTATCTCTTAATCCATCTATTGATTAATACCGTTGGAGATTTCATCTCGAGAATGTCGGTCAATTTGCATTAAAAATAATGAAAGTTTTACGTCATTGGAGCTTTGTCTGCGAAATGATGATAATTTTTCGGTCTGCCCCTATATAGTTGTCGTCACCATGAATTAAAGTAATTGCAAACAAAATTCGCATAGAAAAATAATTCGTTCCTGCCAAACGCTTTCTTATTCAAATAAGGCAAATTTAGCCGTTCAGAATCTCAGCAGGTTTTTACTTATCCATACAAAAAATAGATTGAAAAAAAAATGTAGATCTGATTTTTCCCCCTAAGTATTCCATTTTGCCCCGATCTTTCTGTATCCACATATCGATGTGCTCTTGGCCGTATACAGTAGAGAAAAAAACACGACAACGTCTAATTGCTATCCTCTCGCATGGTATCATTAACCGTGCAGGCCGATTATGAATGAACACGGCGAATCTGTTCGTCGAAGAAAAATGAAACAAGCTACGACGACGAGGACGACGATGATATGCTGCCGGCGGCATGCGCCAAGTCGACCCCGATTCAGGGTGCATGGGAAAACTGCTGAGTGTACGAGCCTCGAGCGATATTGCTGTTCACTCACTTGAGAGGCCACAGCAAAAGTGTTGTGTGCCAGCATCGCCTCTCAATTTTTTTTTTGCCTTCTCTTCATTTCTCTTATTTTTCCTTTTTTTTTTAATCTTACTCTTTTTCTCCATCCCTTCCTCATTCAAGACACAACGTTTATCGATTCACATGCGTGTGAATTTATAACGCACGCGCGATGGACTTTGAGGAGAATACAATTATGCATATGGGTGCAGCATTGCCTCAGCGATTAGACTTCTCGAGTATACCTTTGGCAACAACAAACACGAGTAATAAACTCACGTTGCTGCGTTCCAGCTATGCGTATTATGCATACAGTTGGAACCCTCATAAAATAATGAGTTCGGGCCCACCGTCCCCTACTCCTCCATTCATCGAGCAAGTGACGGTTGCGTATCTCGCGCGAGTACTAAAAGATACACCGATGGTGGAGAAAGCTGCGAGAAAAAAATCTATGACTTGGCATAGGCATACGAAATACTATATATTGAAAAATTTATATCATAAATGTAATAATTCTTCATGTATATCGTGAACATTGAAATATATTTTTTCTTGCATGATATAATAAATATTCTAAAATGTATATCAGAGATGAAGAATTTTTCGTAGCAATTTTTTTCGTTGAGGTAAAAATTATGCGGTTTTATGAATTTTTAGAGGATCACTCGTGAGGGGTCGTACTGTACATGTGCATGGACTGCGAAAAGTAAAAAAGACATATGGAACAGATGGGAATTATGTGCATTGAGCCCTTCTAACTCTTAGGAGTTGAAATGTAAAAATGTTCGAACGTATATATATATAATGTAGAGAGGATGTACTTATACACAGCAGAGTTCCAAGAGCTCTGAGTATAGTCAGCGTACAGTTACCCTTATCCGAAAGGAGCCCGAGATGCGATTCTACGTATATGGCTCGACGCAACTCCTTGGCGCCAGTATAACTACAGACGGTGATTCATGCGATACTCTTTGCTTTTGCTCCCTCACTATACACCGATTGCCCTGTTCTTCTCGTTTCTCCTTCTACCTATGCTTTGCAGTCTTTTTTTTTTCAAGATTTATTCTTATTTGTCTCTTTACTGTACCGTTTGCACTGCCATATGGGTTCTTCTTGACGGAACGACTCAACGCGTTTCCTTATGAGCAGCATTTCAATTACTTTGATGAAATTATTATTTTTTTATTATGATCCATGTGGCTGAAGAATTTTTCGAATTTTACGAGTTTAGTTTATCATTCGAAATATTCATTTTTCATAGCTCCATAAATATCTAAAAATCGTTTTTTACTTTTTATTTTACTCCATCGATAATTTTGATGAAACAACTATTATTGACTTTTTTTTGGAGATATTTTGTCGGTGATATTTGGACGTGCAGGGGCCCAGTAGAATAGCCTGCAATTAAATTGACTTTGCGCGCGTGCAGAACGAATTGCAAAAAAATGCAAACCTCTTCCGATTAAATTTTTCGCGATTGAATTGTCCCTCAATAAAGCCTCAATTTCCCTAATCTCCCTCAATGTTGTGCTTCGTTCGAGCTCTGCCAAGGCCCAAATTTTTTCCGACAGGGCCTTAAGAGGATCTCATTGGAAGTTCAATTTTTGTTTTCTTGACAAGGCCTTATCTATGAAAGTAATAATTTAATTTACAATCAATATAATGTAAATGGAACGATTTAGAGTGAGACTGAATGATTATCAGAGTTATTGAATTATCGGGGTTGAATGGTTCATTAAGCCTCGTCCAAAATGGATATAATTTGAGATTATCGTAGGCGGACCATTCACCGTCATAGTTCGATATATAGAGAATCGAGAGCGAGAGTTTGCGAGCTTGCATAAGGCGGCCATGTGGTTCGTTTATTGAGCATTATACTGACATTTGGTGGTGATCACCAGTGAGTCGCGAAACATGCCCCATACATCCCCTCGTTATATACATATACCTGCGTTATATATATATATATGCGCCTGCGTGACATGTAATTTTATTTGACCCCGGACATTGCTTATGCCGCTCTGCTCTGCATTATAGCATTTGTTAGTTATATGACGGAAAGAACAGAACGAGGGTCCCCAGACAAGGTCTGGGGAATGCGAAATTTTGAAAATCCCATAGGAAAACACGTGCTGGAAATTTTGGTGTATTATATAGATTACTCATCAGGGCTTGGAGAAAGAATCGTGACTAGGTGGTTTACTTCTAACGTTATGAAAAACTTGATAGGAAATTCGTTCTATACTGATTTCTAGACTCCAATTAATTCTTTATCTAATTAATCTTTAATTAATCTTTAATTAATTTCTTTATCTCAGAATTAAAACTTTGAAGCGGCCACAAAATTTGCGATCTATGAGGGCCACAAAATTTGCGATCTTTCATCGTTTACACTTTATGGTTTTGCACTGAATAGATTTTCGTTTGATTTTATCGCCATCTAGAAATCCTTTATTTTATTCTAAAGCTGTAGAAGAGGGAAAATCAATTAGTCGGTGTGATAACAACATGTATATCGTGAGTATTAGTCTTGATCTTGATTCACCGGTTCGACTATATTTAACATCTCTATCTGCGTTGATCTATAACGCGAAAGAGGCGGCTCTCACCAACCCTCAACACGTCAGGTGCAACTCACCAATCCCTCTCTCCCTCTCTCTCTCTCTATCTCTCTTTGTGGGCCAGCTTTATTCTTTTTTTGTTCCCCTCTCGTGCTCGCTGTGCCAAGCAAAATCGAAGGGTGAGCAGAGTGCACAGCAAACGGGGCGAAACGAGAGTATATACTAAAATATATATATATATATATATAAATATATGTATGAACATTTGTGCACGTGCTCGGATCTCGCATTTGTGTGTAAGTGAGCACGCGCCGGAACCGGAAGTTCGGGGTGCGAACGCGAGCATTTCAACCACTTCATAGTAGAAGAACACGAAGAAAGAAATTGTGAAAAGGACGTAGATAACAAAATCAGCAAAATTGAGTGCAGCAGAACGTGAAAGGGCTCTTATAAAAAAGTTGCGGTGATATTTCCACGTGTGCAATATATGTGGTCTCGTATTCGCAAGTGACACGAAAATTTCCTCGAGCCAATGTGAATTCGTTTATCGAGAAAAGATCGCAAGAAAATTTGCATATCAAACGAGCCTTCGAGCTACAATTCGTTTCGCAATGTCCCCCTGCCCGATTCAAAACTAAGGCCCATTTTCTATGATGATTATTCTGACACTCGAGGCACGCTCTATCAAGGGGGGGGGGGGGGAGGGCACGATACTTTTCATACGTCTTGTATTAAATAAATTACTCATGGTTGCTCCGGGCAATCGTAATTTTTAAAAATTTATCTTACGTACAGTAATTAATTTCTATTATTATGTGGAAGCGATTTTTTGAATCCATTTAAAAATAATTTACGCAGTTGAGAAAAAAAAAATAGACATCGCGAACTCGTGCGGGAAAGAAAAAATGGAAATTGGAGGACCGATCGAGGTAAAAGAATCGGTAATTATAGCACGATATGAGACTCTACCTTGATGCGGGCGATAAACACCTGTACGCCTTAATAATCGTTCATTTCACTTTATCGTCGGTTTTCTGGCTCATTACGACGTGTGGTGGGAAACGACTTTATATACGCGTTAAGTATAGATATATATTTTCGCGAAACTGCCAGAAACAAAAACGTTACGGCGTATTATATTACAGGTGCTCGCCTCTTGCGAGCATTATTATTATCATTTTTTTTTTTTCATCTTCGGTCTGCCGTCCGTTGTTGCTGCGTATATAAAAGAGAGCAGACCTGGTATCAAGTTTTTCGCTTCGCCGAGCGCCTCTATGGGGAGAGCCTTGAGCAAAAAAGGCATATGAAAAGCCACATTCAAAGTGCTACCGCGTGCGGCAGCGAGCCAACACCTTTACAGTGTTTCTTATGTGTATATATAGGTATATAAAATATGTGCATATACATATGTGTATATGTACATTGAACAGACACTGGGCCACAAACGTGTACACCAATCACCAGGACGTTTCCATTATTGAAAGCTTTAAGGTGGAAAAACTGTCATTTACACGTAGGTCTCATAATTCTTAAGGTGTAACATTTTTTTTTACCATCTATGATCTCCGAGTTACTTTTGTATTTACGAATCGTTGAATCCTAAAAATCGTTCTGTACAATAATCTTGATCGAACTATTTTTTTGTCTGCGACACGAACATTTCCTCCAGCCAATGTGAATTCGTTTATCGAGAAAAGATCGCAAGAAAATTTGGATATCAAACGAGCCTTCGAGCTAAAATTCGTTTCGCAATGTTCCCCTGCCCGATTAAAAACTATGAAAAGTCACATTCAAAGTGCTGCCGCGAGCCAACACCTTTACAGTGTTTCTTATGTGTATATATAGGTATATAAAATATGTGCATATACATATGTGTATATGTACATTGAACAGACGCTGGGCCACAAACGTGTACACCAATCACCAGGACGTTTCCATTATTGAAAGCTTCAAGGTGTAAAAATTGTCATTTACACGTAGATCTCATAATTCTTAAGGTGTAATATTTTTTTTTACCATCTATGATCTCCGAGTTACTTTTGTATTTACGAATCGTTGAATCCTAAAAATCGTTCTGTACAATAATCTTGATCGAACTATTTTTTTGTCTGCGACACGAACATTTCCTCCAGCCAATGTGAATTCGTTTATCGAGAAAAGATCGCAAGAAAATTTGGATATCAAACGAGCCTTCGAGCTAAAATTCGTTTCGCAATGTTCCCCTGCCCGATTAAAAACTATGAAAAGTCACATTCAAAGTGCTGCCGCGAGCCAACACCTTTACAGACTTTCTTATGTGTATATATATGTATATGAAATATGTGCATATACATATGTGTATATGTGGATTGAACAGACGCTGGGCCACAAACGTGTACACCAATCACCAGGACGTTTCCATTATTGAAAGCTTTAAGGTGGAAAAACTGTCATTTACACGTAGGTCTCATAATTCTTAAGGTGTAACATTTTTTTTTACCATCTATGATCTCCGAGTTACTTTTGTATTTACGAATCGTTGAATCCTAAAAATCGTTCTGTACAATAATCTTGATCGAACTATTTTTTTTGTCTGTATATTGGACACATTTTTACACTAAAATATATTTAAGCAAATATTACTCAGAGTATTTGGAACAGTTTTTTCAATCAGACATCTATAAATTGTGCCTTAATAAAATATTACATTTCTCGATTCTAATCCTAACCAGCTAAATTAAAATATACGTTTAATTATCATGCAGAGTTAGCGAATACATATAATTTGTCGATAAAATCTCATCGACTTTTTCTAATTACTCTAGAAGCTTCTAATTTATATTCAACGTCTTAAAAAAAAGGCGTTAACAACTGAAAGAGAGTTGAGAGATCATCGAGAGAACTAATGTGACGTATGCGCTCGTGCTTTTCTCTGCCTTCTGGTTCTCGTTTGCTATACAGAGTTAAGTGGCCTCTGCGAGAGAGGTGCGAGAGTTAACACAGAGAGCGTGTGTGTATGTGTGTGTGTGTGCACGAGAGAGAGAGAGAGAGAGAGAGAGAAAAAAGTGCAGAGGTACCTATAATTCTCGGTTGGCTGGACTCTCGGTTCGCCCCGGTAGCTACGCGAGAAGAGCGATCGTGACGCTGGATAAGCTTCCGAAACGAAGACACATGAGTCGTGTTAAAGGGTTGTATTGCCCCGTTGTTCGAGAGGCTTCTCTTCCACTTGCGAGAAAATAAAAAAAAATGCTCGCCCCTTAACTCTCCCTCTCTCTCTCTTTTGCTCTCCTCGAGCCACTGTCCGCGATATGGTGCATCGGCGATCACAACATACAGATAAATAAATGGGGCATTATCGGTAGTTGAAAATCTGCCCGTAAATCTTGCAGGAAATTTTTATCTGCAAGGTCAGTAAATCAGCAAAGGGGTGGCATAAACGAAAAAAAAAAATCTCGGCAAAGCCAATGTCAAAATGATTTTTGTCAAAGATTTGTAAAGAGAGTCTTGGAAAATTGAAGCAATTTATTAATTGAAAAAATAATTAATTTACAAATACTTCCTTCAAGTTTTTTTCCCCCATCACTCGATAAACAAAAATGGCTATTTTGGGACTTGATTGGATAAGTTTAAAAAAGTGCGGAAATAAATTTCCGACAATTCTGAATTGAGTTAAGAATTTTTTTGGTAGTTCGATTTCACCTCTGATGCGAATAATCGAGAGTCACATCTGTTATGTCTTTTTTTTAATCTAACATCGGCTGGATGTGGGTCAGATGTCAGACTCGTTCAACCCCTATAAAATGTAATGTGGCCTCGGGATGTCTTTTGTGCACGTATATATCAGCACGAGGTCCCCCTGAGCAACAGCAACAACTCAAAAGCTCTCTGTCCGAAAGTATGTTTGACGTGCCTCTGTGGTTCGGAGAGCTCTTGGCCATTTAGTGTATATATGTCTCCTCTGTATCCTTCTCTTTATGAATATGTGCGCGCTCTTGTGAGCATCGGGACTGCAGGTGAATCCATCCACCTGGCACCCATCCGACAGCCAACTGCCTAATTAATGACAATCGCAAGAGCGACCACTGACCACTCAGTGACCATATATTCATGGTCGAGTCTGTACCTCCTAAAATTTTTCCAATTCATATGACTTGGGATTTTCGTCGAGCGAAGCGACAAACTTAACTGAATTAATAATAAATTTTACATTTAATTAAAACAAAATTTTTGACTGAATTCAACAAAGCTCAAAGCACAATGAATAAAATTTATGCAAATCCAATAAATTTTATGTAAAACGAGTTATATTTATTCGATAAAAATAAAAGTTATTTAAATCAAACAATATTTATTCGAATAAAATTTATTTAAATGAAATAAAATTGACCCAAAACTATTAACATTTATTTGACGAAAATAATATTTATTTTGATCAAATAAATTTTAGTCAAATCGCATAAAATGTATTTAATTTTCCTCGTGGTCATTGTTTGCTGTCCATCGATCCTGAGATCTTCTTGGGTGGTTTTTGCTATCTTGAAATCGTCACGATTCTCGATAAGCATGTCCTCTCTCTCCAGGCCTTTACAATATTATAGAGTGAGCGAGTCGTCCCTTGACCCCATATAGGGGTCAAGCATCCGCAATTTGCACTCCACGATGAATTCTCAGTCACGAAGACACATAAGATCTGTATCATTTTGTTGATCCCCTCAAATGAGACTAATTGCAGGGAGTCAATATGAGCATCCCTTCTCCGTGAATAAGTGAAAGCCCTGAAATTCTTTCGCGATTATTATACTCGATTTAAAAGACGATTCGAGACATCTCTCGTAACGTGATGCGTAAAACATGTTTAATGATCTCTCTCTCTCTCTCTCCTTTTGCTCTCCAAGACTATATGGTTGGCAAATGATAGGGAGAAGCTGCTGTGGCACGCTGGTCTTAACACGGAATGATCTTTTCTTCCAAGTTTGTGTTGGTATGTGTGTGTGAGAGAGAGAGAGAGAGAGAGAGATGGAGAGAGCTGCGTATTTTGCCTGGTATTTGAGAGAGAAAGATTTCCTGAGAGTGATCAAAGAGAGAGAGAGAGAGAGAGAGGATTCCGCGCATTTACCATTCGGGAGCATTTACGCTGGCGGGCAAGGATGAACTTGTAACGTTCGAGGGAGCGTGGGACCGAGAATCGCGAGACACAAGATTTACTATGCTACACGCACACATACACACACGTAGATATTCAAGACTGTTTCTACTGCAGGGCTAGCTGGACGATCCAAGAAACTTGAGGGTGAACGACAACGACATACGACCATGTCTTGTATGTAGGCAGCGCGCACGGAACATGAACGTGGACTTCCCTGATGTTGACGAGCCCTCACGTGGAAATCACGTCGAGAGAAAAGCTAGCGAACCATCAACGGGTACTCGTTCTACCTACTGTAATTACGCACGGTGGACAACCGAACAGAGGGGGGTTTTTTTTTTTATTCGTCCACTTTGAAACGGTGCAGGGCTCCGGCATTTCCAGGTGGATGGAAGAGGTAATGGCTAAACGAGAAATCGTCAAGAATTTTTAAATGGCGATTTATATAAAAATTCAGAAGTTCCAACAAAATTCTATCCCATTTCCAAGTTTCTTTACAAAATCAAATTGTCATGTGGTTATTAAAATATACGGGGGTGTTTCTCGATTCATCCCTCTTCATCTCTCTGGCTGAAATTCCCAGATACATTTCGAACTGTTCAATGTGTTTCTTGATTATTTGAGATCCCGACCGGTTACAGGGAAAAAACGAGCCTTTATTGGCAAACTTGTATCCCAGATGTATATGTATTCTGATTGAATCTGGATGCATCGTGCGAAAAAAAACAGGATTAAAGGAACGTTTCTGATAACGTTCTGATAAGATTGACTTCGTGATTTTGTGGACATAAACGCCGGAAGGACATTGATTCATCCATTACTTTAAGAACCCGTGGACAGCCACGGGTTCTTAAAGTAATGGATGAATCAATGTCCTTCCGGCGTTTATGTCTACAAAATCACGAAGTCAATCTTATATTAAAGCTGTCGCAAGTCCGGATTCTCATCCAAAGCATCCACTTGTTCAATACATCATTGCATTGTATCTGATACTTTGTTTCCCGCAAAGCCTCTTGCCGTATGGTTACTTTATTTTTTGCTTACTGCCTCATCTTTTTCGTTCTTTTATTCTCATTGCTCGTGTTCCTCTCATCATAATCTTCGTGCTCGTTCGTGGCCGTGGCGGCGGAGAGTTCGCGTGATGCTGGCGTGTGCCCGCGGGGGCGGTCGAGAGACCACGCCACGCCAAACTCACTTGGAATACGAGGAAGAAGGAAGAGGAAGAAAAAGAAAAGAGAAAAAACGTATGGATCATCGCGTGTGCCCGCCTCGTGAGTTTTGCTCGTGCAGGTGGAGTAGACCCCGAGCTGATCTCCCTCTCGTCGACCTGGGTCTTTGCGAGAGTTGGCCAAGGAATTGCAAGAGCTCGCCACGGACTTTACCGATCCGCATGCTGAGAGAGAAATATGTATCCTGTATAACGCATACATACATACCACGCAAAATAGTGTGTGTGTGTGTACATATATATATAACGCTTTGGGCTACGGTTATGGTGAAGAGTGGCGGTTTGCACCACTCTGTGCGCACCTTAAACGTGGGCGTAACACACCGGGACCCCTCGGGGTCTTTCTCACCCGCATACCTCTTCTTTGCATCCCTTCGTCTTTTCCTTCTTGTATAGACACACCACCATCGATATTTCTTCGACCTCTGGGCTCTCCCTTTTTCTTCTTCTTTCTTTTATTCACAAATGTTATCCCTCTGTTCCTACCGCAACAGTCGGGGTGTCACCTTGGTGATTTATCGGAATCAACACGGAGCTGAATCCTCCATTTTGTAGTATCCGCATGCAGACTGAGTCATTTTACGATTGGACACTTATCGTTTGGCAAAAACGGCCATAGGGACACGTGAAATTTTTGCGAAATGGTAAGGGAGAGATTATATGGCAGTGGAGAAATCGAAGACTTCTTTCGTGGCCCCATCACGAGAGAACGATCAAGGCAGAGAGAGAGAGAGAGAGAGAGAGGGGGGGGGAGAGACAGAAAGAGTAGAAAAGAATAAACATCTTCTCGGACGCCCTGGTATATAGCCTCGGGGAAGTTCCCATGAGTCGGGGGCGGCAACACCACCGGTGGTTCGCCCGAGACTCGAGGTATTCCTCCTCACCGGGTCGAGAGAATTTTTATGCCCCGGGCAATTTCTCGCTGACTTCTACGCTCTTTCCCTATATATATATATATATATATATATATATATATATACACGCTCCTTCTCGTCTATAACATCGTATAGAACCGCTATGTGCTTGTGCTGATCTTCCCTGCGGCTGATGCTGCTGCGTGCAGAATTCCGTATCCTTCTTGCTCGCTCTCTCTCTCTCTCGCTCCTTTCCAGACGCGTTATTATCACGAGAAACCCCCTTAATAACCGTCAGGTCTCATCCCCCACGCTAGTGCCCAAAAAGTCCTAGCAGAGCACAAAACCGGACCGAAGATTCGATTAGGCTGCCTCGGTGTTTTTCTTCCAATTCTCCTGGTGATCATCAGTGAATTTCGAGCGCCATTTCTTCCTTGTTGATAATTCTTTGCCCGGCTGGTCTCATTTGTCTCAAATACACGCTTGTTCTACTATTATATACTATTATATGCTCTGCTCTCTTTCTCCCTCTCTTAACTTGTCCATTTCTCCATTTCTTCTTTCACCAATTTGGGGTGGAAAAGAGTCCTTTCACCCCATCAAATTCCTCAGAGAGTTCTCACAGTTTTGTCCGCGAAATTACGAGAACGGAGAGAAGCGACACGTACAATATACTCTATTCCGCAGCCTGCCCCTTTCCGATGCTCCAGTCAAATATCTACTTTGTGAATGATTTTTCGAGCCATCGATACACATAATTGCCAGTTCTTTTCGACTCTTTTTCTTGCCCCTTTCTCTCGTCTTCCTCTTCGAAACTATTCGCGAGTTTGGCATTCCCGAGTGTTCCATTCCCACAGAATCGATTATTCCCACACGCGACCAAAAATACGATCGTTTCACCGATCCAACGTAGCACATCAACCACATTATCGTCCACTCATTCGTCATACAGATAGATACGTGGCGTGGAGAAACAGAACGAATGAAGGGATGAGAAACGAGGGACAAAACGAGATCGTAAATAAGCAATCGTTAGTCTTCTTCTTTTTGACCGCATTTACGAACATTGAGCGAAGAACTTATGAACGCCCGGACCAGGGCGCAACGTCAACGAGGAGGAATTAAACGAATGTATATAACCAACGAAACGTTGCGGCCCTCTCACGTGTATTGCATAGGCGAGTTGGGGATATTTCAATGCTCAAAAGAAACGAGGAGGTGTCTCGTGTGAGCTGTTATTCGGTGGCTACCGTGTCTCTCTCGTTATTAAACGTGATTCTATTGGGAATAACGGACATTTTTTCCCACCCGATCAAGTAAATCTTGTTTTAAGCTCAAGAGAAAAGCTTCACTAGCGGAAGATCCTCCGTTGACACTTATACAAACTTTTGATGAAGCAAATGTGTGAGCAGCATTAAGCTGTCTTGTTGATATTGAGAGTAAGCTTTTTTATCTTCCGCTTGCTGGAAGAGAAAATCAGCGCTCGTGTTGCCAATGCGTCTAGCATTGTGTGAATTTTCGTATCAGGGCAACATCTTCGGGAGCACAAAAATAAAGCGGCTGACGCCTGGAAGACGGAGAGGGACGTATGCTGTGAGCAGAATCGAAGTACACGAGGGAAGTGTACTTAAACGCTTCATTCCGGCCGAGCTAACGCTCTTGCGCAGACTTCTCAGCACCTTGGTGAGAGAAGAAAAGATTCCGATAAAGTAAACACTGGCGATTCCGTATGCCAGCTTATATGCATCGACGACGAATGGGTACGTTCAACCATTGGCAAAAACTACATTGGATGTACGCGCGCTTGTTTTCTCCTACGAAATGACGGAGTAGTCTCTCATCTTCTCTTCAACGTAACAGGGGAAACAGATGGAAGCCGGAGGTAGAGGTCAGACTTTCGCCGTGTGGAGAGTAGCCGCTCAACCTCTCTCTTTCTCTCTCTCTATCTGCCTGTCTCTGTCTAATCTATCTTGGTGGCGTACACACACACCAATCGGCCAGTCGGAGCCAGGACACTCGGAAAGATAGCTCCGGATTATCATGCACGTGCATGTTGACAAAAGAAGTTTAGCTTGTAAAGCTGATTAAACCTTAGTTAATCACAACCGAACAGGAGATTATGAAGTCGAGAGAGGTGTCTGGTCTGTTGTGGTAGTGACCAAGTGGGCGCTCTCACAAACCATATTTGCTTCTGGCCTCCTGTTATATTGACGTTCGAGCGGGCGGTCCTGCGCGGCAAATAAACTACGTAAATGCTCCTCGCGTCTCATGCCTGCCCGTTAATCTCGACATAGCAACTGAATTCAGTGCTGCAGTCCGTGAATTCCTAAGATTCTACCATCATACCTAACGGCAAGCTAGTCGTGGTTCTCCTGATTTGTCTAATGTTCCTAGCGTAAACCGTTCAGATGGCAGTGGCGAACAAGACAGAGAAAACGCGTTTTGTGGTACCACAGTGGCGCGCTTGTGAGATACTTAAAAATCTGCCTTACCGACGGAACACCCGAACGAGGAGGTAGCACTCTGGTTTTGACCAGTTTGTTAAATTCCTTCTCAGGGTCGTTTTTTTAAAACCCCTTTCGAATGAAATGACTCGTACAAATATATTAGCAAAGTCGTTTACTCCGTTGAGGCCTTCGAAGTTTCCTATCTCGAAATGTCTGCCGAGCGGAAATGATAATTGCCAATTTTTTCTAAATATCTCAATGTACGCGGTGAGAGAATGTTAAAATTATTCCAAGATGCATTTAATACTGTTGTAATTCAAATTTAATTGAAAATAAGAGTAGACGAGACGATGGTATTTGCGGTAGATAACGGAAATTTACGTTAGCAATGTGATCGTAATATGTCGAGGTAACGATCTTGTGGATAAAGTAAATCGGCGAGTGGAAAACTAATTAAATGAGTATATATCGTGGCCATTGCCAAACAAGCGAACACGCAGAACTCGGGAGTCTGATAATGATCGGTATTCATAATTAAAAGTGCACCGGATGCGGGTAAAATTAAATCCAATCGAAAAATCTGACATTGTTGCTCATTGCAAATGCATTTTTGTATGAAAAACATTTATTTATTTTTTTCAAAGTTTATTCATATTTGCTTTCCGGAACTATAAAGATTATAATATTTTGTAACGTTGTAATTCGTAATTATAGTTTATTCCGTGGTAAATCGGGCATATTCCGCTGCAAGCGGGAAGTGTGCGAACCGTTGAGCCGAGATAGATGTGGAGGTGATTGGTTTTTATGATGTGCCCTCTTTGCTTCCTTGCGCTCCTGATACACCGGTAGAGCGCCGCAGCGCCACGCGTCACAGCGAGCATCACCGCAACGCCCGGCGCCTGGACGCGCGTATGTATAACTTTACAATGCCGAGTCACACCGGAAAGCGTCTCTGTCGCTCTCTCGGTAGCCAAACGACGCGAGCCCAAGC
The DNA here is from genome assembly GCA_963669185.1 of Dyspetes luteomarginatus. NCBI lineage: Eukaryota > Metazoa > Arthropoda > Insecta > Hymenoptera > Ichneumonidae > Dyspetes > Dyspetes luteomarginatus. Next base: position 8,497,188 of record OY769909.1, on the reverse strand, counting down.
AAAATATACGTTTCCACTTGTGAGATGACAACTAACAAAAGGTAGAACTGGCATTTCAAATTCAGCCGGAGGCTTTTCAGGATTACATAAAGTATCCGGAGGCATGACTCCATCAGCGCACAATCTGCGCCCATACTATAGTTGCTCGAGATACAATATCGAATGATTATTGTGAGAAATTTGTTCATCGCCATCTCGCAGTAAAATACGCTGATTATTGACGAGAGAAAATGAATGAAAACATCTCTGCGGGTATTATATATATATATATATCTCTACAGTCGGTATGGTAGAGAACTTTAAATTCAAGAAGTTTTCTACTTTGCTGACCACCAGTAATAGTTTGGGTTTGGGTCGTTGTAGGACAGGAAGGAAACTCTTATTGGTACAAAATTGTGCATTTTATTTACAATTACTTTGGATACACGCAGGAATAACGATTTTGTGACTCGTTGCGTAAAGTTTTTAGTTAACGATCTACGGGGTATTTCGAGTGTTTTCATCATTGTCACGTAGTCGTATTCTTCAGCGGTTTCTCTTCGTCCGGACAATTCGTTCGTTCGACATCGTTGATACTTTTCGATCTTGGAAGAGTTTGCGGACTGTTCCAAGCCTGAAGTTCGCCAGTCCCGAAAACGGCGAAGGCCATAGCGCCGGTAAAGTAGGTCGCTGCAAGGATCCAGAAAATAATGCTCCATCCGGCGTATGTCTGATTTTGGTATGTTATCATTCCGACCATCAGAGCACTCAGATAACCACCCAGAGAGCTCAGGGTGTTTGCCAAGCCAAATATCGTGCCGCAAAAATTTGGCGCTATATCGAGGCCATTGCCGAGATAACCGGCTGTAACACCGCCGTTTATCGTCAGTGCAGCTGTGAATATTGCCACTGATGTCACACGATCGCAACCCCAATTCGCGAGTACGATCATCAGTAAACTTGGACAAAGAACCGCTGGATGAAAGGATAAAAAAGATAAATGCATAGAAACAACTCAAACTAGTCTGTAGGATCGAATGAGAAATTGTGCGAAGGGCGAGAAATAATAGATTATTGATCCATCGAATTGAGAATAACGCTTGATCGTATTCAATCTATTTGATACTTGATTCTCTTTGGAAAGGAACACGCTCAACATATCTAGTTTTCATTAACGGACAAACAACATTTTATCGTTATCTACTCACCAAATGTAGTAAATAACTTGCGAATCATCGTCACACCGAGTTTTCCAGTACGAAGTAGATGATCCGCTAGAGTCGCTGTGGCAAGGGCGAAAAAATATTTTCCCATATATGGCAGAGAAGACAAGAGTCCGTTCTGTAAATTGATTCAACATCGTTAGAACTTTGCGATAATTTCAACATGAATTTAACATTTTTTTCGAAATTATTCTTTACCGCCTTGATGTTGAAGTTCAGTATGTACTTCATGTAAGTTGGTAGTTGATTGACCACGGTAAAGTAACCGAAAACGCTGCAACCGTGAGTTATTATGATAGCCCAGACAGGAGCAGATGTAAAGATGGCTTTCCAGGGTACGGCAAGACGCTGTTAATCGATACATATTGCATTGAACATAAATATTCTTCATCTTCGATTACTTGTATGAAGTTTTTTTTATTTTAATTACGTACTTTGGTCGTCGAAGTTGTACCGATTGCGTCCTCTATGTATTTTCTCTCTTCATCCGAGATTCTCGGATGCTGAGCCGGTGAATCGAATACTAAAAAGAACCAAGTAATACTCCAGAGTACACCGATAGCTCCGGTCACGTAGAAAACAGATTCCCATCCGACTGCTGAGATGAGAAATCCACAGACTGGCATGGTGATCGCTGCACCCAGCGAGGAAGCTGCAGCAGCAACAAAGGTGCCCAAAATTACGGTTGGTTTTAATTGCTTTGCATGCACTAATTCATCATGAGAAACAAATCTTTACCCATCATGTTGGAAACGAATTTGCTTCGTTCCATTGGTGGAATCCAGTGAGAGGTCATCGGTTGGATCGCGGGCCACGTTGCTCCCTGCAAAAAGAAACCAATCATCGCCATTCATAAAGATGAAAATAATGGTAAATGAAAAGTTGTAATGATTTGGAATGTACCAGCAAGAATCCAAGAACGACTCTGAGCGCTGCAACCATTGAATATCCAAATGTAGCAGATAGAGGCGTCAAAAGTGTCACGAAGCTGGAGACCAGCATGCTGTAACCAAAAACTCTCTTTGCACCTACCACCTCGGCAAGTCTACCACCCGGAAGTTCCGTGCAAATGTAGCCCCAGAAGAAACTTCCCAGTATAAAATTCACCTGATACTCGTCCCATAAGTATCTCGTCTGATTGAATTCGTCCACGTTCTGCATCAGATTAATCACCAATCAACGATGATGTTACATCACGGATGGAAAGCTGTATGATTTGCATGATTTGCATGATTTGCATGAGTGCATGATTTATTATTGGCCGAACAAGCATCAATCTGAATAACTTCAAATATTAGCCAATTATCTCCTTTGTTTGTTTAAGTTTTCAATGTATCAATTGTTATGTATTAACGACAATTAACAACCAAAAAAAAAAACGATACATACACGTTGAGAAGGAAAATCGCGGAGGATAGAGCCATTCGTTGTGTTAAGGTTACCCGCCAATCCTTCGATCTCCGTTGTTATCCGATTGCTCGATAAGTCTGTTGCATTGCTCAATAAATTAACGGAAAAACGATCGACGATATTCGTTTTCGGTGCATCACACTGAGGAACGTGGTGCAAACTCAGATTGCTGGAATGTGCAGTTTCGTTATGTACGACCATCGCGACTATGGCTATAGTCAGATTGACGCGAAGCATATAGTTCAGCATGAAGCCGAGTATCACCATTATGTTGAGTACTTGACGGCATGACAAGCAATCTAAGAACACATAAAACATTTCGTGATCAATCGTGATTTTTTTAAAAATCCCTTTCTGTATTTTGGCAGCTCTTTGCGATTTGTCAAGACATGCAATGCGCAGTAAGTCATTATAAAAAAAATATGCTGGCATGATGCCACAAAACTTTTTATACAGGACAAATATTTCACAATAGAACTTTCGGAAGTTTCAAAAATAGTTCATCTACACGATCATCAATTTCGAATATACGATGAGGGTTCCAGGTACTTCTAATGGCACTTAACATTCTATTTATATAACTACCATTCAGGAAATATGAAAATAATTTATTTGGTTCATTATAAAAATCATACCAGTCTGAAATTAGTCTTTTCCAACGTTAAATGAAAATAGTTTGTAATAATGAATCGCCAAAACTAATAGGTTAAACTATTGAAAATACTTAGAGATACACTCCAGTACCATTGACCTTTCATTTAAATTTAATCATACCTCAATTACGGAATTGAAACAAAGTTTACCGAGACGAAGAGAACTTTTGTGAAATATTCCGCAAATTCTCTAGTTCACCCACGCGCCTGTTAGTTGGCGCTTTCGTGGATCATTGCCCAATGCCACTTTGGGACACGTGAGGAAACCCTCGGCACTCAATGACCCCGGATATTTCTCTGGTTAGCTTTTCCCACGTTATTTTATTTTATTTTTTTTGGGAAATTTGACTTTTGAAAATGGAAGAATACCGAAAATATGGGCAAACAGTTTATTAATTGTGAGAATTAGCGAAAAAAAATATTAATGTTGTGCCTCTTGGGTGGAAACTTGTGTGAGGATAAATGAAAAAGAAGAAGAAAAATTCCTATGGGAAACGACACTTTGAGGAAGTCAAAGAGAGGCTTTCCATGCGTCTCCTGCAATCAATATCATCGCGGAGTCGCGAATCGCACACAACACATATTTCAATTATACACATATTGCTTAGCTTGTCTAGCTTATTTTTAGTTTATCGCTTATGCTCTTCTGCACTCGCGTACACGTATATATAAGTACATTTGCATATATGCAGAGTAAAGAGGCACGTCAACTCTCCGGCAAATAGCCGGTCGAGTGTCTCTCTCGTAACCTTGCATCTTGCTATTTTCTAAGGCCATCCTCGAGAGGCTACATTTGTTTGTGCAATTGAGCGAAAGATTAATTGCTTTTTGTCAATTAAGATAGAGGAAGAGAGAGAGAGAGAGAGAGAGAAAGGAACTCGTGCGGAACTCCTTCAAGAATTTTATACAGTACGAAAAGGACTTTTCTGCCCGATTAATGCACTAATGGTAATTTAACATATGCCCACGAAAATTCTTCGCAGAATTTCCAAAGCGATAAAAGTCGTACCAACTGAGTGTACATGGCGCGCTTGAGTAATATTTCGCTCGTCTGGAAATTCGAAACGAGAGGCGGCAACGTTAGTCACAAATAAAAATTACTTCTCTCTTTTTTTTTCTTCCACGTTCATATAAGCGTCTTGTGTATCAAGACACGCGCCAGGGTATCGACGACAAGTCATTCAAAGAAATAAGACACAAGAACAAACAAAAAATAATTTCATGTCTCTATAGTACGGTGACAAATGATTAACGAAGGATAGAAATATTGCGAGATGACAATTTTGAGTTAATTATAACTGATGAAGAATGGACTTTGTCGCAGAAAAGTGTCGATCACTCAATAATTAATATTACAATGAGTATTTCCTACAAAATGATTACTTGATGAATTCTGAAAACAAGCAATTTTTTTTTCCTCGACCTGGAATTTATCGAAATATTTCCACCCATGAATTTAATAAAATTTACCTTTTTTAATATCAGTCTTACAATTTTAAAGCTTGTACAATATTTTAGTCTTGCCGAAGAAAATACAAGGCAGATTGTTTTTTTCTAAGCGTGTATATGCGAGCAAGACAAAAATAGGAAAGACGTAGCGATTGCGCGTCGCTTCAAGGATAAAAAAGCAAAACGCTCTGTCATTACATATATTTTCACGAAATTTTCCGGCCGGAAATTAGAAATCAGCATTACCGCAATGGCATCACGTAATGACCGGAAGTGCGCTTGATTTTCCATTAGACAATCATCCGTATTGTATATTATGTGATTGATTGTGTTCGATATGTCGATAGTCAATACGCAGATATGAAATTAGAAGGCATTTCGTCATTCATAATAGTGTCGAATGATTGAGCATTTTTGATACACGAACAGATAGTAGTCTCATACGGAATTATCCCCGAATCTAAAAGACACAGGCGGAAAAAATGTACGATTAAATCTGGTACGTGTGATAAATTTATCAATTCCCTGTATTGTCTGTACGAAAAAAAAAAACTTCAACGACTTTCTTCCGGTGTTGACTGTCGATTGCGATTACCAACATTGTCTCCGAAATTTTTGATCAACAGCAACGATTGCAGGAAGCATCGAGTGGTATAAAGAGCAAAATGTGTGAAGATTAAAACAAAAAAAAGAATAAAAAGAAGAACCGGTGGTATTTTTATCAATGATGATAATATCATGTCTCTGCTATCTCGCCAAAATTACTGGATCTACGCACGCGAGAAAAGTGACAGAATGTTCATCAGATTCTCTGACGATTGCATGAAGAAAAACTGATCGAACACATTTGATTAAATTGAAAAAAAAATCCAATCTCTATTGAATGAACCAAGTATAAGTGAGTGTCATGAAATAAATTAGTTTTCTGTTAGTTTCAACGTGGTAAACGATATAAAGACCGAATTGAGATTCACCTGTGTGTTTTATCTCCGCTGATTTTGATGCAAATAAATGTTTTTGTCCTCCAAACAATGGTGGCGTTTTTGACTCAAGCTGAACATTAATAGTGCATACATCTAAACTACCCATAAATGTTGAACGTAAAATTATCTCTCTCTCTCTCTCTTGTCTCTATTGAGACAAGTAGGTCGTTGAACGCCGAATAATTCATGTACACATAGGCATGCTTTGAAACGCGAATGCAATGTTCTTGTCAAAAGGCACTCGCAAGATTTAGTTTCGACATAATCTGAAGCGAGGTGTCCACGGATATTGTGACTGGAAAATGCTTTTATTCGGGATGATACGAGAGATCATTGAATAATTGCATAAACGGTACAATTCGTATCACCGTCATCTCCTATGTATGACAATTTCTAAGGGCATTTATAATTCAATATAAAATTTTCTTGAGAATTTTGTGTGATGCTTCCGACCTCGATCTCATGTGCGGATCCGATCACACGCGTGTCTGCGAGTGTTAATTTATCCGGTTGGAACTTTCGAATTATGTAAAATTTATTTTTCGTAATCGTAAATGGCGAATTAAATGACTGAACTAATTGAGTATTAATGCAGGCATGTCGGTGCCGATTTTATCAAAATTTAATTTTTTAGCAATTGTGTTTATCCAAAGTTTAAAGAACCACCGCGGTTGAAGTCAAGGTGGCCCAAACTAAATAATATTTCAATGACACAGAATAATATTAATCACGCGTAGTATTGATAAATGGGCCAGTTTTTCCCATTCATCAAGAATGTAAATTCTTGGCACTTTTTTTTTTTTTTTTAAGTGTAAGCCATACATTTTGTCGATTTTGACGAAGGACAGCTTATTTTATTTATCGAAAAATGTTCTAAGCCCCGCTGGGTTTGATTTTTCTCTCAGCTTCTTCATTAGAAAATAATGAATTTTTTCTTAATTGCTTAAGAGATTTTTTATAGTAAAGAAATGGCCTCCAATTGTTAGCAATATATATTATTATGGATTTAACCAAATAAATCGTTGGAGTATTTTTTGGTAGGAAAAATTATCTGTTCATTCGTCAAAATCGAATTAATTTTGTCGATTATTCTTGTAAAAAACTGCACAAAAATATACGAAAATATCCAATTATAGGGAAAAAGTGGGCTTTTATTGATACCTCGATATCAATATTTTTCTGAGTCGGCGATATGTTAATCAGGCCAAGCTTATCTTCACTTCAATCGGTAGTTATTCGCTTCTCATACTGTTTATTATTCCAAGTCTCTCACTCAAGTGTAAGTAAAAAATTAAAAAATCGGTGTGTAGTCAAGATATTTAGCAAGGGATTGTTCACGACGATTATTAATTGATGATAAACAATCATCTGATTGTTATCGTAAAAAGAACATTTAATTTTTATATTGAATTTTTGCAAATTTTTATTGTACAAAATCGATTAATTGGGATTAGTTAAATTTAATTTTGGGACGGAAAAATTAGACTGGAATTGGATCTAGTAATTTAAAGAGTTAAAGCTCATGTTAAATTTTTTCAAAGATTAGCATACTTTTGTCTAAACTATGGCTCAACGATTTATAATGACGACTTATCAAATATATTCCTTACCTGTAATACAAATGAACGACGCCATAATCACTGTAGATCGCCCAAATTGGATAGAAAAAAAAAAGTTCTATTAAAAAATTAAAAATAACAAAGAACTATATCAAGAACGTCCCGCGATCCAGTAACGAAAAAAATGAGAATAACTTGACACAATATAAAAAGAAAAACCGCAACAGGTGTTTGGAATCAGCTACCCAAACGCACGAGGGACTTGACGCCCGGAAGAATTTCAAACTCGCACTGACTTTATCACCGTTAAAAAACTTGTCTAAATTTTTTTTTTCGTTATCTCTCGTTCTCTCTCCCTAAATCATCGGGCGACAAATGTGACACGTTTCGGCCAAGAACACGAGAGAAAAAGTTACATCGAAGCGGACATGCTTGTCCGTGAGCTTCGCATCAGAGAAAATACGCGCGTTCATCCACCGAGAATATTTTCTCGCAGCACGTGCCAAGTTTTGCGCAAGATGCTGATGAGCGAAACACAGGAGAGCCAATCGTGCTGGCGTCTCGTTTGCTGGCTGAATTGAAACTGAACTACCACGAAGCTCGAGAAAGAGAGGCAGCCCTAGGAATGAAAACTTACTTATATAGTTGGCTAGTTTGTACTATATATAGTCTAGAAACTCTTCGCTACAGTGACAGTCGTACCTATATATATATATATATATATATATAAAGTGTATGTAGAGGGGAACTGAGGGCCGAATAATTGAATAGAGGGGACACTTGTCTGAATTGTCATTGCTAAGATTCTCCACTCTCTCCTCTACGAGCTTGTAATCGATCTTCTTTTATTCGGGACCCTTTGTTAATTTCTTCATCATCACCGGTGTTTATTTGCTCCCCGTCGAGAGAATCCAAAGAGAGCCGGAGAGAGAGAGAGAGAGAGAGAGAGAGAGAGCGAGAAGACCTACCTCGAAGTACGACAGATGTTTCACAAAAGAATTTCAAATAATTACCCTTTTCTCGCTTCCTCATCTCACGATTAGTCGATTGAATGACTATCGGCTGCCGCTAAAAATAGAATGAATGATCTCGACAGTGAATAAATACGGCGTTGAAAATTATAGGTAGAAACGTCATTAATTTGAATGAATAAAAAAATATTTTAATGCACTTTCAATGAAATTTATAATTTTCTGACTCAAATGAAATATATTAAAATTTAATTACAAACATTTCATCGATAGAGCGTAATACAAAGGAGTTTGATGACAAAATTTTATGTACAATTTCAAACTCGTCCGTTACATATCTGGTTCAAAATTTATACGCTTAAACATTATAATCTACATTTAAACTACACACATATATATATATATGTATATATATATATATATATATATATGCATATTTTCTCCCTCCGTTCTTCAAAATAGCGCACATAAACCACGTAATTTGTGGTTTCCAGCTAATCACGATAATCACTAGGGCAATTGAGAATTATTTCGTACACATATATGCATACTTCGCTGTAACGCATTAAATAATTTCTTCCGCGTAATCACAGAGTGTTATCAAACTTGAGTACGATTGAATGTACGATTAATGTAGCTCGTAAACTCATGCGAGGACTGTGTGTTTATTATAGCTCTCTTATATATACTCTGTGTCGCGATTTATGTGCCTCCAAAATTTCGAGAAGAATATTCGTTCACGTGAAGAAGTGAAAAAAAAAACTAAGTTCCCTCCGTATGAGGAAACAAAAAGTATTATTTCCACTTACAATTGGCTCCAAAATAAAACAATACAGTAACATTTTCGTTTGTTCAACAAAATTGCAATTGGAAATAATTCATTATTTTTCTTAACATTTTTACTCATCTCGTTTCGTATACTAATAAAAGAAAAATTAAAAAAGAACCAAAGTACATTATAGGCATAAAGATAATCGTGAGAATGAATTGAACGAGTATAGGAAACTGGGGGGTTTTTTTTGTATCGAATCACTCTCGTTATATCTATTATTTGCAAGTCTCTCCCGAGTCTCGCGAAAGTCTCAATCCTCGCACAGTAAAGGTAGGCTTTTTTTTTTTTTAATTCCCCATCACCGTGTCAGGCACCATTTTCAAAAAAAATTCTTTCCGCTTCCATTCTTCAATCGATGATGCTGAGTTTACTGTTCGTTTTTCGTAATTGTGCACGCCATGGTATTATCGGTGCGTCCTCCTCCTCATCGTCGTTACTCTCGTCCCTCGTAGATTGACACTTTTTTTCCTCGTTCTCGTGTCTCTCGTGCTCGATAGGCTTTAGCCTCGAGACAGCGGCTGGCGAGGCGTCTCTCTTTACAATCGGTGAAATTTCAATTTTTACCGCGGCCGGGACAATTAGTACAGCAGGAGGCGTCGGTGCCGCTGGAGTTGGCCTTGACAAAAAAACAATTTGTTTTTTCCATTAGGTTATTTGGAAAACAATAATTTTGTTATTTCCGCTATTTATATATAAATTTATGTTTTGGACAAAAAATCATCGTTTTTGTGTTCAACATGAAAAGTTTAAAGGGCTACAGTTCTGAAAGTAATTACTGCAATAATCCAGAGATTTTTGCTTAACACAATTTTAAGAATGACATTTCTGCAATATTGTTTTAATTAATTTTTCTTTCAATAAAATAAATAAAGCCGTGAAAATTCGAAATTTGCCCATTGCTTCCTCGCGATTTCCGCGCCCACCCATAGATTCTGCTTGACGAGTAATGACTTTCTCAATTCTGGCTTCCTCATAGAGGAAGCTTTCTCTTGTGATAGTATGAAAATCATGAGAACCGCTACAATTAAAATGTATCCCAGTATTTCCCATACGATCGATTCTTAACAAACTCGACACTAAGTATCCTTGTCCCTCAGCCAATATGTGCAGCAAGTTTCAGTTCGATTGTTGAAATTTTATAAAAGTTAGAGCAAAAAAAGTTTTTTTTTCGAATAATTCAAAAAATTAAAATATTTATAAAACGTGAACGCCTCGATCGATTCTTACCAAACTCAATATCAAAGAACCTTGCCCTCTAGCCTATTTTTATAGAAAGTTTAAGCTTGATAGCTGGAAATTTAAGAAAGTTAGATGCCCTTTTTTCGAAAAATTCAAACTACCATAAATTGAGACACCCGTTAGAGATCTGAGCAAAAATTGAATTGAACCGAGGTGGTTTGCGGCCCAACTTGTGTGCAAAGTTTCGGCAAGATCAGTGGCGCCGTTCGCGAGATATGGCCTTTCCAATTTTTACAAGCTCGTCACAAACACACACGCACGTACATACGGATATTTTTTTCTAAATATGATTTAGAAAAAAAAAAAAATCACGATAACAAAACTTCCTCCATGAGGAAGCAAAAATAAATAAATAAATAATAATTTTAAATGTAATTAGGGTAATAATAGACTAAAGATGGTTTTACTTTTTCTCATCGCAGTCTTTCTTCGCCAACAGCTGTCTTTTCCATGGTGGAATAGCCTTCTGTCGTTTTTCTTCATTTTCACGAGCAATTTGTTCCTCTAGTTCCTTCTTGGCACGTTCAGCAGCTTTGCGCGCGAGCATCTGTCTCTTCCATATCGGTATTACATTGCCGGAGCTGTCTTTTTCAGGAATCTGAGAAAAAAAAAAAAAAAATTGAAATAATTATATCAATGGTATGAATTTCTCGATTGACAATTCAATATGAGGATTAAAAAAAAGAAAAATTGATTTCGTCTTTACCATAGGACTCACCTGGTCCACGAAGTTTGATACACTGAACGCCTTGCTAATTTCCGTTATCATATTTTGCTCCTGAGTCTTTTCGGACTTTGCCCTCTCAACCTTCAACTTTTTAATCCCGGGTATGTCTTTTGTTTTCTTCAATTCGGCTATTAGATCCGTTTTTTGCACGAAGAAGGGTTCGGAAACTGAAAAAAAAAAAATCATTCGATGTAACAAATTTTATTTTTATTATATTTATAAATAATAATTATTAATTTTTGAATATAATTATCAATACCATTCGTCATTGAGACACTTCGAGGCGGTGGAGCCGAAAAAGTTTTCGTAGCGTGCATCTTGATATTCGTTCGTCTCAACTGTACACTCGTGAGATCTTGAATACTGATCGTGGCGAGTGGTTGATGAGTTTTTTGAATTTCCGGTTCGTGATGGGTCACTGGACTGTTTGGATTATCTCTTGCGGTTAGCATGGGTGGCAACGGTGGTGGAGGAGGTCCCGGCACCGATGCCTTCGCCTCCTCGCACTTTCGTGCCTTTTGTTCGTTATTTTCCTCCTCCTCCTCCTCCTCCTCCTCTTCTCGATTCACTTCCGGTCTGCTCTGAATATCCAAATTGTCGACAGATCTGCAAAAATTGTATAACAAAAACCTCAAAATTGTGCCCTTTTTTTTTAAATAAAATAGCATGGTAAAAAGTTCACTTTAAACATTTCTAAAGCCCCGAAGAAGAAGACGATTATCGCAGGAATCTGGTTTAACTGATCATCTTTCTTTGAAGCGAGGCTACTTTTCCGAGAATTTTTGCGGTAGCATATGAAAAACTTCAGAATGGTGCATTCTTTAATCAACTCACATATGAAAACGTTATCTTTAAATCTTCGTAAAATCCCAGAAAAGAAAAATAAGAAGAAGGAGAAGAAGAAATGATGACGACAAAAATCTTAATTGACTGACCTTGCCTTGGAGAGGCTATTTTTGCCCGAGTTTTTGCAAATACTCCTCAGATATTCCGATGGCTTTAGCAGTGTATTTGAGTCCGCAGCATTGATGAATTTCGGTGGTATAAAAGGTAGCACCATGTGTTTGCTGACCAGGTGTGATACCTGATTCGTCTTTGCATCCTCGGTATCCGAGGACGTACTGGCAGCAGCACGAACTTCCGGCTGATGTTCCAAGGATACGTCGGACTTGTTGGCCGCTGTTCCGCGACAGAGAAAATAGTAGTGACCGGTAAAATGTTTTCCAGGCAGTTGTCGAGGGTGGAGTGAGAAATGAGTTAAAGAGGGAGTGATGAGGATGAGGATGAGATTCGAGAGAATCCACACTGAATATAAGATCGAAAAAAATAAATAAGAGAGAAAGAGAGAGGGGCGATAGAGGGGGAGGGGGGAGTAGAGGAGCGGCAACGAACTCATTATATTATAAGTAGAGTATGCACGTATAGATATACATTTAGGTGTGTGTGTGTGTGTGTTGAATGCAGCACACGCTGATGGCTCCGCAAGCAAGTGAAATCTAGGTAAGTATATTATATGCCCGGTGAGTGCCATGGTCTAGTAATAACCGCATCCATAATCGCTAACGGGCCAATTAAAAAGCACTCCGAGCATGCGATTATATATCTATATATATATCAACTTCTAGCGCCCCGAAACTATCAACGGATCGTGTGTAAATTAGTATGTCGTTCGGTCAATTAGGACATTGGCACCGTTGGAACGCAGGAAAAAAAAAAACAAAAAATCAAACTCGCATGAATTGAGAGAGTTTATGTCGCGAGAGACTGGATAAAATCATTGATTAAATAATGAACCGGGTAAACCGGAAAAAATCGTTTTATTTCATTTTTATTTATAATATTTTGATGAACAAGAGACCAAGAGAGTTTACAATGAACAATGATTTTTGTTAAATAAACGGTGGATGATAAATTTTCATTAAATTTGACTATTTTTTAATTATATAACGGACATTGATCGAGTCTCCGATTGGGTTATATTGATGCCGAAAAAAATTAACGAATTATAAACGAAGCCCAACAAGGTGTGGATGAATTATCGTAACGGTGATATATGTAAAACATCGAGCAGAATCCCACTTCCGTGCTTATCAATCCGAATATCCGTACGCAACGGATCGTGAGTATACGATTTATGGCAGCCAATTGTTAGTGACGTAATTAGTAACCTTGGAGAAAGGTCTACCAAAAAGCTCACGATAATTATGGCCACAGTACTGAAAACGAATAATTTGTGAGGCGTTCGAGCAAAATATTCTCACAATCGCATGAATTGTTCATCTGCTCGTTTGCTATTGCTTGTACACGATAAAAAAATAATTAAAAAAAAAAATGATTTGACACAGATGAAAATTGGTCAATTTCCGGCCTAGATACTGTTTAATTTAAATAGATGTCATATGTTGTAAATAAATTCAATTTGATGCAAATAGATTCAAATAGATCCAATTTCAATCAAATGGATTGAATTTAATTCGAATAAATCCAATTGGATCCCAACACTTCCAAATAGCTACTACTTGATCATTTTATATTTCTTCCATTGATATGGTGTCCTTCGCCTTTTACGAGTCCCATCCCCTTCTACTTCCAATCGTATCCCCACCCCCGTTGGATTGTGTCTGCAGCTTGGACCCCATTAATACCGATACAGTCGACTCTTTCGACAGAGTCTGATGTTCTCCTACAGACTCTGGAAAGAATAACCTCCGAATTAGCGATTCACTGCGCCAGCCAGAGTGCACGGCTGAGCGGTCACCGATCCAAGTACTGGACCGTGCCCGATGGCCGTCACAGCCGCGCGCCGACAGCGTATGCCTATCATTGTCGATGATATTATTTGATTCGAATGAATTTTATTACAATTAGACAACATGCTACGTGATTTAAATAAATCCCATTTGACTCAAACAGATTCCATTTGATCCACACAAGTTTGAGTTAATCCAAGTAGATGATTTCTTATTAAAATAGATCCTATTTAATCCAAATAGAGATCAATTATTTTTAGAGTATGCTCTCTATACTAAAGATCTTTCATCCAATGCGAAATGGATTATATACGTAAATGAGTTATTTAAAAAAATATCCAAACGAGGAAAAGCTTCACTTACTCGAAGATGCTGTACTGCACGTATCGCTCTTTGCATCCTTCTCTTTTCTCTCCTCTCGAGTGTTCGAATCACCGTTTCTCAGAGCGGCTGAAAAATCCTCAATGGCATCCGGTGGCGGTGGTGGAGGTGGTGGAGGCGGGGGCTTTACGATACTGCGTTAAATAAATCAAATAAAATTGATCTCACCGCTCATTGATAATTATTTTAATCATTCTCATGTTTTACGATCACACTATAAATATCGAGATCGACTGATAAAGAGTTTTACGGAAACGCTCTCTTGAAAAGTGGGTCGCTAAGTCGATCAAAGTTTTTTCAATTGCCAATATAGTTTTGCTTCTGATTGAACAAGAAAGTTCACCTTTCAACGGAAGTCACGATAATTCGATTAATCGATCGTTTACGTATTTTTACGTATCTTTACGTATCTTCGGTGCTCTTTGTCAGTTTCAAGCAAAAGTGAACATTGTTATAATTAATCAGCGCGTCTATATGTTAAATTGTTATTGACAATAAGAATAATAATTTCTACCTGGGTCCGGTGATCGGTGTTTTTGTTTCTTTCTCAATTTCCACAGTCATGACGATCGGTGTTTTCCTTTCTGGGCCACCAGATGGCAGTGGCTCACATGGAGGTTTTGGAATCTTTCCAAGACGCTCGCTGCTGCTGTTTCTCGACAGCGAGGGCGTCGATGTCGTCGAGGAGTAACATTGCAATTCGCTGCTCATATTTGATGAATCGCTGCCACTGCTAGATCGACTGAAGCGTCTTCCAACAGTCCGCGAACGACTGCTGACACAAAATCATCGGTTAAATATTATATAAATTATGAAAAATCGAACGAATCATCAAATAAAATTAATCGCATGCAAAATATCGGCTTTGTTAATGAAGATGCTTTTCCCTATTTTATCAGAGATGATCGATATTTCGAGTAATTAAAAATTAGGCCCTCACGTCGTATATTCTTTCCGGAATGAAAGCTTTTTTGCATTAGACCAAAAACATTATATTAAAAAATACTAAGAATATTTTTTTTTTTTTTTCATTCTCAAAATTTATTTTAAAAGTAGTTAAACATATTTTTAAAAGTCATTTTTTTATGGAATTTCAACGAACGCCCCGTAATTAATTGCTCTTAGGCATCTCACCCGCTCTCGGAGGCATCGTCGATGAGTTTCTTGTGTGACGACAGAAAGAATGAAAGCTTATTTGCATTAGACCAAAAACATTATATTAAAAAATACTAAGAATATTTTTATTTTTTTTCATTCTCAAAATTTATTTTTAAAATAGTTAAACATATTTTTAAAAGTCATTTTTTTATGGAATTTCAACGAACGCCCCGTAATTAATTGCTCTTAGGCATCTCACCCGCTCTCCGAGGCATCGTCGTTGAGTTTCTTGTGTGACGACGAATTGACGCTATCGTTTTCCTCGGTTCTGATGCAAATTTGCTCGTAAGCGTGCTCAGTGCCGCTACCGTTGTCCTTTATCGAGTCCGATCTTATCGAGTTTCCATTGCCGACTGGCTTGTAGTTGCCGTTATTTATGTGTACGTCCACTTTCACTGGAAAACGAAATGAAGATTTTTTTCTCTTGTTTTTTTTTTTTTTTTTTTTTTTTTTTACATAAAAGCCTTCTCGAGCGTAAAACACGCCCGCCTTGCTCTCGGTCCTCGAGAAGCGCTTCCGGGCGCAATCTTCACGTTTTTATGGCACAATTCGGCCTTAAACTCTCGCGTTTCTTCTCGCGCTCCATAATCCATAATTTACACTGTGCAGCCCCCCCCCCCCCCACCGCCCTCCGAAGAAAATATAACGATGTGTCTAATTGAACCAGCCAATCTTTATTCCTCTTTTTTACCACAATAATTTAAATACCACAGAGTCGACTGCAATTATAAAATGAAGAAACAAAACGCGATATGCAACATTAGATGAATTTTTTATGCGCTCTCGCTTCGCGCTTCGATTGCATCTTTCGCGTTTTATCGGACCATTTATGGAAGAGGGTACGGGGTATGGAAAAATATAACGGTTGTCTTGTGAATTTAATATCTAGATCGCTATGGACAAATGACTGCGACAGTAAAATGGAGGTCATCACTTTTTTTTTTCTCATTAAAAACGCACTTGGAAAGTACGTGTACGGGAAATTCCGTGAAAAGCAAATAGTCCGAGAAAATGGCTCCTTTAAACAGCTTTGAAAAAAAAAACAGACAACTTTAAAGAGACAATGAAAAAAAATAAAAAAAAAAAATTGTTCCACCAGCCACAAATATATTATAAAAAAATACAAAATATTTTGAATGACCCAAAAATGTTCAATTGCAAACATGAAGTGAGACAATAGGCTTGTTTGTCAAGTGATTCTAGAGCCATGAATCGAAACCTCGACATCGATGAGATAAGTTATCGGTGTTGCGATGACGTCTGCTCCGAGCGTAATCCGGAGATCAAACTTATTTTTTCAGCAACAAAAAGTCATATTACAAGAAAAAGTCTATTACGGATAATTTTGATGCACAATTTATACGAATTGCCAGAGTCAGTGGCGAGAACGACAAGCTAGAGACAAGAGTTCATTTCTTCTTGTACTAAAAGAGAGATTCACATCTTGATAGAGTTGCTCGTCGCTTAATAATAGTCGTCAAGAAGCTCTCTTCTTCCCCTTCCACTATTTTTTATCTATCTACTTTTCGCTCTTTTCAATATGCCATAACGGCTTAACGGGTTTACAGAAGATCCTGCAGGCTCGTAATTCTTTAACCTGGTTTTCTCACTAGTCGATTCGCGTTTTATCATTACACTATGAGCGAGCGAGCATAGACTTTGTGACTTTGGAATATATTATTGATATATGGCGCGTTAACGTATATACCATAGAAAATGATTAATTATACATCGATGATGCTTGCAAAATAATAAAATAAATTTGTTGGGGCAACTCAATGTTTTTTTATGAACTTTCTTCCTGGTCAAATTGGGTCAGACAAGAAACATTATTTTTCTACTTTTCGAAACTTTGAATAGATTGTTAATCGTCGAGCTATTTTTATTATGAATTTATTGCCCAATGAACCAAGCAATCCTATTAATGGTCCAAGTACTAACACAAGATCGAGATAATTAATAATCGATAAATTAATTTTTATTAATTTATCGATGAATTGATCACTATTAACCCTGTAATCATTAATTAATTTTGCGATGCAATACGATAAAGTATTACCTTACATTAAAAAAAAATATTCAGCCGAATATACAGCCAAAACGAACGAAAAAATCTTGGTCACTGAATGTTCTTTAAATTATAAATTTACTAGCCAACGTTACGATCTGATATATTTGCATTAAACTATCGCATGAATGATCTCGTTGACGTACCATGTTGTTGTCGATTCATCGATGCGACCGATGCACCGAGAGAAGATCCAATCAATGTTCCAGATTGTTAGTATATGGTTAATAAATAATTATTAACTGTATAATTATTAATAAATTAGTCCTACGATTCATTTGATTTTCCCGCTGGCACCGGCAATTTAGTGTATTGAATAATTTTTTATTTACAAAAAAAACTATATATATATATATATATGTGTATATATATATCCTAAATTATATAAAACATATACAAGATTGAGCGATGAACCGTCGATACGAGATGCCGGAAAGTGACTGAGAATGAGAAATGAGGTCGTCACGGGTGAAGTACCGATCGCGGCAGCGTCGAAATGACGACGAGACATCGAACATTATTAAGGCATCTGACAATCTAAACGATTAGATATAACGGCTGGATAAAGTCGCGCAATTTGCTCGTTTTAAAGCGCGAATCCCAGCTGAGCACGTCGAGCAAAAGGCAATTTTCGACGAAAGGACGATTCATCGTCAGAGCAGTTCGCGGTAAGCACAAACGTACATACCATATATATATATATATATATATATATATATATATATATATATATATATGTGTGTGTGTTTGTGTGTACAGGTTTATATGTTGTGCACGAACGATAAACCAGGTCCGGTCGCATTAAGACGAAAAAAAAATCATTGCATTGTTGCTGGGATCGCTCGTTTAAAAATCGTTCAGACTGAAGTTGCATATTATTTTGTTAAAGATAACGTTGGGTGAGTCAATTTTTTTGTCCGAGATTTGCAAATTTTTTTTTTGAAACACAAGAGATTAATTTCTGTAATCTTTCACTTTTTTTTATCTATATAGATTGATCGATTTTTTCAATTAATTTTTTTACTCGATCTTCTGGATATTTTTTTAATGCCAATAAAATGAACGAGTGAGTTTTTTCGTGCAATGGCTTTGGCAAGAAATTATCGAATTATAATAAATTGTGGAATTGTTTTCATGCTTGGTCTGTGAATCTTGATTATTATTCAGTATAATTATTTTCACAAATCACAAGGAATATATAAGTTTGTGTAATGTTCAATTTTATTCAAACACCTCGATAGTCTTTCAATTGAATTCTTTTGAACTGGTTTTTCGATATATTTTTTAAGTCTTAATAAAATGGACCATTCCTTATATTTTTATAATAAATTACCGTGTAAATTATTTTCAGTCTCAAACAAATCGATTTTTTTTACCCATTCATTATCTTAATTTTTCTTTCTCCCCCGAGTATCGAATTGTTCACCCAAAACTTGTCTCCTCCGTTCTACGCACATTAAAATTATATTTCTTGGATTGCTCAAAGTCCATTGAAGCCTAAAACGACTTCCGCGCTCGATTGAACGCTCTCGTTGTACAAATCCCGCGATCTCAATGTATAAACTCGGGAATAGAAAAGCATTCTGCTCTGGCGTACTGTGGGAAGGACGCTCGATGATTCGTGATGATAGAATCGAGGTCGTCCTGGGCGGATAGTCTTTTCTCTTGCATATTTTCTCTCTCTCTCTCTCTCTCTCTCTCTCTTTCTTTCTAGGAAAAGAGAGAGAGAGAAGAGCATCGCACGTGGATATCTTGACCAACACACGCAGTTTAACGCAGAAAACGAGAAATGACCATAATATCTGGGACGTGCCACTTACCCGTTAAAGTCTCGTCCTTCCTCTCGTTGCTTATGCCACGTTCGCCATTTCGTGATTTCTCACTGTCGCAAAATAGATGAGTTATTCTCGTGTAAACGAGATCGTGGGGGCTGTGAAGATAGAACGACTCGCCGTTGTCCCTTGGCTTTTGTGCGGGCTCGGCAATAAATGCACTCATGGGATTTATGTAAATACCATCGCGTGGCCTTGTGCCCGGGGGATGAAGAAAAAATGGCTCATGAAACATTCCACAACTGCGCAGTGAACACTGCAAAAAAATATTAAAAACGAAGAGCCAAAATTAATTTTCTTTTTTTTTTTTCATTCTGGTAACTTTCATCATCGATGAGAAATTTCATGCACTCATCTTATCTCGGGGGGTGTTTGCGTGACTCATACGAGTAGGAAAAAAAAAGATAACACGAGGGATTTTCCAACATTTATGCATGGTGTTTTGTTTTCTCACTTTTTTTTCCGCATCCGATCAACGCACGCGCTTTTTTTTTAGCTCGACGAGCCGTATCGACAATTAATTTTTTTCATCGTTGAATTTCATCGCGAGATCATTATCGCGCTGAATGCGAGAATGCCAGTAAGAGCGAGAACAAAATCCTCGATCCGCGAGCGCGAGTTTCGCTATGTGCGCGATGAGGAAAGTCACGGATTGCGCGGGCCGATAACCGATTCGATAAGTATGCAGACACGATCAGCAATGGAATCCATTTTTTTTATCGTGATTGTTATTCAGACGTACAGGAAAAAAAAAAAAAAAAACAAGATATACGAATAGAAATTTCTTTTCTAAACGCGAATCATTTTTTTAATTCATTTTTCCGCTTTTTTTTCTACCAGCAATGTGACTCCATTGTTAGATTAATAATTAATACGAAATTTATGGCCGGTGAAAAAAGTAATTCGAATAAAATTAAATTGATGAGACCCGAAAGAAATTTAAAAAAATATTCATAATAAATTGAATACTTTTTAATGACAATAATAATAATTTGCATTTAACACTTGCCTTATCGATAGAACTTGTGGTGCAACTGCAAGTAGTTGCGTCGCTCATGTTCTCCGAGTAATCCGAGCCTAGCCGATCTCTGGCCATTTCATTCGTGTCATCAGAGTGTTTAACATCTGTGAAAAAATATATATTTATAATTTTCACTTATCATTAAATTGCCGACAGGTGTACGATAAAATTACGAAATTATGGGAGAGTTTTGTGGGAGAATCTCGGCGATAGTTCAATTCACCGAAACAATGTGCAATGTGTGTGCCGTATAAAGAGTTTGTGCAAGACAACAAACACCTGTTGTGCACTTTGATCGAACTAACTTGAAAATAATCTTAGTTGAGCCATTACAAATTTATACCTCGAGTGTTCGTGGAAGCCTCGCGAGAGCCTTTCGATGGATTATTGCCAAACTGCAATGAGCAATTTGGTGCAAGCTTAAAAAATTACCCAACGTACAATAATTACAATCAACTACATAATAAAATGCTGACAATATTATGAAACTATTGAGAGGCTTTTGCAAAGGATAACTTTCCACCATTATATGCCCAGGTATATGTTATATATTATAACTGTATTGTGCACATATACATTCACAATACAGAGAAATGGAAGAATAAAAAAAAAAGAATTCGATGGATGTTTTTTTTGTGTGAAAACATGTGTGACGTAAAAACACTTTGTCCAGGGTGAAAGGAAAGTGTGTATATAGATATACTATGGCTGTATAGTCTCTCGATCGTTTCAACATTGTGATAAAAATGGCATTGTTAAATCTCGTGGTTTTTTGCAGGAAGCAGCTCGATGAATAATTCTCGAACAGGTACTACGTATAGATTAGTGTGGTGAAAAAAAAAAAAAATGAAAGGTTTAACCACTATCATGGCACGATTTCTTCGGACGCATTAAGTCATTCCACAGTGATGGCGTACCACAAGAATCGATAAATCATTTATCTTTACGAGGTTTGGTCGTTATGAAAATTTGCCTTTACCATTCGATGCGCGATTCCCGAGATAATTTTCCTTCACTTTTTCTATTTTTTCTGACAGTAATAGTACTATACTAGTAGTAACATATAACATGTAACATTACTTTGCTGTAACGGTAGCTAAATAAAAACAGTTTCAACCTCAACAGATCTCATTATTCTTTTGCCTTGACGTAAATTTGATATTTCAGCTTGTTATGATCGGTGAAAATATTTTTGTTAATGTATCTCTTTATTTTTTCTCATAGTGATAAAAATCAATGGACAAATGACTCTTTTAACGAGAATTAGTCAATTCACTGAAAATTGTTTAATTGACTAGTCCAGATTTATTAGTAAAGATACAATTATAAATTGTTGGCTCAGATGGCTACATTGAGGAAAAATTAGTTTTCTTACCCAAATGAGAAAAATATGTATATAATTTGTAAAATTGCTTCGATTTTGGCTAATACCGGCTCATTTTGATAATCGAAAAAGGCCTGCAGAGCAACAGAGATAGATTTCTTATTCACAGCTCCTAGATTAGCAAAGAAATTGCGTTCTTCATTAAAAAAAATGATTTTAATTACTCTCCAACGGGAGTTATTATAAATTTAATCTGGTCTGGCACAATTCAAGAAATTTAAAGTGTTATATATTTTTTTTAATTCGCTCAATGCACATGTTTTAATGAAGGGTCAATGTATAGCCCCACCATATTTAAGAATTACATCGTTGATAATTTTTTTTCACTCTCAGCGAGATTATTTACGCCAATCGTGACTTTTTTAACGCTTTTGTATCGAGAATTTAAAAAAATCGCCTATTTTAACTCTACAATATTGATAGGACTGCCTCAATTTACATAAATGCTGTTTTATCAAAATAATCTTTATTTAAATTCAACAGCCATTTATCTCTGTGTATATTACCCACATCCATCACACCTGCGTATCAGCTGCGGAGACGAAAGTTGTGAATTTAGGGTTGGGAAAAAAAAAACAAATAAAAAATGAAAAACTTCCAGGCAGAGAGTCAACGTCCCTGGTCGAACATTCGCGAAAGTGGATTTTACTGCATCGTAAATTCTATTTTCTTTGAGGGACGCAGGGAGTTCTCGTCGTATACGTATTATTCCTATGGAGGAGAAATTCTCGGGATGTTTATTTACAATATATACATATATACATATACAGCTTGTGCGAAGCTGGGCCAGGTGAGAGAGCTCTTCTTTCTCGCTACTTTTATGTCCAGTTACCTTTTAAAGACTACTCGGATATGGCGCGTCCGGAATAATTAAATCTACCGAGATCTTCTTCCTTGGTAAAGAGAGCTCAAGGTCGTTTAAAGAGAATACTTTAACAGACAAGATTTTATTGCTAAATAATATAGTAGGTTTTCCTATGTAGAAAAAGTGATTGAAATTATTTATGATATGTGAATTCATAAATTATTTTGATACATAAATTCATGTATAAATCCGATACACATCCGAACAATTATCCCAAAAACATGCGTAAATTATTACGTGCTTCGTATCTGGCGATACTTCTACGAGTTTTATTTCATGCCTTAGAATAAATAAAAGTTGATTGTTGATCTGGCGGATTTATCGCATGTGAAACGCGTGCCGAGACCATCACGCTCAACGACGATGATGATGATGATGATGTTTAGCTCAAAAAGAGCTCAACGCTTGGAAAAATTGCTCGACGAGTATCAAGAATTATATACCGAACAAAAAAAAATCAGCCTTTCTCCACGTGTGTTGCCGTTACGGTGAAAATCACGAGATCCTCTCGTTGAACTCACTGCAATTGCATCGAGTTCCTCCTTGCATGGTTAGAATTTTCATTTCATTTGTTTTAACATAAATTAATTTTATTTTTTGAACACAATAATTAATAACAAGAAAATTGGAAAGTCGTAAGAAAATAAATGAAGAATCAAGTCAATAATTAAATGATTAAATAAATAAATAAATAAAAGAATAATTGAAGAAAAAATGTACGATTGACCATGCGTGTTCGTCATGTCGTGTCCTCACGAGGGAGAAACGACAATTTTTCATCTTGTCTCGCTATTACGCTCGAGCTAAGCATCGTGGAACTCTCCAGCATTATTATTACCACTATATACAGTCGCGTTCCTTTCTCCGCTTGTATATCCTCTTTTCATATCCTGTTACGTGACCGAACGGATATGCTTTTTGACCAACTGGGTGAAGGACGATTCACAAATTTTCTCTGTCACATTTTCATATATACTCCCTCCTATATATATATATATATATATATATATATATATATATATGTATATATAAATAAATGACATCTTTGCTGCGATCAATCAACGAAATACACGACGAACTTGATGAAAATTCACACGAAACGTCCGGATGGAGATTTTTTTTTTTATGCTTGCCCGTATATGCCAAGATATAGCAAACGAGGGGAACTGACGCGTGCATGCTTTAGACACGGTACGAGAGAGTTCGACGGCCCGTAAAACACACGCGACATTCTTTACACGTTTGCACATATACGCGAGAACTCCTCAATGAGTCAATTTTTTTCATATTATAGCGAGCGAAAAATTACTCCAGGTGTGACGCCCCCATCGTCGTCACGCGGTTTTATCGCAAATAAGTGCAAAAATACATTTTTTTTTAATGCTCTCGCCCAGTCTCCTCTTATCGTCAGAGCTCATAATGTAATATTCTCTCGGTTTTGTTCCTCCTCAAAGTTATTTAACGATCGAGCCAAGCGTTACGACAAAAGGGGCAAGTTCTCGCAATTCGAAAAAAAAAACAAAATGGTCTTACGATGTCCCCCGTTCTGTCTGACATGATGTGGGTGAAGGACGAACATAATATTTCATTTAAAGTTATACGAAATTTCCGTCCTTTTTTTTTTTGTCAATCATTGGAGTTAAAAAAATTGATACAATTTAATGTCAATTGAGCTTGAAATTTAACGAATTAATTAATTAAAATAAATATTTGGCCGGCAGTAAGAATTAATAAGGCGCTGATTTGAATACAATTAAATTCAATTTAATAAACATTATTCGCCATAAATTGAACGATATAGAGGAACTTGAGGTTTGCATGACTCTTGACAAGAGTTTTCACTCTTTGGGCTAATAACTGCTTGGGCATTACACGCACACACACGGCTATTAACCTCGTCGGCCCTGCGTGAGAGCAGTCAACCAGCACTTTCTTTGCCTCAAACATCAGTCGTGCACATATTTGTAATTTACGTTTGGAATTGAAAGCTCTTCTTCTCCGATAACATTTAACTTAACCCAATAATTTTGGCCAGTCATGTATTTTATACATATACCTACATATATATTTAAGACAGAGAATAGTGTCAAATGGTTCTTCTCGGAAACGAGAGAAGGCCAGAGAAACATTAAAAAGTAGGTGACTCTCGTTTCTTGCCCAACGAAATGCTGAGAAAAAAATAAATAAAGAATAGACGATGCTTGGTTTCTTGGAGCGATCGACGAACATCGTTGCGTTCCAAATATGTCGTAGTTTGCGTGTCGACCATGAGTTAATTAGTTAGAGTTACGAGTGTGTGTGTTAAATATACTCTAATATACCAGCAAACCCCTAAATTACCCTTATACATAGGTATACATTGCGTGTGTTTGTAGGATGCAAGGCGATCGGGCACATGTGATTCGCGAGGTGGAACTATATCGATAAAAAAAATTCCAAAATCCTACAAAAATAAAAATTGAACAAAACGAGCCTCGATGGCTTAATTGTTATGGGCCTACCCAAAAAAAATCCTCTACGGGATATATTGAAGTTTAATGCTTTGGACTGTGTGAAAAGACACTTTTAATTTTTCGTATGAAAAATTGATAAACATTTTTCATTGTTTGTCATTCTAGATAAAATGGCCAACGATAAATTCATTTCTCAACTTTTAACAAATAAAACGAGCTATTGAAAAAAAAAATTGACCAACGGTATGGATTGTCCTTTGGAAAAATGTATTTGAAAAAATTTATAATTGATTTGACTGGTGCCTATTAGCGTTGTAACTACATTTAGGCAATCTTAACGTATTATCAAGATTGAGTGGTTAACAAGCATTTAGTTTTACGAAAATCGAATTGCAGTTCGATCAGTGAAGCGCGGGGAATAATTATAAGCTCCTGGCTTTTCATGCGAGAATTCTGGTGGGGCATGTACACGTGAGAGGAAATGGTTTCCTGAACGTCAAAATACACATTACATCTCGTACTTTCTCACGGTTGGTGAAAATATCAAATGGCAGAGAAGGAGAATTCACAAAAAAAAAGAGCCACAAATTTTTTTATTAATGCGTCGTTCATTTTTCATCTTAAAATGTATATAAAAATGGGGGTAGATATATATGTATATTTGTTTCTAAAAATGTAAAAAAGTCTTTAAATAGCCTGGAATTCTTGGACTCGTTTGAACATTTTTGAGAGTCTTTGCGATCGAAGAGCCGGGATGTTAGAGTCTCTCTTGAAAGTCACGAGAGCACGTGCATATAGTGAACCCATCGTATGTATATTAAAGCACGAACGAGAATTTTTATAATATTATTCGTAGCTTGATCTCCTTTCTCCCGAAACGCGCAAGAAAGACACTCAATGCTTATTTCTTTGACGCTGACCAGGCAAACTACCGGATTTTTTCCTATCTAATGCCTAAGCGAGGACTGAACGAGAAAAAAAAAACTTTCTATAAAAATAATTGTCAAAATGAAAAAAATGTAAATATGTGAAGAAAAAAGATTTAATTAGATTCAAAAATCTAATAAGGTTATTGAATGTGTTCCATTTTTTTTCTCGAGTTTAACATTAGAACGCTAGGGTATTTTTTTTTAAATTTAACTAAGAATCACGACGCGAAATAGTTTGAAAAAACAATTTTTAATAGAATCGATTAGCGAAGAAGGCGAATAATTATTTTGAATGAATCAAATAAAACAAAACGTAATAAAATTTTCCAGTAATGAATAAATCTTTGCCTTGACCAATATTTGGTAATAATCAACCATTTTTTTATCCCAGTATTGAACAAAACATTTATTAAGATTAGATAAACTTTTTCTTCACCGGTATAATTATTTTTTACTTCAAATAATTTTTTTTAAGCATATAAGTAGCAGCAGCACTAAAAATACTGATACAGTAAGTCGCGCGAGCTCCTAATACTTGCGTATAGAAACTCGTGTGCGCGCATAGTGGAATGATCCTCGAGCTATGTACTGGTTGTTGAATCGAGCCAGCAACCTACTTTACACCGGGAACCGAGAGATCGCTCAGGAGAACAGCTAAGATGATTTTACGTCTCAGCTGACTGGACAAATAACGTGAATTCCGTGTATCTGTTACTACGCTTCATCTCTCTCTCTTTCTCTCTTGGTTTCTTTTTTTCACCTATCTTATTCGCCCATACGTCTTTCCTCTCAGCATCCTCAGATACATAATTTCTAGACGAATCTCATGAAATTCCAAAATTTCCTATCCATCAAATGTACTCTTAATTTTCAACTTTTCTCCATTCCAACGAAAAATCAACGTACCTGAAAAGCAGTGAGGGCCAGTAAGCGTCCAAAAAAACCAGAAATAAAAAAAAATCCAAAAATCGTCGCACTTTAGTCCTTTAATCGTCCATTTGATGTTCGTAAATTATTTATAAAGTTTGCCATGTAGATATCGAACAAATGTCATCGAAGAAAAATTGGCAAACTCTCAACAGTCGTGAATTGACGTACGAAAAATCCGATGCTTTTGGGTCTGGTACGTCAGTAATGATAGCGAGAGAGAAAGAGAGAATCCCCTCGAACCGGATTTGCACGCGAGTTGTTTCACTCCTGTGGGGCCTCACGAATGTGGGCCGCTAATTAATTACATCTGACTTTTTTTTTTGTTGCCCTCCTCTCTCTCTCTCTCTCTCTCTCTCTTCTCTCACACCTGATCCTCTTCGTTTATTATTTGTCCCCCTCACTCGTTGACTTTGAGGCAAAATCACAATCGCAAATTTTCACACCCACGAAATGTTAAAAATTTTCGTAAATTTTTCACGATCACGGTCAGAATGAATTTTCATACATGCGAAACTTTTTACAAATTTATAAGAGCGACTATTTTATATATACAGGTCGGACAACGAACTCACGAACGACCGGCAAGTAGGTGCGGAAAAGCGCTAGACCGGGACTCATGAGTTCGGCGTGAGTCAGTTTTATAGTGTTATGTACATACACACTTATATATACACACTTATATATACATATATACATATATATATATATATATAGACATATGTGTATGTTTATACATACACGTATATATTTTATGCATATGTGTAAATACAGCAAAACGCGCCCGTTGCGCCGGTCCTTCGTGTTACTCGAGCTCTTCAACAACTGGAGAGAAGTCCACCTGCTCGTGCCTCGAACCGACCAACTGCCGGGACTTGCCAGTAAATTCAATCTCATGGGGGCCTCGCTCGACGGCGTTTCCCCGCTTTGCTGGTACTGTCAATCCCCCCCCCCCCCCCCCCCACCTTCGCTGACCTGCTCTTTATATCCACCACCTCAGGAATCTCCCTCCTTTGCTTTTTTTACTTACACATGCAGGTAAACAGGGAATATATGCATGTATCATGTGTTAGGTAATTCAAGGAAAATTTGAAAAATCAGGAGGACAATTGCATCGAAGTTTTGGAAAAATTGACGTACGGAAAAGCCTTTTAGGATTGTTTTGATTTTTTCATCGACCCTAGTAAAAAATTAATCTTTACACTCCATTAATGGCAAAAATATCGTTGGATAAAAGTCATCTTCTTATTGCTTTACTTATCTTGATTTTCCAGATATTGTGCGTGATGAAAATAATGAATGATTTAATTTCGTGTGCTAAAACATTCCAGTGACGATGCCTCGATAAATCCTGCACGTCAGAGAGGAATTGTGATGACTATTAAGACTTGATAATTCTTAAAAAATTTGAACTCGAATAGCAGAAATTTATACGTAGCAGGAAATTGGATAAAACATTTTCACACTTTTTAGAGGAATTTGATAACTTTGATAAATACTCTTGAAATAAAATAATGCGTTCGTAATAACTTAATAATAATTGTCTCGTCGTTTCATAAATAAATAGGCCACTCCTCCACAAATTCTTTTGTCTCACTGGGAATTCGAAGATTAAAGTAATTAAGAATCATTTGCCTCGGCAAGTAAGAGTCTCTTCAAAGTCTCAGGTCTCTCAAAGTTCAACTCAACTCTTTCAAAGTCTCAGGTGTCGCGTAAAAGCATAAAATAAAAATCCGGAAAAAGTTTAAGCAGATTAAGAAAAAAGTGTCCCAACTATTTTAAAATTATTCCATAAATATGTGTGAACCACAAATGAATTAAATTTTCTTGGTACACATTTATAAAGTTTATCGAATACAATGAAAATTAAGCGCAAATGGAGCCCCAATAGTGCTCGCACGTTTCTCCTTCCTGAAGTTGCGATAATCAGCCGCACGAGGGAGCGCATGTGTCAATGCCCCGTTGTTTTGTTTCGGCTTAGTCGTCTCTAAATATAAATATCCGAGAGTGCAACACGCTCATGCACCGCTAAAAGAAAAAAGATGAGGCGCTAAACACGCACTTATTGTTGAGTAACGCACGCGGATATCCGTGCCAACTTCTCGTAAATTAGACGATACAATGACCGCCATTATAGATATGGATATCATAAATAATATTAAAGATTAAATACATAATAGATAATCGAAAGATTCTCTATGAAATTTTGTGCGATTCCTTTCCGCGATTTATTATCCCTCGGGATTCTTTTGTCACCGTAACTCCAAGATTGTGTGCGCAAATCCTGTTACACATACACACACATACAGAGTGTCTCCATTTAAAATAGCGAATTAAAATATCTTCGAAACAATTCGTTTGATTAATTGAAAATTATTTACAAAGCAACATTTTTATTTTATCACAACAATCGAAGAATTTTGCGTGTTCAATTAATTAACAATAAAAATCTGTAATCAACGCAGACGAGATAATAACGATGTATTAATTATTTTCAATATCGAGTTTATCAGTAAATAAGTTAGGGGTATCAATAATTTTATTGGAATAATTTTTTTCTCATTTATAAATTGTGAACTAATTGAAGAATATTTCACAGACTAATTTTTTTAGGTTTAAGATCCGCTCTGTTTTTTTTTATATCTCCGGAAAAGCCACCGAAGTTTCTTAAAATAATTTATCAGTTAATTTTCTTCAAAGATATTTTATTTCATTATTGAAAATTGAATACCCCGTAAATTGGTATGTCTATAGATGGATATATAATATGTCTAGAAGCAATGAGCAGCGACTTCCCATCCTATTAGCATTTGATTTAAATATTTAAATCGTTGAGATTTCGCAAATATGCACACACACACATATATATAAATATAAATAAAAAACTCTCTTCCGCTTTTCATCGAGAGATCTGGGCCAAGATGGCTACAGGATTCTTCCTGTAACTATATCGTCGTACTCCTTTGTCGTCCACCAGGTAACTCTCGTGTGTCGTTTTTTTTTTTTTTTTCGCTGAAAGAATCTCGTACTTATTATCTCGTCTCTGTTGGATGCTGCTGGACCTTTTTATACGGTCAGGAATTTTGTAATTTGGCTACGTGAGTCTTCAGCATACCTTTTCCAACATCTCGTAACGTATCCGGATCGTTTTATACGTTTGGATCTGCCGTTTACATTTAATACTTTTCTATCCCATATGGGCATTCAGAACAGATGCAGAAGAGCTCGAATATCTCGCAATTTTTTGTAAATAAAAGTTTCAACATTCTCGCCATGCTGAGCGATAGACGAAGATTTCAATGTATCCACTCCTCCATCAGCTGCTCAACCGCCAACATCTGAAAACTCTCTCGCCGCGTGCATTGCCACGAGATTCACATCTCACTTGGATTCTATCTCTCTCGCATTTCTCCTCGTCGCTCTACTCTTGCCGCAATCTCCGCGACTAACTGTAAAGCAAGGTCCACTCTGCTCTTTCCCCACTCGCGTATTATCTGCTCCATCTCTCTTTCTCTCATACACAATTTCATTGGCCGTTACTGCTCTCTCACATTGTGATGTGGAAGGGGTAATCTCCAAGTCTGATGCAAGCACAATTATATGACCCGATTAAGGTAGTTTGCACCTTTTGAAACAAAAGTCTTAAAAGTTGAAACTTTTTGACATTTTGTACGGAAATGTGGCCATTTTTATACCTATGTCACTCTATGAATTTTTTACATGAAATATAATGAAATATAATGAAGAATAACTCAGGATCCATACTCGCAAATCAGCATTCACAATTCTCTCATAAGGTTTAATTTTTTATGGCAAATAGTTACTTCGTTATCAGGCAAATACCGAATATTATTGTTACGATTATGACCGAAAATTAAGCTGAAATTTTTGTCCTTCTCTCTCTTCGTGTTAATCACAATATTATTATAGATATTTAATGCCTTTTTTCTATACTATCATATGAGTTTTTTTTATCAACTTGGTCCTTTCACTCGAATATTATTCCAGTCGAAAAGTAGCGAGTGCACCACCGATTAAAAATATTCTTTATCACCCTCGAAGAGAGAAAGGTGAGAAAAAGCCTCGAGGTCCGACTTGAATTTATTGATCATTCACGTTTGGTCAGTAAATTTCACCCGAGACCTGTAGAACTAACACGTTGATTGGCATTTCCTTCAATTTTTAATATTCTCTCAATCATGATACGCAAACTTTTATCCGTATAATTTCCGGTCTATTAATATTTTATCAGCCTGCAAAATTATAATATTATTCGTAAATTAACGCGTGTTTTCGATCAATCTCGAAGAAATTATCGAAGCGTTGAAAATCGAGTGTTGTTTCACGATAGGTCAGCGAAAGCAGGAAGGTCTCTCAATTCGTATATTTTATCACAAGAAATACCACAAATTCGATGAGTTTATTTCGTAAATTTTTGAAAAAAGTGAAAGTCTTTGCCACTATCTCGCATTGACAAAATTTTGTATCGTAGATTTATCGATTTTGTATCTTCCTGCACGATTGAGTTGTAATTCGATAATTAAAATAACATTTATTATTTAACCGATCGTGTTTCACACTGATCAAGCTGGCTTTCTCCAAGAAACATTTATTTATAAATATAATAAATGTATATCACAAAGTAAATTTTTCATCTCGTTGAAAAAATGATTTAAACTGCTCCTTTCGTATATTACAAAACGGATTATTTTTTTACGCCTCTGGAGACTCGAGTTTTTATTTTGCATCAAAAAAACCTGTTCTCGCCAGATCTCTCGTATGTTTTTAATACATTAAAGTCCGACGTACGAAAAAGTTTCAGGTCGTCCGAGGGACTCGAAAGTTTCGGCGATTAAAAATACAGGCGATTTATGTATATATATATATATATACATATAGGTTCGTTATTTCTTTGGCCTAGAGGAAAATATAAATCGTTAGTGCAGGAGGTTCAAGAAATCAAACTCCACCTTTCGTATATTTGCCGATGTAAAAACGGTAAACAAGTTGCAGCGTTTCAGAGCCGGTGCATATGCGTGTTGCATAAGCCGGAAAATAACGGGTGTATAAGTCCACCGGACCCTTTCAACTGTGAAGGAACGATAAGAGAAACGAGACAGTGGAGTTTTTGTGTCCTTTTCTGTTATGCTGAGCTGGAAATTATATCGAACTGGACGCAAAAAAGTGTCCGGCTCGAGCAAGATGCATATTTGCATCAAAGTTAATTTTTTACAATAATTTATCCGATCTGCTGCACTCTCTCTCTCTCTCTCTCTGAAACCTGGACATTTTTTCCCATTTTCTTGAGTGCAAATTATATGTCGATAAAATAACTCAGTGTGTAATTCGGTCAATCGCCTGTCTAATTTAAATAGACATGCAGCAGTTTCCAGTTTTAATGCTTAGAAAGTATATAAAAATACGTACGACTAGTAGAAATTATTATTGAATCGAATTTTTTGCATAAGATTTGGTAACGGAGGAAATAAAATTTTATAGAAGGATTTTTTTTAGGAGAAAGATGAAACAATTCTATAATTTTTTTACGAATGGATACATCCGGTCATTTATAGAATTTTCCATTTCAATTTGGAATTAAGAAACAATTGCAATGGATGTATCTCGATAAGAAACAAAGTTATACGAGTAAAAAATATTTAAAAAAAATATTTTTACGAACACTGAAGATGACTGGCAAAGTTTACTACTAAAGTAAATGTTTCATTTTATTTTGCATTTTATTAAAATTCGGGTAAGGTGAATCAAATATTCAGAAACACCTTTATTCTGAGGCCCTTAAACATTAAGGTTCTCCTCAACTTTAAGTTAGTGCGCATTTTATTCGTGTCTCGAAATGCAAATAATGTTCTTTTTAAATAGAAAAATTGTGACGACACGTGACTGTCATAAAATTGTTGTGGTAATGACAGAGTCATATGGCAGAAAGAAAAAATGGCGGTTATGAAAACTTCATTGTCTCGCAATTGGTTGGTTTTTTTTTTACAAAGTAGCCCATCCCTCCTGGAGAGTTTATTTTCCTGGTGAATTCTTAAATGTTTCGAAAATTATGTATCATTCTATGCTGCATATGAAAGGTAACATATTGAAAGTCCCGAAAAAATTACAGCCGACTGTGAAAAAGTTCCCTTAATAATTCTGATTGTGAAATTTCATAAAATTTTATTGATAAAATTCAATATTTTCGAATAAAAATAAACTATATTGAATTTCTCGTAAATTTTTCTCCGCAAATATCGGACAATTCGTAAAATAGTAAATAGGGCCTTGACACGAATCCCTTTAACTAGAGCAGACTCCTTGGCTCATTTTCTTACTTCGCTCAAATGGCCGACAGCAACGATAAATTTCACCATTTTATTTTCTTCTCAAAGACACATTTAAAATAGCCTATTAAATTCTGTACGCAAGTGAAGTGTCTTTTCTCGACGTTGTAAAAGTTTGAAAAGTTTCACTCTGCGAGATTATTTATGAAATTACGGGTGGAAAAAATAAAAAATAATATTCCATTAATGCTATTAAATGTGACATGAAAGTGACCAACTCTCTGACTGGTAAAGTTTGAGAAAATAAATCTGTGGCATATTGCATGGAATTTTCTCGAAGCGTTATTAGGTTCTCTATTGAGTATTATCGAGAGGGGCTCGTCTCTGGTACCAGAAAACATGCTGATAAATCTTCGTGGAATGCCTGAAGCACGCGGGGTGAAGATCAGCAGGAAAAAAAAAAAAAAAACGTCACATCAGCAGCCGGTGTCGTGATCATTCCCTCGACCAGTCAACAGGGTCGTGCCTTCATCTTCGTGGTCCATGATTGGTCGATGAGATGCTGCGTCGTCTCGATATCGCGTAAACACGTTTGCGCATTTATAATTTTTTTTTTTTCTACGTTCTTGTTGACGCCAGGAGGCCTCTAAGGCCGACCGGTGTTCGCTCTACCTATAAAATCTCGTGGAACCAAATGATTCCTTAGTATTTTGTATTAAGAAGGCAAGAACGAAGCAATGACGGAAAATCTAAAGGTGCGATAATTTATCCGGGTGAAAAAAAAGTCGCGCGAGGCTGCTGATAACGTGTATCAATAAATGGGATAAGCCGTAACTATCAAGAGGCCCGTCTTGACGCCGAGCAATTTAAAATAAGATAAAATATCCACTCATATAAGTATATACAGTTGTCAAACACGACATTGTTATTAAAATGTGAAAATGAATTGAAAAAATAATAATTTAAAAATTTCGACAATTTTATCGTTTCGTATTGGTTTTTTTTTTAAATAATCGCTCATAAATATTTTGGTAGTAATGTATTTAAATATTTTTTAAATGAATAAGGCTTTCGTATAAAATCAAATGAATAAAATTTATTACGATTTTGGTAATTTGAGGAGTTTCTTTTACGAAAAAAACTTTTTGAAATAATTTCTTTGTTGATTTCAACACCAAAGTAATATTCTCAATTAAAATGGTGCTCTCTTAATGAATTGAAAAAGTGATAACGACGAGTCATTTATCGTTTACGATAAGAGTGCTGTTTACACGAGATAAGGCCAAAAAGAAAAAATAGAGAAATTTTTATACGCACAGTTGGCACGGCAGTTTTGCTTTAGACGGCAAAACATGTTATGTCGTTCGAGTCAGAGGAGTCGCAAGTGTGTTGTTACAAATTGAAAAAAAAAAACAAAGTCCAGATACTCGTATCATTTAATTATTTATTTATTATTTTATTTTAATAAAAATTTGGCAGTATTTGTCAGGATTCAATGGCGAATTTGCCAGCGAAGATCCTCGATGTCCAGGTGCACTTCCGGCTGTTCAAAACACACCGCAAAAGTGTCCCTACGGCCTGTACGCCGAGCAACTGTCCGGCACAGCGTTTACCGGTGAGCAGTAAATTATTGCTTTTCAATATTAATTGCTATACGTATGTACAAACCAAGTGTACGAGTCACTCGTTTGACGTCGAAAATAAATAAGCTGTGTGAGCATAAAACTAGAAAGGCGTGCGGACAAAATGAGATTGTACATAGATTCGCATATGCTGAGAATAATGTGAATATATGGCAAGTGAACTTGGTATAATTTTTGAGTCATTGAAAATTACAGCACCGAGAGGAGAAAACAAGAGAACATGGTTTTACCGAATAAAACCTTCTGTCTGTCACGGTCCTTTCAAGCACGATGTAAAATTAGCGCCAAGGCTCAACCAAGACTGGGATAAGACGCTCCCAAATCCCAATCCGGTAAGTCTGCACGAAACAATTAAAAAATGTTCAAAGGGAACAAGCAGTCCATCAATTTTTCATTTATTTATCAGGCTATTGAATTTTTTTTAATATAAAAAAATGTATGAATTTTCCTGGTATTTAATTTTTTTATTAAATTTGGGATTTTTCAATCGAATGATCATCGAATAGTTTGAATTTTACTTGATTTTTTTAGTGGAGAATTCGACGAGTGATCGAGTTTGACCAGCTCGAATTTAGGGAAATAACGAAATATATTTAAATAAATTACAAAATTAGTTTGAATTTTTCTGAAAACATATTTTTTTCTATCTTATTTTTCGCCTTGATACTTTTATTTGGTTGATAGGAAGAGTGTTTTTTTTTTTAGATAAAATAGTTTTTTTTAGTAGAGAGAAGAACCAGCTCATCTCACGTCTTACTAAAACTTTTCATTCAATTTTTCATTTTTATTGCCCATGTTTCTTTATTTCACTCTTTTGATAAAAACATGTAATTTACCGAGGCAAAAACGAGTGTATCTCGTATTAAAGAGAAAGAGGAGCTCGTATATATATATATATATAATATTTAGAAGGAGATGAGCTCGTAAGAGGAGAAACGTCTCCGAGAGCATGTGAAAGTATATATATTCACTGTAGCTGGATGTTAATAGTTGAAGCGTCAGCTCGCGGAGTAAGCAACAACAGAGAGCTCGGACTTCAATGATTTCCATTCCGAGCTCGTTAAATTGTCGCGAGAACCATTTTCTCAAATATCAGGGCAGCGTGTACGTGCACAAAATTACCACTTTGTATATATGTATATATATATATATAAAGCAAAGAAATAACATTTAATTACAGCTTCGCTGGAGAGCATTTGAGCTGCCGACTCATGAACGAGAGTCCGTCGACTTTGTCAACGGCCTTCATACGATTTGCGGAGCTGGCGAGCCAAGTCTCAGAAATGGAGTTGCAATTCACGTCTATCTCTGCAACGTTTCGATGAGAGAAAAAGCCTTTTATAATGCGGACGGAGACTTCCTTATTGGTAAATTTTCATTGGAATCGAGTCGAGCGTTTATTATAGAAAAATCAAAATCTCGAAGGGAATATCAAATTACGAATTAATTATTTTTGAGATTAATATCGCACAGTAAAATCGCTCAATAAAAAATATTAACTCGCTAATTTGGTTAACGAATATATATATATATCGATTGATCGTAAAATATTCGAATATTTAATTAATTCATGTTTAATTATTGAATTTTATTATATAATTTATTTAAATAATAATTGTTCGTGTCCGGCCTCTTTTATCGTTAATAAATTATCATCGGTTCGTCTTGCTCGAATGCTGCAGTGCCGCAGCTCGGAGAACTCGAAATCACGACCGAGTTCGGTAAGATCCAATGCAAACCGGATGAGATCTGCGTGATCCAGCAAGGGATGAAATTCTCCGTAGGGGTTTCCGGTCCCTCAAGGGGCTATATACTCGAAGTTTACGACAATCATTTCCAGTTGCCGAGTCTTGGGCCGATAGGTGGGTGAAAAAATTAAAATATAAAAAAAATTGTCCCCACGAATAATCGTGAAGAAAAATGGAGTAAATTCATCTTTATTCGGAAAAATATTTTCATACACAGGATCAAACGGTCTCGCTCAGCCACGAGACTTTTTGACGCCTGTTGCCTCTTACGAGGATCGCGAAATTCAGTACAAAATTGGCTGCAAATATCAGGGCAAGTATTTCGAGGCTCAGCAAGGACGTAGTCCTTTCGATGTTGTCGCCTGGCACGGAAATTACGTACCTTACAAATACGATCTTACTCGTTTTATGGTCATCAATTCGGTATCGTTCGATCATTGCGTGAGTTAAAATATTCATACGATTATTTATAAAATTCGTAAATATATATATAAAATTAATAAAATTTTTTAAAATAACCAAATGTTAAAATTTTATCATTTTTTTAAATAACAATTTTGATCATCGAATTAATCGACGATACTTTGATTATTTTAATTAAATTCATTCGAATTTATTACGTTGAAATAATTTTCAGGATCCATCGATTTTCACTGTACTGACATGTCCATCATTGAAACCGGGAACGGCTATAGCTGATTTTGTCATTTTTCCACCGAGATGGTCAGTTCAGGAAAATACATTCCGTCCACCGTATTATCATCGTAAGTACATATATATGCAGCAATAAAAAGAAAGGCATTTCGTGTCCACATGCAATATCATATATATTTCCAATAATTTGAGCCTTCCTCTTTTTTCTTCTTCTTCTAATAATAATAATAAAGAGTTCAAGTGCATTCGTGATTTCCTTGCCAAGTACAAATATACATGCGGTTCTTTTTTTTTTTCGTTATGCGCCCTGAACTCAACACAGTGAAAATCGATCGTGTATAATTGCGGTGAAAGAAAGGGATTTTTTTTTTCATCTCCCACCATTAAATTGCTCACGAGAGCCTGGTGGTCACCACTTATGGGGCTCGGTCAAGCGGTCTCGAGCGTGCCTCCGTTACGGTAGAACTGCGATAGAGAGAGAGAGAGAGAGAGAGAGAGAGAGAGAGAGAGAGAGAGAGAGAGAGAGAGAGAGAGAGAGAGAGAGAGAGAGAGAGAGAGAGAGAGAGAGAGAGAGAGAGAGAGAGAGAGAGAGAGAGAGAGAGAGAGAGAGAGAGAGAGAGAGAGACAGACAGACAGACAGAGAGAGACAGAGGGAGAGAGAGAGAGAGAAATGTGCACACCATGTATGTATTACTGGCTTTGGAATTGAGGAGAAAACACACGGAATTCAACGTCGCATCCCTGATTCTGGGGAATGTCAATCATTCCTCGGTTTTGTGAGCATCATACAGCGCGCCACTCCTCCAGCATTTTTATCCTTGTCCCCATACAGATTAAAATTTCTCCCCTCATCTCTGACAATGTCAAGCACGATAACGATTAAAATGGCGAATGAGTTTCGTTTTTATTTACTCCTCGAAGACATAAAATCTTCATCCCGAATATAAAAAATCTTCCGAGTATAAAAAAAAATCTTCCACCCGCATGGAAAAATCGTTTTTCATCTCCGATAAAAAGTTTTTATTAAAGAAAGGTTCGAAGATGACTTGAGATTTTGGAAAAAAATTAAATTCTCACGATCTTCGTCTGTCAATTCGAGCATAATTAATTTTTTGCCAAAATTTCAAAGCATCTCTGAAAAAAAAAAATAGATTAGAGGTCATTGAGAATAGACGTCAGTGATAATGAATTGTCATTGTGAAAAATATTTATCACTAGCAATATATTTACCATTTAATATTTTTTTGAGAAAAGCGCTGAAGTGCAAAGCCGCGTAAAATCTTATTAATTTTTATAGCTTATTTCGGTTAAATATTTTTCAAGATAGTCGCGTCTCTTGCTCAAAGAAACAATTATTATTTTAAAATAATAAGTATTATAATAAATTTAATTTTATCTTCTTTGTTATTCTAGGAAATTGCATGAGCGAGTTTATGGGCTTGATAAAGGGTCGTTATGAGGCAAAGGAGGAAGGATTTCAGGCTGGAGGAGCTTCGCTACACACAATGATGACACCCCATGGACCGGATGCTCAATGCTTCGAGGGCGCTTCGAAATGTAAACTCTCACCCGAACGCATTGCCGAAGGAACAATGGCGTTTATGTTCGAAACATCGCTCTGCATGGGTCTCACCGAATGGGCAACAAATACCAAGAATCTCGACAAAGATTATCATCTCTGCTGGGCCGGTCTGCAAAAACATTTCGATCCCAATAATCGACCCAAATCTATTATCAAATGAAACTATTTTATTGATATTTTTTTTTAAATTCTTTTGTTCACTGATTTCTTTCTTCAAATTAATATCACCATTTTATAATCACGGGTAATTTCATATCGTTTTTATACTGCAGTTATAAATTTTTCATTACATAATAATTAATAATAGTTAAATAATAAAGTTGGTTTTTGTTCGTCTTGTATAAAAATGATAATATTTCAAGGCATTGTAATTATGTATAATTGATCATTGAACTAAAGTTTAATAAATTTTCCAGTCCCATTTCGTAACATCGAGGAAATTCTACTTAAAAATCTGTGATAAAGTCATTAAACATTTGGTCGTACAATCAATTCTATCGGAAATATATACAATCACGAAATGTTAGAACAACGCACGAAGAATTAGATTTCCCTAAATATCTCGTTTTCCGTTGATTTTAAAGCAAAAAAGATTCAATTAAAAATTAAAGAGAACAAAAGTATCTAAAAAAAAGTACCTAGACATTTCATCGTGCAATGTATACTTTCAGAGCTATGGCTTCATGAAAAGTCGAAAAACTTTATCTATGGATATCATATTATTAACGTTATTATCGCCTATCGATCGTTTTATTAATTCTGATGATTTATTACATTCCCGTAAAAAAAAAAAAATCATCGTATAAACAAATTTGTAATGACTAATAAAAAAAATATTAATACTTTTTATATCTCTCTCCCTCTCACGTACTCGAACGCACACCGTGCCCGTTCCACGTGTTACAACAATGACCACTTGTGGCGCTGCAGTCGCGCCTCCCCCCCACAAAAGCGTCATTGAGCGAACAGCTGACTCGTGCAGTATGACGTATGATATAGTGTGCAGTGATGGATTTGTAGTACAGCGCAACAATGCACCAGCCTTGGAAAAATCATCGATAAAACCATCACGAGTTCCATGTGATAAGACAACAGTATGCAACCGTGACGAATAAGCACACGCAAGTACCGTGAACATGTTGACAACAAAAACTCGAAGAACTTTTCGACTCTGATTTCTCTTTTTTAACCTTAAATAAAAAACCCTCAGAGATGATATATGTATTCAGTATAGTGTTGTGTTGTCTTACGTCGAGAGCATTTGCATCGATGCCCCGCGAGCGTTGTTACTCTGACATCTGTCACAACAAAGTAAGTCCGTCACTATGAAATTTTGCACTTTTTAATAACCAATAAAAAAAACATTCAATTTTTTTAGGTTATATTCATGCGAATGATAGAGTGGATATTCGTACAGAAATTGAACGAATTAATGTATATATTATAAATATCCGAATTAACAAACTTGTATTTAAATTTTTCCATGTACGAAAGCCTTGGGCCCTCCTAAACCCTTTTTATCTCCAACACCATGAGGTGACACCTATAATTATGTTTAATGTAATTTGTTTGGTTACTTCATTTCATAATCAACCAAGGTAGATTTGGATGAATAATAGTGATAATAATAATAATAATAATAATAATTCATTTATTATGTTCTTGGGACCTTTTACACACCAATGACCAATACATGTATACATAGCAAAATAAAAAAAAGCAAAAATGCACAAGTAAAACGAAAATAAGAATAAAGAAATAAAGTAGACAGTAAAAAAAAACGGGTTAATGGGTTCGCTAACGTCCTGAGAGCTACCAAAAGAAAATCTAAGCCTCAGAATTCGTGAGCCAGGTCATCGACCTGGATTTAAAAATCAGGCTCGACTAAGATAGAAGCTTAATTTCCATTACGATGAAAAATTGTTCCTGAATTTGATAAATTGTTAGCTAATTAATATGCTCTGATTCGATCGGTTTCCGGATTAGTAGCCACAAATTTTAATATCCGAGACAAAATCTTTTGTTTCATTTTGTCTAAAATTTTGCTTCTCTCTTGCAGACAACAGATCTCAAAAATTCCGTACCTCAGTGTCTTCTCACATCGATTCAACGTGGTAAAGGTAAGTTAATGTCAAAGATTTCATAATGATTTGAGTATTTTTTTGTTTTTTTTTTCGGTACGTAAACATTTTGCAGATTGCGTTAATCTGAGATTCGAAAATTTGGGCCAAACGCCATTGATTGGCGAATCATTGGGAAAATTTCGACTGTCCGCTTATGTGAAAGACTTTGGTGAATTTCGGGGTAGAACGACAGCTTTTAATCTGTCCATCAGTGAGATAAAATTTGATCGTAAGTTTGAGACAAATGGGGAGAAATGTGAGAAATAAAATTGAATCAGCTGGTTGTCTTTTTCATCGAAATAGGTTTCTTCATTAGCGTTAAGGAGGTTTCAGCGAGTAGGCGATTTGTCGAATTAGATATAAATTTTGGATATGCTGTAAGAAAACATTAAAATCTTGATGCGGGCAGAATTTAAAACAAATTGATCGTTTAGTTTCTCAGATATTCCTCAGATATCCTGCTGGATCGCTTGCTGGTTTATCGTGCTGTGCTGGCTGGGCCACACGGAGTCAAGCGGGCTGCGCTGCAGGCTCGGCTTCAGGCGGAGCACACTGCTCTGCTGGGCAACAGGCTCATTTTGCTATTTAAACAAAGATGGACGCCAAAAATGAAAAAAATGCACCGCGTGCCAACCTGTAGACACACTTGAATCGCAGGTCAGCATGAAAACATGCAGAGAAAATAGCACATGGTCATTTACCGAAATCCTGCAAGGCAGCTTGCACCAGCGCCAGGAGTGGCGTCACTTTCAAGCACAGTTCTCGGCTCAGCTGCCATCACAGCTCCAAGCAAACTATCCAGCAGGAAAATATGCACGTTGTGTGCCGGGCTTTGTTTAATATTATTAGCTGTATATGGATGGCCTATGACTTTTCAGCATACAAAGAGTTCTTACAGAAAATTGGATAATCGTATGTGGCTAAAAAATCAATCCGCGAAAAAAAGAAGTTTTCAAAAGGATAATGTTCAAATTTGTAAACGATTCACTGTCTAGTTTTTGAGATATAAATAAAAAAATGAATTTAGCGCATGAAACTCTCGGGTTGCCGAACACTCTCCGCTCGTCGTCCCGCGTTGCATGCGGCCCATTCCCACCATTATGCCGCGCCAGAAGCCTCCTTAAGGGCTAGCACTGAAAAAGGAAGAGCCAAAAAATATTGGCCAGTGGAAAACCCTCAGCGGATAAACAAAACTCAATAATTCGATGAAAAAGTTTGTAATCAGCAATTTTCGAATGACTTCTCATGCACTCTATTTTCATATTAGGGCTGATAACTCGATATCAAGATGCAGCCAACGACAGAAACGCCGCATGTCGTGAGATCGAGATATTTGGAAGAAATTATGAAATCTTATTTCCCGAATTATTCGTATCTTGTCCCTTTGCCGATGAAGCATTCGAGGCGGTTCCTTATCGCTTGGAGTATTTAGCTGTTGGCAAGAGCTTCGAGTATAGCAGAAAATTAATATTTATCGTTCCAAGACATATGTCGATAGGTGGGTCTTTGGTAATTCATCGTTGGACTTAATTTTTCTCCTGAGATTCTACAGATTTGTATATCATTATAATTTTAGACAAAGAGACAAATGACGTTAGAACGTATAAACCATTTTTGTACGTCGATGTTTCCAAAATCGCTATTCTCTCGTTGCACGTTCAGCCAGTACCACAGGAATTTAATGTCACTTCGTACAAAGTATGGCTGATAAATAATGATACGAACAGTGCATTTAGCTTGGAGCTAAAATTTAACGAAGAAGATGAAATTCAGCATAATTTCTCAGTTGTCGAGGGCGTTCATTATTTCAAAGTTGCAGCTGTGCATCCACTTTGCGGTGAATATGGCTGCCCCAATAGCACATCACCAGCTATAAGCACAAGTACGACGTAATTTCTGTTGATCCCTAAATTACGAATCATTCGCAC
Source organism: Dyspetes luteomarginatus (assembly GCA_963669185.1). NCBI lineage: Eukaryota > Metazoa > Arthropoda > Insecta > Hymenoptera > Ichneumonidae > Dyspetes > Dyspetes luteomarginatus. The sequence goes on along the minus strand of OY769909.1, from coordinate 8,454,433 downwards.
CGGATTAAATTATCATGATTTGTTTTTCTTCTTCAAAGAACAACCGACCCGTCGATTACTCGTTATGATAATCAGCGTTGTTTGGATACCACCTGTGATATTGTACTCGATGTATCACGCATACAAATTATACAAAAAGACTGTACTTGCCAAACGACATCGCAGAAGAATGAATTGCCTTTTGGTATATTCACCTACGCACGGAGCTCATGTACATGTGATGGAAAAATTAGCTCTGTACATGAGAAGTTGTGACATAAATGCAATGATCGATATGCTCGACATACCCGAAACTACGAATAAGGTAAAATTGCAAATGGCATTGGGAGGGGCGGGAGGGGGAGAAAAGTCAGGCGTGTTAGTTGAAATCATAAGTGATGCTTTACAAATAAATGTAATATAAAATTTCAAGTTGTCTTTATACAATTTGAAGTATTAGATGAAATAATCGGTAATAATCGGTAAAAATAAAAAAATAAAGCAGTAAAAAATTATCGTGGAGCTTAGATCGCTATTCAGCACAGAAATGGTCATGATCGATCTTTTATGGCAAATCTTTAATGCAGGATCCTGGACTTTGGTGCAACTCGGCGTTTCAAGATGCCGACGTAATCGTAGTCGCAACGTCTCCGCTACCTAGTGACGTAGACGTACCCGTGATTTATCGCAATATGGACAATCACGCTTTGCGCCTGCTAAAAGAGAATTATTCACGACGAAACAAAAGATACTTCGTCGTACAATTTCCATACTGCCAAGCTAACGATTTGCCCGAAGAAGCGAGACTCTTTAGGCGTTTCGAAATGCCTCAAGAGCTCGACAAGCTCGTTAGAAATATTTACGCCGTTGACAGAGTTCGTTTCTTCGGTGTGTCAAGCAAAGAATTCACCGATGCTATTAAATACGCATCATCTCAAATACCCCGAAGAAAATTTAGCGATACAAAAATTCTTAATGAGACTGGTGAGTTTATATATATAAAAAAACAATATCAAATGAATTTTGTCACACAATCATAATGGTAATTTTTGATTATTTTTTTCAGATCACAATATTCAACCGCACTTTTCGGACGGCCTCTTGCGGCCGGAAATGAAACGGAAAACAGTGAAAGTGGAACACGAGAAAAATGAAATGCAGGACGTGCACGATGAGAAGGAGAGGAGTTGCCATTATTTTTCGACCAAGATAGACGAGCTCAATTTACTCGGTGACAACGGCGAGGGTGAAACTTTCATTTACACCACACCGAAAAACGCCACCGATTTCCGTATCGACCATTTGAACTTGTAGAAGAAAAAAAAAAGAAGGAAATAATCGATTCGACTACGGATTGTCGTATTTTTTATCACAATATTTTTATACCATATAATTAACACCGGAATGAAATAAATATTGAAGAGGCTCGGCGAGATTCTTATGCCAAGATAAATTTCTATAAATTCTCAGCTCGCGCGAGTCCCTTCATTGAAACGTTATTAAAGGAAGAGTATTTATTGCAATTTTTTATCTTCGCTGTGTTTTTGTGCTATTCAAAAATAACGCAGTCAAATATTTCGGTGCATTGCGTTATTTTTTCAAATATATTATGTTGCTAGTTTTTTTGTTGTTTGGGATGCCCAAACGTGCCATTACTGCAGCCGAGCGATACTCACGTGTCGAGTTCATGAACCATCTTCCTTTTGAAGGCGGGCTGATCTTCGGTTTGCGTTCAATCCAGCCTCTGTGCAATCCGCCATGTCCAATTCTCTGCCCAAGTGGGTTTTACTCACGTCAACCGCTCTTTTCCGTCTTTTTACCTTCCACGTCGATCTACGACTGTAGCCCTTCGCTTCCCCGTATCTTGTATCGAACGACGGAATATTCTTCGCGAGAGTTTCTTTCTACGCATGAAGGCATAAAATCCAATTGTCTCCTCCTCCCGCCAGAACTTTTTCCAATGCGTTGGAAATTTGCATTCAACGTTGAGAAAAAAATAGCATAACATCTAGCATAGCTGACGTAATACATAGGACTGTATTATCACGGGATGTGACGCAGATATGAGAGGTGAATAAATTGTACAATTCCACAAGAAACATAGAGTATATATTGATATATACATTGGTATATATATGAGGAAGCATAAATTGTACAATTCCACAAGAAACATAGAGTATATATTGATATATACATTGGTATATATATGAGGAAGCGTTTAAGAAAATTGTACCATCTCTGCAGACATTGTCTTGTCTGTGGAAAAAAGTAAAAAAGGAATAATACAAATAACCGGCCCAAATTAAAGTTAATGATATTACATTGCCTACGAAAAACTTTCCAGAGCGTGTGTTTTGGATAGAAGTGGGACAATTACTGATTCCCTTTGCACTGATTACAAGTCGCAATAAAATGAAACATTGTGTATGAAGGAGTCTTTCTTCCCTATCGTTTTCACCCGCTTTGAATACGTTCATCGAATGCTTTCATCCTGAGATTCTTTATTCATGTCTCGTGTGTTGAATCAGCGCATTATGATTTATACGTTTGTGCTCTTTCATTTGTCTACGTATGTAAAATGTTAGACTATGGTATTCCCTGACTGCGGCGCGTCATATAGGGCGCGAGGAAAAATGGCAGGTGTAGAATCTGGCGCCCGAGCAATTTCGAACGCGTATAAAGTAGTTTATTCACTCCATGCTTCATACGCTAATGATATTTCAAACGTTCCAAGACGTAACTTACGGTTAGGGGAAAAAATAAAGGGTTGAGATGCAGGAAGTCCTTAATGCTAGGAAATCACGTTCCACTTATAACGCAATTTTGGGATATCGATTTGTAAAATTCAATGTCCGAGTACCGGAGGACTCTGCACCCTTCGAGCTCACAGCAGTATAAAGTCAACTTCCGAGACGATGAGTACAACGCAAAAGAATACGATCGATTCGCACAGAAAAGTTTTAGACGGGTGCGTTTTAGCTCTGAGGTAAAAAAATATAGAGTGGCAAAAAATCGCTACAAGCTTACTGGAATTATTTCTTATTTTCTTTTTTTCATTTGATTTAATCTGCGTATATAATTGCAGATATTTCGGTCTATGGGCTCTGCATCGCGATTCATCGGCAGTGTTGAAGATCCTTTACGGCTTTTACAATAAACTAGTTCTTGCAATTTTGTGCACATTCATGGGTGCTCTCGCGGCTGATCTCGTAGCAAGTTACGGAGATCTGGCAATCGTGACGGACGACGGTTGTTTTCTCGCCGCAACATTCATCGTACTCTTCAAGATTTTCAACTTTCATTTAAATCGTGAGAGAATTGAAAAATTGATCGATGCGGTTCATGGACCTGTCCAGACACTGCGATGCTCATCCGGTGAGGAGGAACAAAATTCTCAATGAGATGCGAACATTTTTCATTTGTCATACTTTTAACTGAACTTGAAAATGATTTTTTAAAGGGTGAGAACACTGTAACGGCCTGAAAAGTTGGGATATTTTGGCATTTTTTTTTTCAATCGAACAGGGCATATAAATTAGTTTTTTGATTATTACGGTTAAAGAACATGCTTTGGAGAATGTCTAAAAAATATTTTTAGCCAAATTCATCTGTCTATTTTTGGTCTATTTTTGGTATTCTAATGTTTCCCCCCTTAATATAGTGAAACTTGAGATTTATTATTATGATTTGTAGTGATTGAGTCGAGCCAAATTTTGACAATCGTTCTCAAACCACTGAATAAATACAATACTTGAACTAATTTTGCACTAACATCCGGATCACTTGTTTGTTTATCTCATCCAGATCCAGCCGTTGTGACTCTCATTGAAAATGGCGTCTTTGTCGAAAAAATTCTCCAATATTCTTTGTTCGGCGCTGGAAGTTTTATCGTAGTTTCCATCTTCTTGTCCGTTCCAACGGAAAGTCGATCACTGCCGATTCGTACCAAGTATCCGTTTGACACAACGTCACAACCGATGTACACATTCGCATTTTTCATTGAAGCATTTGCAGTAACGACTGCAATGAGCAGCATTCTGGCAATGGACGCTATCGTTATAGGTTTCTGCAGATTCACAAACGTTCAGCTTAAAGTTCTACGATCAAATTACGAGAATTGTCAAAGTTCGTCAAGTTCACGTGGTTATCTAGTATCTCCACAGGGCATTGGAGCAAAAAAAATCTTCGAAGTAGATAAAGATTCTAATAAGATCCGTTGCTTTGTGCCGTTCAATGAAAAAGAGGTCGACGAAGTTGACGATGATTTTGCAAAGCGTTTTCAAACTTGTATCAAGCATCATCAACGCCTGATTGGAATCATCGATGAGATAAACAAACTATTCAGCTCAAGTATGTTCAGTCAAGTGTGCGTCAGTAGTACTATAATTTGTCTCGCTGGATTTCAATCTGTACTCGTGAGTAAATTAGATCTAAGCCACTTGCTATTTGGTATTGATTTTGTATCACGACTATTACTGTAAACTACCCCACGATTTTCATTAATGGTTATCGAGTCCCCAATCAGCTGACGCTGAGAATTGCAAACCAATCGCGTCGTGCTACTGGGCATAATTTAATCATCATGATAGCCAAATGGAAAATGGCTTTATTCACCTTTTGTTGCACATGAGAATTATTTTACATTCTGGGCCCGTAGGGAACCAACGGGACCAAAGATATAATGAAATTTGTCATTCTTCTTGGCGCTACTTTTGGACATCTTTTCTACTGGTGCTGGGTTGGCAACAATATCATTTACCAGGTTAGTAGATAGATAGACAAAGGGATTTCCGGGTAATCCAGATTCCCTCTTGATTTTTATCGATGTCGCGGGATTTTTCGAGAACCTGCTCTAGAGCCTTCTACAGATGATATCAGCGATAAAAATCGAGAGCAATTCTGGATTATTTAGAATTCGACTTGTCTATCCACCGAGATTAGTCAGACTAATCGGCCCTGCTTCGAAAATCCCATTATCACTAATTGAATGAAGAAAAACTCACATTGAAACAGCGATTAGTTTTCATTGTGATATCTGGTAATTTATAACAGTAACGATTCCCTGGCGATTTCCTAAGCAGGCCAGCACTTTGGAAATGTTTATGGTTTTTGCGTTGATCTTTTTGTATCACAGAGCGATTGTCTGGCTACGGGTCAATGGTTCTCTGGCTGGGAAGATGAGAAAAATTTGTCCGACGTGGCTGCAATGATGATCGTCTCGTTGATTCGTACAAGACGAAAAACAGAGCTAACCGCGGGAAGTTTCTACACCGTCTCCATGGAGACTTTTCTCGCGGTCAGACTATTAACGACTTTTTCATTACTCACACATATACAATATCAATTGAGAACTTTGAATTTAAAAGCAAAGAATCTGTAATGTATTCAGATAGTGCGAGGCTCTTACTCATTCTACGCTGTTTTAACAACTGTTAACGATGAGGACGAGTGATTTATTCCACGGAAAGATATGTTTGTCAGCTATAATATGGACTATAAACTAATGCATGGAAATGGATTAAGAATCGAACCATAGCTCGTCTAATCTTCAATATACACATATATATACGAAAGAATTTTGAGTTGAATCTTTCCATGACAAACGAATGGGTTATTAGATTGAAAAGAAAGAAACTTGCGCACCGTAAAACCAACGAAATTGATCTATTTGGAATCAGCAGAGAGTTTTGGGGTGAATTTTGTTTATTTCAACTGTGAAAAACGTTCTGAAAGTATTAAACGTACCCGCTCCCCTTCGGACCCCTCTGAAAATGGTTATTTCTACCCATTTGAAACCAATTAGTGATATTTGGACGTTCTCTAGATATGACGCATGATTTCTTCGACTTGTATCCGTTTCTCGTTTCATTGGCGCCAACGCCTGAATATTTATCACCACTTCCACCATTTCCATTGTCACTCATCACCCATGCGAAAGAAAACCAGCCCACAAAATCCACTGCGCAACACGAACTCGTTCCAAGTCAGTTCAATAGAAAATATAAACGGAATCTAATCATTCTATATTCATTTCGTTAAAGTCAACGAATTATTCGATGGCCAAGAATATGGAGAATACGCTTTCTGTGGGCGTCTGAATTTTTATTCACACTATTTCGTGATAATGTAAATATAAAATTGCGCTTGTCGTTGAGACGTAAATGTGCTCAGCAAACGCACATGACATCATCTGAGTGAAAGATACTTTGTCGTAAAATTTTTGGTACTACCGATCGAACGATTTGCATGAAGATATATGAGACTCTTTGGACGTTCTGAGATGCCTCAAGAGCTAGAGAAGCTTGACAAGCTCGTTAAAAACATTTATGCCGCTGATAGAGTTCGTTTCTTCGTCATAGCAAGCAAAGAATTCATTGATACTATAAAATAGACAACATTCGAAATACCGGGAAGAAAATTTAGCTGGCTAAAAATTCCCAATTATATTTATTGTGAGTTTCTAAAAAAAAAATCAAACCAATTTTGCAACAGAATCATCATGCTGTAACTTTTATACAATTTTTTTCATCTCTTGCTGCCCGAGATCAAACAGAAAACAGCGAAAGTGAAACACGACTATAGAATGAAATGAAGGACGTTCACAATGAGAAAGATAGTTGCCGTTATTTTTCAACCAAGATAGACGAGCCTAATTTCCCTCAGTCGCAACGACGCAGGCTATAGGTACTTTTATTCACACTACGCCGAAAAGCATCACCGATTTCCAATATATATACCGATCGGTCGATTTTATCGATCATTTGAATTTGAAGAAGAAATAAAAGAAAAAATCAATTCAACTACAAATTGCCGTTTTTTTTTATCACAATATTTTTGTACCACGTAATTGGCACCGAACTGAAATAAATATTGAAAAAACAAAGAAATTTTACCACTTTTTAGTTTGGACGAGTCCCTTCATTGACATATTATCAAAGGAAGAGTATTTCTTGCCATTTTTTATCGTCACTATGTTTGTGCTATCCACAAATGACATACGGTCGAATAGCCCATTGCATTATTTTCTCAAATATATTTTGTTGCTAGTTTTTTTGTTTGGGATGCCCAAATGTGCCATCATTGCAGCCGAGCGATACTCACGTGTCAAGTTGGTCCATCTTTCTTTTGGAGGGGGGCTGATGTTCTGTTTGCGTTCAATCCAGCCTCTGTGCAATCCGCCATGTCCAATTCTCTGCCCAAATGGGTTTTACTCACGTAAACCACTCTTTTCCGTCTTTTCACCTGCCACGTCAATCTACGACTGCAGCCCTTCGCTTCCCCGTATCTTGTATCGAACGACGGAATATTCTTCGCGAGAGTTTCTTTCTACGCAAGAAGGCATAAAATCCGATTGTCTCCTCCTCCTGCCAGAACTTTTTCCAATGCGTTGGAAATTTGCATTCAACGCTGAGAAAAAAATAGCATAAAATCTAGCATAGCTGACGTAATACATAGGACTGTATTATCACGGGATGTGACGCAGATATGAGAGGTGAGAAAATTGTACAATTCGACAAAAAACATAGAGTATACATTGCGAAAAGAGTGAGGAAGCGTTTAAGAAAATTGTACCATCTCTGCAGACATTGTCTTGTCTGTGGAAAAAAGTAAAAAAGGAATAATAAAAATAAGCGTCCCAAATTAAAGTTAATGATATTACATTGCCTACGAAAAACTGTACAGAGCGTGTGTTCTGGATAGAAGTGGGTAAATGACTGATTGCATGGTTCGCCCTTTCGCACTGATTACATGCTGCAACAAAATGAACCATTGTGTAGGAACGAGTCTTTCTTCCCTATCGTTTTCACCCGCTTTGAATACGTTCATCGAATGCTTTCATCCTGAGATTTTTTATTCATGTCTCGTGTGTTGAATCAGCGCATTATGATTTATACGTTTGTGCTCTTTCATTTGTCTACACATGTAAAAATTTAGACTATGGTATTCGCTGACTGCGGCGCGCCATTGGGCGCGAGGGAAAATGGCAGGTGTAGAATCTGGCGCGCGAGCAATTTCGAACGCGTATAAAGTAGTTTATTCACTCCATGCTTCATACGCTGATGATATTTCAAACGTTCCAAGACGTAAGTTACGGTTAGGGGAAAAAATAAAGGGTTGAGATGCAGGAAGTCCTTAATGCTAGGAAATCACGTTCCACTTATAACGCAATTTTGAGATATCGATTTGTAAAATTCAATGTCCGAGTACCGGAGGACTCTGCACCCTTCGGGCTCACAGCAGTATCAAGTCAACTTCCGCGACGATGAGTACAACGCAGAAGAATACGATCGATTCGCACAGAACAGTTGTAGACGCGTGCGTTGTAGCTCTGAGGTAAAAAAATATAGAGTGGCAAAAAATTGCTACAAGCTTACTGGAATTATTCCTTATTTTCCTTTTTTTCATTTGATTTAATCTGCGTATATTATCGCAGATATTTCGGGCTATGGGCTCTGCATACCGATTCATCGGCAGTGCTGAAGATCCTTTACGCCTTCTACAATAAAATAATTCTTGCAATTTTGTGCACCTTCATCGGTGCCCTCGCGGCTGATCTTGTAGCAAGTTACGAAGACTTGGTAATACTGACGGACGACGGTTGTTTTCTCGTTGCGATATCCGTCGTAGTCTTCAAGATCTTCAACTTTCAGCTAAATCGTGGGAGAATACAAAATTTGATTGATGCCGTTCATGACCCTGTCGAGATGCTGCGATGCTCATCCGGTGAGGGGAAAAAGAAATTCTCAATAGGATGCGATTTTTTTTTTTTTGGTTATTACGGTTAACGAACATCAACAAAAAAAACTTTAGAAAATTCAGTTTTTCAATATATAACGAAATGATTGAGCGCTAAAAAAAATGTGAATTTTTACGTTAAAATTGAGTGGGATTTTTAATAATAAATCATTAAAAAATCAAGGAGGCCTTAAATAAAAAGTTCATCCGTTCTGTAAAAGAGACTACTTTTTGGTACATGAAAATGGGTTGCCACGCGATTGAAAAATATCGTTTAAAAAAAAACCCCTTTAATGTTTGTTCCAGAGCCCTTATATCTGCCACTCAGCGCGTTCGTACGCTGTAAGCACCGTTTTATGAAAAATTATATGACTCCGTCAATTTCACGACTTTTCCAGATTTATTATTATGTTTTTCCTATTGATAGAATCGAGCTAAATTGGGAGTATCATTATCAAACACCTGAAAGAATAATACAGCATTCCGATTAATTTTACACTATACCGTCCGATCACTCCTTATTTTTTTTTTTTCCATGCAGATCCAGCTGTTGTGAATCTTGTTGAGAGTGTCGTCCTTCTCGAAAAAATCCTCCATTATTCTTTCTCGGGTGCTGGAAGTTTTCTCGTAGTTGCCATTTTCCTGTCCATTCCAACGGATAGTCGATCACTGCCGATTCGTACCAAGTATCCGTTTGATGCAACGATACAACCGATGTACACATTCGCCTTTTTCATTGAGGCATTTTCAGTAACAATCGCAATGGGCAGCATTCTGGCAATGGACGCGATCGTTTTAGGTTTCTGCAGATTCATAAATTTGCAGCTTCAAGTTCTAGCATCAAATTACGCGAATTGTCAAAGATCGTCAAGTTCACGTGGCTATCTAAAATCTCCGAAGGACGCTGCAGCAAAGAAATTGTCCAAAGTAGATAAAGACTCTAAGATCCGTTGCTTTGTGCCATTCAATGCCAAGGAGGTCGACGAAATTGATGATGGTTATGTCAAGCGATTCGAAACTTGCATCAGGCATCATCAACGCCTACTCGAAATGATCGATGAGATGAACGAGCTATTTAGCTCAAGTATGTTCGGTCAAGTATGTGCCAGTAGTGCTATAATTTGCCTCACTGGATTTCAATCTGCACTCGTGAGTAAATTCGACCTAAGCCACTTTCCATTTGATATTGGTTGCATTATGACTATTACTGTAAACGACCCTACGATTTTTATTGGTTATCAAGTCCCCCTACTAGATGACGCCGACAATAGCAAATCAATGGGCGTGCTGCTAGGCATAATTTAATCATCATAATAGCCAAATGGAAAGCGGCCTCATATTTATCTTTTTTTCCACATGAGAATTATTTTCCACTCGGGGCCCGTAGGGAACGAATGGGACCGAAGATATAATGAAATTTATGCTTCTTCTTGGCGTTACTTTTGGACATCTTTTCTACTGGTGCTGGATTGGCAACAATATGATGTATCAGGTTAATAGATAGACAAGGGAATTTCTGGACAATCCAGACTCCCTCTTGATTTTTATCGATGACAGTTGACGGTATTTTTCGAGAACCTTCTACAGCTTTCTAGAAGGATGATTTCGTGGCTTAGGAATTTAATGATGTTAATTTTTGTTCAGTAATTCTTTTTGTTTTTTCGTCTTCTGTGAATTCTTTACAGCACGTTAAATTCTAGGACTTTGTAACTGCCTAAATTTCTGCGTTTCGGAGTAATTTACGCGCTAAACATTTACCATAAGTCCTTGAAAATACAAAAACAATTCCTCAAAAAAAAAAAAACAAACAAAAAAAACCGGTAACATGTGACGTCATTATATTCCCACAAACAATTTGGCGAAATCCAATCGGTGAACAATTTCTAGAAATACATGCAATAAGTAATACGCAGAAATTTACGCAGTAAATAATCGCCAGAAGTGCTAGTGAAAAAATAAAAAATAATTCTTGCAAAAAAAAAAGAACAACCCATGAGGGCATGACATTCTCGAGTGATGACATCGTCCTTCTAAAAGGTTTTAGATGGTTCTCGAAGGATGATGTCAGCTATAAAAACCGAGGGTAATTCTGGATTATCTAGAATTCGACTTGTCTATCCACCGAGATTAGTTAGACTATTCTGCCCTGCTTGGAAAATCCCATTATCACCAATTGAATGAAGAAAAACTCACATTGAAGCACCGATCACTTTTCATTGTGATATCTGGCCATTTATAACAGTAACGATTTCCTGGCGATTTCCTAAGCAGGCCAGCACTTTGGAAATGTTTATGGATTTTGCGTGGATCTTTTTTTATCACAGAGCGATTGTCTGGCTACGGGTCAATGGTTCTCTGGCTGGGAAGAAGAGAAAAATTTGTCCGACGTGGCTGCATTGATGATCGTCTCGTTAATTCGTACAAGACAAACAGCGGCGCTAACCGTGGGAAGTTTTTACACCGTCTCCATGGAGACTTTTCTCACGGTCAGACTATTAACGCCACTTTTTCATTACTCACACATATACAATATCAATTGACAACTTTGAATTTAAAAGCATCGAATCTATAATGTGTTCAGATAGTGCGAGGCTCGTACTCATTCTACGCTGTTTTAACAACTGTTAACGATGAGGACGAGTGATGACATTGAGGCTATTCAACGCGAAGAGATTTTTGTCGGATATATATGGACTATAAATTGATGCATTAAAATGGATTAAGAATTGAACGGTGTAGTAAATGATCGCCAATACAAATACACGTTGAAAAAGAATTTTGAGTTGGATCTCCGCATTAGAAAATGATGAGTTATTATAATAAAAAAAAAAGAATCTTGCACATGATGAAAACAATGAAATTTATATATTTGAAGTCAGCCAAGAGCGATTGGGGTTAAATTTGTTTATTTCAACCTTGAAATGGGTTCTAAAAGTATTCAAGGCCAAAGTCTCTCACCCCAAAAGTGGTAATTTCTATCGATTTGAAGTCAATTGATGATATTTGAACGCATTTTAATTCGGACGACGACTGTCCATCAACGCATGATATTTTCCACTTGCGGTGATTTCTCGTATCTTCGGAGCTAGCGTCGTCATATTTATCCCCACCGCTACCATTTGAATTTTTATCAAAACTCACCCATGGGAAAGGTAACTGACCTTCAAAATGCTCTCCATGATTTCCGTGATACGACCATGTTCCAAGTCAGTTCAAACGGCACCACCCTTATTCGTTTCATTATATACAGTGTACAATTTAGCTATAATGAAAGAATCATCTCGATCCTCTCAAGGGGATGAGGAAGGTCATAAAACTTACTTCTGCGCTATGTGATATATTAATGACGCGAAATTGATAAAAAAATGACCACACTATTTGGCCATGATCATCATCATTATGACGAAAATGTGCGTAAGAACACGTGCATGACGTTATCTAGGCAACTGTACTTTTGACAGTTTGTTAATATTTCCCGCGTACTTTAAACATTTAACGTAAAAATATTCTCTATTACTTTGTCAAGAACCACAGCGGCATTTTGACAATTCCAGTCACAATTCCTAAGTAATTAAAAAAATATATATATTGTCACTCTCATTATTGGGGCGTTCATCCACGTTTTACTTTGATTGAGCTGTTCCAATGGGGTTATTTTTTAAAATAATAAATGGCGTTGAACTGCAGTTCCCATGGTTCCCAGCTGACATTGTACATTTGCCCAACAGATCTAGTTGCAAATCTGCATCATAGCGCACCTTCATATTTATATCATGGTATTTGGCATCCTTAAATGCATCAATAATTTTTTTCTTTCTTTTTTTCTTTCAAGTCAACAGATTACATTTTTTTTTTAGTACATCAAGATATCGGGAAATACATACGTAATTTTTTTAAATAGCAAAACAACGCGGGAGTTTTGCGAGTAATGAAATATTTATGCGTAGATTAAAAATAGTGTCTCGGTTAATAGTTTCAAGCACTTTTTTTAACTTTTTCATTTTTAATATAAGATTTTCAAGGCTTTCTTGATGTTAATATGTTTTTTACTCAATACGCAAAGCCAATTTTAGGACTGAAGGAAAAGTTTCACCGCCACACTCACACGATAATCTATCAAATATTTCACTCGCTTATTCTCGAGATTAAGGAAATCGATGGGTCACGAAAAAAGTCCCCTGTTTCATCTTTGAAAAGTTAGCACTTTATTATATTACAGTTAATTTTTAAAAGCTGAATGTTAAATGGCACTTTATCGGGCCCAAATTGCATTACAATTGCACGATGAAATTATTGTTTGTATTTCCACCTTTTTGTTGGTTTTTTTATACACTTCTTTTTTTAATATACTTAATCTATCGTATAATAAATAGCGTCGACTAATGGAATGTTTTATTATTCTATACATTTAAAATACAAAAGATTACGTTACTCTTCGTGTTAGGTACGGAAACGCAGTCTTTCACTTTCGATAATGGTTTTTCTTTTCTTCAAACCAGCAACAAATGGCCTAAAATTCTATCGTATAGAAATGTGTGTGTGTGTGTGTGTGTGTGTGTGTGTGTGTGTGTGTGTGTGTTTGTACCTGTGTGCAATTGAAGTTCTTGTGAATTATACAGATCTAACGAAAATACACTTAATAGGAAGCATAAACCGGTGCGATAGGAGCTCGCAAAAAATGAACAAAACGGGTATTAAAAATTCAACGAGAAAGTTATATATGTATATAATAATAATAATAATAATAATAATAATGACAATAATAACTGTTGACGTAGATTAGCATTCACGATTTTTTCGTTCGTAATTAAATTGTACACCCTCCAACTGTATTTGTAATTATTAACCATTACACGTAATTTTAAGTACATAACGGTATTAAATACATAAAAATATGTTTGAGGTTATTTTTTGGTTACTTAATTTTTGTAAGAATCTTAACCCGCTGGTCTACACCATTTTCTGTCGTCACATTGAAATACACAGTGGCGTCGGGTCACTAGTGACCCAGGTGTAGACCACAGGGTTAAAAATTTCAAGCCCACTCGTCAATCGAACTTTTAACCGTTTTTTTTTACTTTTGGTCCTTCGGAGCTTGTGCGGAAGTCTCACAAATTAAAATGATTATCGTCAGATTTCTCGCCCCTTTTCACCACACTGTTCATTGATCGACTTGGCATACACAAAAAAAAACATTCATTCAAAAGGATCGTGACATCATCGCGCCTAATTTATTGCCCAAACACTCGCAAATAGTCGGAGTTTTTTCTTACCAAAAAAAATAAATCAGTTGTGGGAAAATTTTGATTCTTGAAATTCCTTTTTTCCACTCATTCTCCGGTCACAAAGACTAGTCTGAATTTTCATGAGACTCTTAAGAAATAAAAGCTAATTATTCTAGAATCAGGTCAATCTGCTCTCTCTCTATCTCTCTCCCTTTTCAAGTTGCCATTTTTATTTTTTCTTCAGGCAATTATTTGATTTGTAATTATTTCGAATTAACGAAAAATTGTCTTATCGCTCGTGTTTATTTTATTTTTCTTAATCACTTTATCACGTTTTTGGGTAAAAGTTTCTTACATGGTTACTCCATTGGGCATTCGATCCTCGTCATTGACACGGTCGACGTTATTGAACAGCAACAGATCATTTTGACCATCTTTATCTGTTTTTTTGCCCGCCATATCGATGTAAGACTGAGGCCTCTCATTGGTCGGTGTCTTGAGATCATTCTCGCTGTTGCTCGTTACACTCGAGTTTCTCAGTTTTATCGGACTCTCGTAATGATTTACGTTAAAGTTTACCGTACGATCATTCACGTAAGCGACCCTTCCGTGTTTAAGTGGCTCCTCTGGAAATGACGCTATTGGATCTTGCCAGAGGGCTTGCAATTTGTCGACGTTGTCACACTTTTGGATGGGCTCCGACGATGGTTTGCTCAGATAGTTAAATGCCTCGCTTCGTATTATGTTGAAGTTGCCACCGATCACAGCCTCGTTACTCGAACCTGTCAAGAAAAAACCAAATAAACTATTTTGGCGATGAGCTCAGCGTCATTCGTGATCAGGGGGAAATTTACAATCGATCAGGATAATAAAAGAAAAAGTAACATTTCATTTCAGGCCCCTTCGGAAATAGAAGCAATTGAGAATTGACGATTTTCAAACGGCCATAATTCTGGTTTGGTTTGACTGATTGATGCTTATACTATGGAGTGTTCCAAAAACGTCAACTCAAACAGACTTAAATAACTCCATCTGTTTTATCCGGATATTTTAATGCGTTTAACTATCAGAGCGCTTGGAAAATTGATAAAAATGTGTCAAATAAAAAATTAGCAAAAATAGACAGCCTAAAGGTTAAAAATTGGTAAAAGTTATTTTATAAATGATAGTCTAATGAAACAAGTGAATAAGAATAATTGCGATGACAATGAGCTCAAGACGGGCATAGAATTTTATCGGCATAGAAATTTATTTATATAAGCCAACTTTTTTTTGGCCAAAATACAATTAATTCCATCAAAGATTATTTTGGCAATTTTTTTTTGGTTTATAAAGTTGAATCAGAAATCGATAATAAAATAGCAAATTCCAATACTTATTAAGATAGTAATTATAGCGAATGAAAACTCACTGGTAGGGCTGTCGAGGGCATGGAGAGAGGCAAAATAAGCCTGATTGTGTACTGTACGAGGGTTTAGATCGAGATACTCGACACCATCCTCGAGCATGCGTTCCCAATGACAGGTGAGTTCCTTAAAGGACGGCCTCATGCCGGCTTCCTCGTGCCAACATGAGACCATTAATTTATATCTGAATCAACAAAAGTGTATATATAAGTATAACTGTCAAGATCGAAGCTCTCAATTTTTCCGCATTTTTAATAGCACTAATCATCAGATTCTGATTATCAAATTTTATCGTTCAGAGTGTGCTCATTTTAAATGTCCAATTATCTAAATAATAATTGTAAATATTGTCAAATTTTGGCAAATATTTTTTATACTTTGGCGTAAATTAATAATAATACAAGTAATAATAATTAATGTTCCTCACAATTGAGTAGAGCAATTTGCCGGTCTTTCCATACGATAGCCAGCCTTTAATAAATTGTAGAGATTGTGAACATCCACACCGGGATAGGGTGATGCCCCGAGGGTCACTAATTCCCACAGTAAAACTCCGAAGCTCCAAACGTCCGATTTGCTCGTGTAAACGTGATCTGCCAGAGACTCTGGTGCCATCCATTTTACGGGAACTGTAATTTTTTTGTGTTGTTTAATAAAAATTAATCGATTGACGTTTCTAGTTTATTTCGTCGAATTGAATGATTCGAAGCTTCCTACGAACCTCGACCCTTGCTTCGCTTCAAGTAAGCATCGTCCTCATAAACATCTCGGGTTAGTCCAAAATCGGAAATCTTGCAAACTTTTCCAGTTGCCAAAAGAACGTTCCGAGCTGCCAAATCTCGATGGACCAACTGAAAAAAAAACAAAAAAAAATCATGAATTCATGAACATATTTACAAAAAATTTGATTAATTATTTGAATAATTAATAAACGACTATGATAAATAGTGAAAGGGATAATTAAAATCTTCATTCATCTTCGTTAGTGAAATATTAATGAGGCATTGAAAGTTTCTCGACGGCGATGAGAATTATAGATTGATGGAAAAGTTTCATGCTTCTATTTAATAAAATACCTTTATGTCAGCAAGATAAGCCATTCCTTTGCTTATTTGCCAAGCGAAGGACAAAATATCTCTCGGACTTATGGCATAATTCGAGAAAGCGTCGTTTGTCTGCAATTCGTCTCGGGCATTTCCCGGCGATGCTGACAGTAATGAGGTCGAACAGGGTGCACGCCCCTCGGATTCCAAGTGACGACTACGTCTCAAATAATTTCTAGGGGCGGAAGAAAAAAGTTGGTTCAAAAGTGGTCGAATTCGCTATAATATTAATAAAATTAATATAATAATATTAATTATATATTAATATAATATTTTATAAAATTTCATATCCAATGAATTGTAAAATTAAATAAATCATCATGTTTAATAAAATATACTATTTATGATATGATAATGTTTTATAAAAAATAATATTGTATGTCAAGCCTCGTTCTCGACATTACACATGTGGTATCGCTACTTTCCAACAAGGTGTAATCACCAAATTCTGAGTAAACTTTTAAACTATAAACGTATCCTTATGATCATTTAATTTCAATGTGGAAAAAAGTCCTAAATTTCTTATTTACATGTAAAAATTTATTTATTTTCCAAGGTTTGTAATCATCTTGAACAAGGCTGGAAGGCCATAACGAAACCACTATTAATCCTTATGCGTTATCCAGCGTCTGAGTAAACTTTTAAACTTTAAACGTATCCTTATGTTCATTTAATTTCAAAGTGGAGAAAAGTCCTAAATTTCATATTTACATGTAAAAATTTATTTATTTTCGAAGGTTTGTAATCATCTTGAAAAAGGCTGGAAGGTCATAACGAAACCAGTATTAATCCTTATGCGTTATCCAGCTTGAATACAAAACATGGACGTTCAGTGAAAAAGGTGAGAATGCATAACCGAACGAATTATCTCGCCACTTATTGTTAGGGAAACCCTTGAGATTTTTATTACGTGAATAAAATAATGGACGGCACGAATTCTCTTCGCACAATAATATCAAATAGCTCACCTCAACGAGCCAAATTCAGCAAATTCGATAATCAGATAGACCGGAGCACCCGGAGAAGTGCAGGCACCCAACAATCTTATGACATTTGGATGTTGAGCCTCCTTGAGCAGCTGATATTCTGACAATAGATCAGTGAGTTCCGAGGCACTCGCGTCCTCTTTTAGAGTCTTAACTGCCACTGTCGTTGGTCCTGGCCATCCGCCTATATCGATAGCTTTTGCACGCAATACTCGACCAAATTCACCCTCGCCAAGTACCTGCTCGATCGTCAATCTCGAACGTGGAAATTCCCACTTTGGATCCGGCTAAGTGAAATAAAAATTAAAAGAATTTCATCTTTTTTGAATTTACGATTAAGTTTCGTTGAAATTTTTTACGATGAAAAGGGACTGCATCAGCTGAATGAAAATTACAAAGAAAATTCTGTATTGAGGAGCCTGCGAACTCTTTTTAATTGCGTCAATTTATTTTGTGCAACGGCCCTGAAAAAATCAATGACGTTATGTTTCGTGGTTTGGTTGAGCGAAGAATTTTACCTCGGTAAAGTGAACAAAATCGATTATTTTCTGGGTTACCACACAACATTCAGTAGAGGGCTATTCGTCTCTCACATACTCAAAACCCTTTTTTACCTTAAGTTGCACACTACGATAAGTGCTGTTACGGCCAAGGGCCAAATAACGAGTCATAATCCTTTTACATATTTCACACGATTTATTCGACGCGTCTCAAGGCGACGAGAAAAAAAAAGAATTTATTCGATTGACATAGAATTTATTTAGATCGAACGAGTTTTATGAAAATTTCATAAAATTTCGTCAATTTGCACACCCAGTTAATTAATTTAATTTGTTATTAAGCATTTTATTTTATTAGAATAAAGTTTTTAAATATTTTGAGTGAAATCAAATTTCAAATTGAATCTCGATCGAACATTCAAATAATATATAGAGAATAAAAAGATTACAAAATTTATCGCTTCAGCTGCTCAGGCTTCTCTCAGTGATGTTACGTAATTTAAAAAATATTTTTTACAGCTGAACTACAGTGAAAACTCCCTTTTGTGCCCACATATTTCTTTGCCATACTAATCGAGGAACTCTGTAACCCCTCCATCGGCTAAATACACTAGCGAACTGTCCCCCGTGATCTTAGGAAAAATTGGGGATAAGTGATATAAGTGAAGGTGGGAGATATTGGCCAATAAATGAGCAGGCACGAACGGAATTTGTATTTCCCGCTGTTTATTCTGAAAAAAAACCTCCATACGTATGGGATATAGTCGAATCTCTTCAATTGAAATAAATATATTTTTTTTCGATATATAAATTGACTTTTAGGTAAATGTCGGTGGAATAGAATGGATCGTGCAGCAACACTCATTAACAAAAGCTCCTCGGGAATATTCCACCTGGTCGTAAAGCAGCAACCCCTTCGACTCGAGACAATTTCCGGAAGGCATTCTCTCTCTCTCTCTCTCTCTCTCTCTCTCTCTTTCACTCTCCTTTCTGTTTCGTTTTTTCTCTCTCTGCTTGAACCCCCGGTAGCACGGAGTGAGTTATGCACTGATCACTATCGCCCCAGACGAGACAACCACCACGAAATAATCGTATACAGTGAATTATCGTTTTCATCCTACCCCTAGGGGATGCGCGAGACTCCTCTATAGATAAATGAAGACGAAAGAAGAAAAAAAACTTACCGGTGAAACTTTCGGCAATAGGAGACTCCTGTTGAGGCCAGTGAAAGAGTCCAGACCGATTAGATGACCATCACCACGATCGAGATAGTCTGAGGGCAAAATTCCTAATCCATTTGTACCATCGACCGATCTGTGCTTGCACTCACGACGTGAACCTTTCGTCGCGGATCTGCAAAATGAAAATACAATTATACGAAATAAATAAAAGGTCGAATGTCGTATCTCAATGGAAATATTTTCGATCACTTTCGTTTCTTGATCTACCATTGTAGTTTATTAAAATTAGGGGATGATAATTTGAAATAAAATTTTGCACAGTGTCTTGGGCCCATGTCTTCATGAGACTAGATTTTTCGTCACTTTTTTTTTTTTTTTACATTTTATGGGACTTTTGCATGATAATTAATTTCAATGAAACGGAATATCTCTCTTGAAAGGAAGTATTTTTGATCAGATTTGTTGCTCGATCTCTCATTGGGCCTCATGAAAAACTAGGAAATTATTGCAGGTGATTTTTTTGAGCTATCGAAGAATTGAAGTAACTTTTGCAAAGTGTTTTCAGGCCATAATTTCTTGATGGGAAGTTTTTATTGCTTTTTTCCAAGACTTTACATTATAGTAAATTTCAATGAGTTAGAGAAAAATATTGTAGGCAAATTTACAAGCTCTTGAAGGGTTAAAACAAGTTTTGCAAAAGGTGGAAGGTCATATATATATGTATATTTTGCAACTTTCACCCTTGTAAAACCGATCGTTATGCACGTTGCATGTCATCGATAAAGATCTCGTCCCTCTTGACGAGCCTGCGTGTCTTGAAGCACATTTTTCACAATGTTCTGTTGCACCGTATCGATCCACGCGGCCGTGAAATCATTTCGAGACCCGGATTGTAAACCCTCGCACTCTTTCACTTCGAAGTTTTTTTACGAACATAATTTTTTTTTCACATGTTCTTCTTTCGTAGAGAGCGCGAGATTTAACGATGGATATAAAAGCAGACTCGTAACTGAACGAGGAAGTATTTTTTTTTTTACGAGGATTTTTTTACCCGAGAACTTCTTTCTCTCACGTGTGCAGGTATAAAATGCAATGATTTCGCTACTTCTGTAGAATTTTTCCGTATGCGTTAGGCACGTGCATAAAATGTGGGAGAAAAAAATTGCTGAATCGTTTCTGTGTAATTGAGGGGAGTCTGGAATAACTGATGTGATATATTTTAGTCGCTGTTATTATGGAATACCAAGCAGATAACAATCTTGAGAAAATTGTACAGATTCAAGGAAAGCAAGAATACTTTTTGCAAAAAAATATGGTAAATCGATTCATGAAAATTATATCTTTCACTATGGAGAATGTCTGGCATGAGACAACGTAATAATTCTATTGAATGATCATTTCAGGATTTACGAAAAAATGTTATAACTTTATCTTCACCATTGCTGATAACATGTTTTAACAAAATGAAAGATTGATTTATAAAAAAGTTTTTCTCTGCCATCATTCCCACTGGAAATAATATGTGGTTTGATTTCTTTTTTTTTTCTTTCATAATAAAAAACTTTTCCACACGTCTCCTGCTTTCGGAGTCAGAGAGCGTAACAATTTATATCCTGATGACCATGCAATTTTTTTTTTCCCTTTACGCAAAATATCGGACTATGTTATCCCAGTAGCCGTGATAGGGGATGATAGCGCGAGGGAAAACAGCAGGTGTCGAATCTCGAGCGAGCAATTTCTAAGCCACGGAGGGCATCGATCCACGCAATGGGCTTAGGGTTCAAACATTTTACTAACGTTTGAGAAAATTATCAACGGACAGGAGAGCGGAGGGGGTTGTAGAAATGCAGAGCCATCTTTAATGCCAGAGAATCGACTTTTGCTTCTAGCGCATTTTTAATGCAATGCATTTCTGAGATTCAGTGTCCGAGTACAGGAGAAATTTGCTCCCTTCGAGTTCGCAGTAGTATCGAGTCAACTTTCGCAACGATAAGTACAATGGATAAGAGTACAATAGTCTCTCACAGACAAATTCTTGAAGCAAATATTTCAGCCCTCAGGTGAAAATATTGAGCACAAGATAAAGCTCGGCAACTTTTCTAGCATAATTTTTTTCGAACTATTTTTTTCCTATATCACAGATATTTCGGTCTTTGGGCTCCGCATCCCGATTCATCGGATCTGTTTAAAGTTTTTTACGCATTTTACAATAAACTCGTGCTCGGACTGATGTGCACATTTGCCGGGACTCTCATTGCCGATCTTTGCCTGAGCTATAGAGACCTGCTGATAGTGACAGACGATGGTTGTTTTCTCGCTGGTATATCGGTCATTATTTTCAAGCTCTTTAATTTCCAGCTACGTCGTGAGAGAATTGAAAAATTGATCTATGCGATTCATGATCCTGTTGAGAACCTGCGATGCTCATCCGGTGAGGAGAAATTCTCTTGGGGAGGGAGATGCAAAAAGTTTTTATCTCTGCGTCTTTCGCACAAATTTCAGAAAAATTATTTTAAGGTCCGTCGAACGGCTCGGTCAACAATTCGTTTCTTCATCAAGCACGGGCAGCCTTTAATTTAAAAATATTTAAATGGCAAAATTCGTCTATAGAAAAAGAGTAGTCAAATAATTAAAAAGTGAGGTTTTCAGTATTCAACTTGTTTCTCCGTCATTATGATGACTTTTGTCGTTTAAATTTCGTCAAATTGAAGCTTAGAAAAAAAATAATTTGGAGTGATATCATACGCAGAGGTGAAAATATTGTTCTAATTGTTGCTCGAAACTGTTTAAAAAAACGAATTATCGAACGGTCAATTCTTGTTATTCAATGCTCGACGGGCGCCTTAAGTAGCAAAATTCAATAGTATTGCCTCAAATTGCGTTATTAACAAGCCCATCTATTCATCGGAAATTAAAATAAATTTTGCACATTTATCCAATCATTTTTTTCCCTAGATCAAGCAGTGGTGACTCTCGTAAAAACTTTTGTTCTCTATGAAAAAGCGACGGTTTATTGTCTCTCGAGTCTGGGAGCTTTTCTCGTTGTAGCTCTGATCTTGTTTGTACCAACGGAGAACGGTTCATTGCCTATTCGTGCCAAGTATCCATTTGATACGACGACACAGCCAATGCATGCAGTTGCATTCATCCTGCAGGCGTCTGCGGTAACCACAGGAATCGTCGCTATCATGGCAATGGATACTATAGTCATAGGTTTCTGCAGATTCACCCAATTGCAGCTTCAAGTTCTTACCTCGAATTACGAGAATTGTCAAAGTTCATTGAGTTCACGTGGTTGGCTGGAAGTTCCAAATGGAAATTTAGCCACAACATTCTTCAGACCCGAGGAAGACTTTGAGATACGTAGCTTTGTGCCATTTGATGCCAAAGAGGCTAACGAGTTTGACGATAATTTTGTAAAGCGTTTCAAAATTTGTGTCAGGCACCATCAACGCCTGATCAACATCGTCGATAAGATCAACGAGCTCTTCAGTTCGAGCATGCTCGTTCAGCTGTGCGCCAGTGCATCGATGATTTGTCTCACGGGATTTCAATCTGTACTTGTGAGTAAATTCGTCCAATTTTCCCATTCAAGAGACTATTTTTTGCACGAGGGGATTAATTCGAATTGCGAGTTTTCAGGGAGCCAAGGAGAGCGCGAATTTGATGAAATTCGCGATTTATCTTGGTGCTGCTTTTTCACAACTTTTGTGCTGGTGCTGGTTCGGCAATAAATTGATCTACCAGGTTAGTCGTTAATTTTGTTGATCGGAATTTTTTTCAACATTTAATTCGCTTTAACATGGTTCTTGTGCCAGAGTGATTCTCTGGCTGCGAGTCAGTGGTTCTCTGGCTGGGAAGAGGAAAGAGATTTTTCTGCGGCTACTGTACTGATGATTATCTCGTTAATTCGTACAAGACGACCAATGGAATTGACCGCAGGAAGTTTCTACACCATGTCCATGGAGACTTTTATCGCTGTGAGACTTTTAACAATGTTTCCATTTAAATTAAGTTTTCAATTTTCAATTTGATATTCAAAGGCGCCGTAATATGTTCAGATACTGCGAGGGTCTTACTCATTCTTCGCTCTTTTAACAACCGTAAATGACGAGGACGAGGGATGACATTGAAATTATTCAACTTTGAAAGATTTTTGTAGACTGTAGCGAATGCGAGTAACGAACTGAATAGTATAGTAGGTGATTTCGTCTCAACGCCAATTAATTTTTAAAAAGTCTAAAAATATATATATATATATATGAGAATTTGAACACCGACTGGAGCTGCGTTTTACCCACTGGGTTTTTTTGCATGATTTTTTGAATATACTAGGCGACGAGAGCGCTTCGCGCACTACAGCTTGTTTCACGATCTGTCAAATTTCGTACATCAAGATGATAACTGAAGTTATTCACAATAGTGATACACCTTTAGCCTTGTACAGCAGCGAATGAGAAAACGAATAAAGCGACAACAATACTTTATCGATTTTAGGCCATGCTTTTCTTTTGATGTAGGATTATTGTTACAACTTACAAAGGAATTCAATTTTTTTAAAGGTGATTATCATTAATCCTACTTCGATACTAATTCTTCAAATCAAATTCTCGATGAACCGAAAAGTTTTCTATTTTTTGAAAAATCACCATAAATCGTAAAAATTTCGATTTACCACATATCGACATTTCTCTAAGCCAAAGCCACGATTAATTCGGCAGATATTTGAGCTGCTACAATTTCTTTCGATTTTTTTAAATTTTATTCATAGGTTTTTCCGACAAAAGTGCGTTCCTATTCACGTACGAGGGCAAAGAATGGACTGATATCTTTGAACCCCCAGAGTGGCTACAAATACGCTGGAAAGGATAGTAATTGGAGGTTGTCTGCAATGTAGGCTGGTGTGTGATACATCTAAATCGCTGTGTTATCACGAAATATTATACGGATACGAATTGTGAATAAATTGCATGATTTCAGCATGATATTTTGTAAGGGGAAACCTGGTAAAACGGTTGAAAAAAATTATAGCTGTACTTGCTGACATAGTCTTGTATGAAAAAAAGTTAATAATAAAATAATTTCGTTAAATTTCAAAAACATTCAATCATTCAATGATGATTGATGCAAAAAAAAAGAAAGTAATCATATTTGTTCAACTGGGAATATGTTTAACTTTAAAAATTTGTGCGAAAGATGCGTTTTTTTATGTAGGGAGAACAGTAAAGATTACAAGTTGCGTAAAAATCATACATTGCGTATAAACTCTTTCTTCACTATAATTTTCACTCACTGGCAAGAGAACCGATTGAATTCTTTCTTTTCTTCGTGGAGTTTTTCTATCCGTCTATCCGTATCTCAAGTATAGTAATTTAGATTCTTATGCCGCTATAATATCGTTTTTCTTAGTGCATAAAATGGCAGACTGCGGGACCCGCTGAACCTGATATCCCCTATTGGACACAAGGGAAAACCGCAGGTGTGGAATCTCGCGGATGCAATTTTATACGCGTGGAGGGGGTGGTTTATTCGCTGCGTATTCTCAGAGCTTCTTACAAGCATTTGAGGAAATCTTCAACGTTCATGGGAAAAAAACGTTCAAGTCCAGGAAGTCACTAATGCCAGGGGATGTCGTTTCTATTGCACTTTTAATGTAAAAAATTCTGCGTTAGAATTTGTGAGTACCGGAGGCCTTTGCACCCTTTGAGTTTGCAGCAGTATCGAGTCAACTTTTACCACGATGAGAACGACGCAGAAGAGTTCAATAGTTTCTCACAGAGAAATTCTGAACGCGAATCTTTTAGCTCTCAGGTGAAAATGTTGAGCATAAAAAAATCTCGGTAACTATTCTCGAATATTTTTTTGTCGAACTATGATTTTTATATCGTAGATATTTTGGTGTTTGGGCTCCACATCAGAATTCATCGTGGCTGCTGAAAGTTCTTTATGGATTTTACAGTAAACTCGTGCTTGGAATGATGTGCACATTTGCTGGTACTCTCGTTGCCGATCTTTGCCTTAGCCTCAATGACCTATTGATCGTGACTGACGATGGTTGTTTTCTCGCTGGTATATCAGTCATTATTTTCAAGCTCTTTAACTTCCATTTACGTCGTGAGAGAATTGAAAAATTGATCGATGCGATTCACGATCCTGTTGAGACATTGCGATGCTCTTCCGGTGAGAGGGGCACACTTTTGAGTCAACATCGAAAAGATTGTTTTTATTTTATTTTATTTTTTCTAGTTCAATAGAATCTACTCAAATTTGGCGGCATTGAGATTGATTTTGCACGACTATCCGATTACTTTATTTCCCAGATCAAGCTGTAGTGACCCTCGTTAAAATTTCCGTCCTTTTCGAAAAAATGGTGGTCTACAGTTTCTCGAGTCTCGGAGCTGTTCTCATTGTAGTTCTGATCTTGTTTGTACCAACGGAAAACGGATCATTGCCTATACGTGCTAAATATCCATTTGATACGACGATACAGCCAATGCACGCGGTTGCATTTATCATTGAGGTATTCGCAGTGACCACAGGAATCGTCACTATCATCGCAATGGATGCTATCGTCATTGGTTTCTGCAGATTCACTCAATTGCAACTTGAAGTTCTTACCTCGAATTACGAGAATTGTCAAAGTTCATTGAGTTCACGTGGTTGGTTGGAAGTGCCAAATGGAAATTTAACTACAACATTCTTCAGACCCGAGGATGACTTTGATATACGTAGCTTTGTGCCATTCGATGCCAAAGAGGCTGACGAGTTTGGCGATAATTTTGTAAAGCGTTTCAAAACTTGTGTCAGGCACCATCAGCGCTTGATCAACATCGTCGATGACATCAACGAGCTCTTCAGTTCGAGCATGCTCGTTCAACTGTGCGCCAGTGCATCGATGATTTGCCTCACGGGATTTCAATCTGTACTTGTGAGTAAATTCGACCAATTTTCCCATTCAAGAGACTATTTTTTGCACGAGGGGATTAATTCCCATTGCGAGTTTTCAGGGAGCCAAGGAGAGCGCGAATTTGATGAAATTCGCGATTTATCTCGGTGCTGCTTTTTCACAACTTTTGTGCTGGTGCTGGTTCGGCAATAAATTGATCTACCAGGTTAGTCGTTAATTTTGTTGATCGGAATTTTTTTCAACATTTAATTCGCTTTAACATGGTTCTTGTGCCAGAGTGATTCTCTGGCTGCGAGTCAGTGGTTCTCTGGCTGGGAAGAGGAAAGAGATTTTTCTGCGGTTACTGTACTGATGATTATCTCGTTAATTCGTACAAGACGATCAATGGAATTAACCGCAGGAAGTTTCTACACCATGTCCATGGAAACTTTTATCGCAGTGAGATTTTTAACGTATTCGCTGTAAGCTTTAATTCCTAATTTGCAATATAAAAATGAAAAACCTCACGAAATTTGTTCAGATATTGCGAAACTCTTACTCTTTCTTCGCTCTTTTAACAACGGTAAATAATGAGGACGCGGCTCGAGATTGATATTATTCTGCGTCAATATATTTTTGTTAATGGCTGCATGTATGTGGGACTTTAGTGAATTAATAATGAACTGAACAATTCACCATGTGGTTACAAATTTATTTCAACCCTGATCCTAACTCTTTAAAATCCATAACTTTTTTATCATTATATTGACTTGAAAAAGTACTCTGATTATTTTAAAATTGTTTTCATTAATTCAAACTTATTCATGAATTTTGTAAGATCAGAAAATTTTCCTCATAAACACAATAAAGTGTCAAAAAATTCAAATTTTCTAGTACCATCGTGAAATTTTTAGAATCGTGCTTTATTTTGGAACATTTATAAATTTCGAAAAACGTCTCTTACCGATCCACGAGAAATATCCCGATATACTATATATGTTACCCGAAAAAGAAAAAAAAAAATCTTACCTGTATTTCCACATTACGAAAGCCCCGACCATGACAATTAGAACGAAGAAACTTGCGCAAACGGCACCGATCATACATGTTGGACCACAACCACTGCTCGTAGCTGCTGAAACATTCATAGGAAGAAAAAAATATTCAAGGGTCTTCAGGGTACATTTATGAGTCGGTGAATCATTTCCGCGCATAACCAATCCGAATATTGTCTTCATTTCAATTTATTGTCATCGTTAAATTCCACGCAAGGAAAGAGGAATCTCTAAATAATCGACCACCCCTTGTCCTCAGACATCCTCTCGAATCGTTGCCCCCCCCCCCCCCCCCCGCAAAAATATATTTTCTCCAAGGGTGAATTGCACTTTTTCATCCGGTTCTTCTATTTTTATTACCAACCTTTACGAGCGTCAGATACGACTGCCTCCTTCTCACGTTCCCTCTTCGACTTGCTTCCGTCTCTCGTGTCTTTATGGCTATTTCCACTGTACCCACCACCGCCTCCATTTGCATTACCACCGGCGTTGCCTTTGCGAAAAGAAACTGGCCCACAGGTGCACTGCATCATATCATTGCACGAGCAAGTTCCAAGTCCACTCAATATACCACGACCACCCTTATTCATTTCGCCAAAGTGCACTTCGGCTGTAACGAAAAAAAAATAATAATAAAAAAATAATAATCGCACGATCCCCTTAATTAACATGATGCCACTTTTTTCAAAGGGATTTCGTTCGATGGAAAATTTATGGTCAACGTGTCTCAATTTTATGGGACGCAAGTTCACTAGATTTTATTGAGTGCTTTTTTTTGTATCCAATGGATCGTTCTATCAGCACAATTTTAAAAGAGACAAGCAATTAAGGTGATGTGAAACCCTCACGAGTGCGAGAGAGATAGTTGCAATTTCCGAGACTTGAGATTTCGATCTCAAGTTGATTTTGGCTTAACTATTCTTTTCCTCGAGAACTGAACAATCTTTGAATAAAATTGCTTACAGTTTTTTTTTTACCAACTGAGTATGTTTCACATCCCCTTAAGGGGAGGTGATAAACCACCCCATTGGTAAAAAAATTAATTTCTTATTTTGGAGTTGATTCACATTTTCACCCCTTTGGATAAATTATGGAATGGCCATTTCATCGTAAAAATTATTTTATAGTCAAATATGATTAACGAAGGCTCGCGGAAAATTTAAATAATGAAGAAAAAAAAATGAAATGCCAATAATTATTTTTCTCGTGAACTAAATAATTAGTATAATTTTTAAATCGTTAATAAATTAAATTTAAAAAGTTGCATTACATTCGATGGTGCAGTCCTGAGGACATATTCGATGATCGAGATGTTCGAGATCGTCACAAGTGGAGTCAGGACAGTATGAAAGATCGGGTGAACATGTTTCGTATCTCTCGGTCATAATGGCCGCGTTGTTGGCATTGTTGGAACGCCAAACGCATTCATCGGACCATGTGTTGCCGCTAGAATTTTTTTATTTATTGTCAAATCGATTGTGGAAAAAAATTCAATAATACTTTAAAAACTATCAACAATTTTTTTTTTCCTCATTTTTTTTTTACTCACTCGATGGAGCCACTACCGATTCCACAATGTGACTCGCACTCTTTTTTCGTAACTGCATTAGCGCATGAATGGAGAAGCGTCGTTTCATTTTTCCTGCAATTGTTACTCTTGTTGATGGAAATATTGAGGAGATTTATCGTAAACGAGGCTGAGAATAGTCTGTGATCAGGAGTTCGCCACTGTATCGTTAAACTGGAGGAAATATCAAAATGTAAGTATACTTAAGTATTAAAAACGAAAAAATAATAATAATCATCCGGACTGATTTTATTTTCTTACGGTATCTTAGCTGGTGCTGATTGTAAAAGTGTGGAATTTGCGACATAGACAATTCCACCTTTGCGAGTTACGTTGAAAATTTTAGAATCTGGTATAACAAAGGTTATTCGCTGATTGGCCTTAAATGAGGGTTGAACAAGACGCGTAAATCTCGTTGATGATCTCGCTATTGTGACACTCGAGGGAAACGAAATTGGCTTTTTCGAGGGAACGGAAGTCGTTGTTGATGTCGTGTGATGTTGCGGACCAACGAAGGACAGTGTGATGTTGACCTGATTGAGGACAGAGTGAAAGTAAGTTTAGCCGCCATTAAAAGATAGAGATTTTTTTTTATCTCGTAAATCCATGAGTTTTCATCAAATGCATTTTTTCTATTATCTTTAATCACATTCTCCATTTTTTAAAATTTTTTTTTACGAGCAATTTACCGATTTTTCACGACGTCCTTAAATTTAAAAAAATTTAAAGGGATGGAAGATTAAAAGATATAAACAATTACGCACAATTAGTCTAGTGGTAGTTTAGTACTGAATTGTAATTTGTTAGCACGAGGTTAAGCTCAATCTTAAGTTCGAACTTGAATTTGTATTAAAGTTCTGTCCCTAGTTGAACTAAATTTTGATTTGAGTTGAAAATTAAGATTGAACTTCGGCTCGTGCTAACGATTTACTGTTCGGGCCTTCAGACTCCACCAATTTGAGGCCTAATTGAGGAAACGGATGAATTTTTTTCAATTGTTCCTCGTTGAGATATCCGGCAACGAATTTCCTTCCGGCTTGAGAATATTTCACGTCTATTCGATCACTAATATACATATATACATATATACGGCTTAGGGTATTAAACAATCAGGCGCCATGCCAAGTTACTCATAATTTCTTGGGCGTGGCATTGATTTTGCTCAGCCATAGTAGAGCTTGATTGCTAATTAATAACAAGGTTTTTATTCGTGAGGGAACGTGGGCGTCGCGATTGCATCCGGTGTTTTATCGCACATAAATTATCTATTCGACTATTCAGCGATTTTGTTGCACGAATTTTAATTATTGAGTTATTCCAATTCAATTTAATACGATTATGATAATCAATAATTTAATTATCCTAAATTTTTTCTGATAAATCATCACTCACTGATTTTGCTCCATGACCAGGCAGAAGACTCTCGTCCATCACTTGTAATATGACTGTGTACGGAGATTTTGGCAAAAGTGTCGTCCTCGAATACACTCCTGAAATTTAAAAAGAATTGTTCGATTTTGTTTTATTCCCTCTAAAAATTATTTACTCATTTGACATAAATTTTAATACAATACAGACTTGTGAAAATTGCTGTTGATGGTGGATTATCCGGGCGTTTTGGATGCTCGATCGGCATCGTGTCATATGTAATATTCAGAGCGTTGTGAGTGTCACCGAGAATTCTCACGACGTAACGATTGCTCGCTGTTGAATCGGCATCCTTGACCATTAGATCGTTGTCATCGAGTCTGTCACCCTGTTCAGCAGGCCAAAAGCCAAAAATCATTATCTCTCATCATCATTGACTTTTACCATTCAAACAATATAATTTTTGATGATTATTATTTTCTTTTAATATTTTTTCATGATTTCTACTTTTAAAAAGATATCTGTCGCATTATCTGCCAAAATAAAATTGATTTTCACGATTTCTTGGAGTGAAAAATTAATCTTTGAGTTTCTCTGTTAAAAGAGTGATTCATGACGTATTTTATATGAAATAAAATTTCGAGCATCCAAGTGAGCCGAGATGACAAGACCGCATAGACGAGAGACGGCTTAACTCGCTCGTTCGTCATTCCCGAAGGTGGAAACGGAAATGTCTAAAGTCCGAGCGAACAGGGAAAAAGAGAGAGCAAAAAAGCTCAGGATCAGCGCGATGAATGTTCTTCCGGTTCTTGAAGCTTTCAACCCTCTTCCCCCACAATGAATTCTCAGAAAAGGGATTTTCGAGGATGATACATGTGTTTTGAGCTAGGATTTAAATGGACGTACATTTCACATCATGACGAATTCTTACCACAGTAAAATCGTGCAAATTTATTTGGACGCTGCTGTTGGTCTGAGCTATCGGTGGATTATCATCCTCGTCGAGTATGTCGATCGCAAGATTCGATTCTATGGCATGTTGATTGCCCGTTTTTTCATCCCATACGACGCAACGAACACCCACATGAAAACGAGGTCCTGGACCTCCAGGCAATTCGAGACTGTCACGATCCAGCGAGGCATTCGAGAAAAGCTCTCCATTCACTATGTGGAAGTAATCCGTACCTTTTTTTCGCGTAAAAAAGAATCGAAACAAAAATTCAATCTTCTCTCTCATGTATCAAAAATAAAAGGAAAAGGGGAAAAAAATATACGTTTTATTGCCTGAAAAATTATTTTACCATTTAAGAGCTCGTATCGTGTGATACGAAAATTCGGACAAAGCTGAGTGTAAGCCTGAGGTCCAATTTTTCCAAGTTTCGTTGCTGGCTGATTTTCGTAAACTCGATATTTCGAAACATTCCAGAAGCACATATCCTGTCGAACAAAGAAAATATAATGGTAAAAAAGCAGTAAAGAAATAAAAGAAATCACGAAAAAAACGTTAACGAGACCGATTGAAAGGACTCGAGTACAAACCCCTTCGGCATTTATAGGCTCGAGCAATTTCGTTGTTATTTGATTGGATAAACGTTTTATTGGATTTTCGACGATTCGAATTTTCGGCTTTTACCTTTACGTAGTCGGCGCAGTTGATTCTATCGCCATTCGTGACAATCGGTTGTACGCTAATTTCGAGAATTGCTTCGTCGCTGCCACGTTCTCTTGCCTGAATGATTATAGCCCTTGATCCACCTAATCGTCACGTGATATTAAATGTAATATTCAGGACGTTTATATCACTCTTATTGTTATTTAATATTCTTATCATTTTTTTAAGGGTCTATTTATGGGTTTGTAGAAAAATTGCTGAAAAAGTCCTTCTTAAAAATCATGAAAGACGAAAAAATTTGACATTTTAGTTTGAAAAAAATACTGAAAATTACATTCGTCCATTTTTTTTTAAATGTAATGCATAAAATGTAAGATTTACTTTTTTTTTCGTTTCAGGATTAAAAATGTATTTGAATGGAGCAACTTTTTTGCGTTTCATACGACGCATGTTCATTCCCTGCGTATTTTCTATGAGGATAATTTAATTGTAAAATTACGTAAATTCATGTTATTTCAAGATCCGATTGACTCACCTTTCTTTGGCAATGCGTGCAAAATTATCTGGCCAGTGCCCGAATCGAATGAGGCGAATTTTTCCCCCGGCGATGCTATCTGATATTTTGGTTCTTTCGGTAGGGTCGAATCATTTCTCAAAGTTCTCACATTCAAAAGTATCAATTCCAAGTTCGTTTTACCCACGTCCTGAAGTAAATAGGGCAGTCGCAGAGTCAAGTCCGATTGTGGAAAATAGAGAGCTGAAATGAGAAAGAGAACAAAATTCAAATATGAATTTGTTTTGATTTTCTTCTTTTTTATTCATCTTTTAATTTGCACCGAGAACTTTGCGAGCAGCGTGTCGACGTTAAAAGTGAGCAAAAGAAAGTTTAGGGTATATGTTTGGAGAGAATAATATATATATATATATGAAATCTTGTAAGCCCAAAAGGGCTTGAGTGTGAGAACGGGGTGGCCGGAATCGCAGCTGTCGGTAAACAACCCTGTGCTGTCCCACAATCGTAGTAGATTACACATAAATCACGGACCTACGCCTACGCACGACATATGAGAAAGAGAGAGAGAGAGAGAGAGAAGTGGAGAGCTGATAGTGCCCGTTTCGCACGGTCAAGTTTCCGCCCTCTCACATTCAAACTTAATTATTCCCGAAGTTTTATTAAAGAGAAAAATTCGGGGTATTCGTATATATATATATATATATATATTTTGCTATGAGTTACGTGCCAATGATTTTCATTTTTTTTTTATAATTTATTTCATCAAAACCTGAATAACTTATGTTTTTTAGAATACTTTTTTGTTTCTAATAATTTTTTTAACGGAAAAATTAATTTATTTTCATCGATTTTATCAAGTTACATTTTTATCGCTTATTTTTACTTTTTTAAAACGTTTTTTTCGCTTTCAGTACGTTCAACCTGTATTATTTATTTCCGGATATTTTTCGGTGTACCATATTCGGTTTTGATTCTGAATATTCTCCAGGTGTCATTGCATAAATCCTGCCAATTTTTTTACGTCCTCACCAATATTTACAATCACCTGCACGCTCATTGTACTCTCCGCATTTTCCACGAAAATTCTGCAAAGTTATGTTCAAAAGCCTGGTAAATTGGAAATTTACGAGAAATTTTCTATACTGAAATGAACGTGTTATGGGGAGCTCACGCGGAATAACGAGTCGTGACATAAACACTCCAAACGCTTTCCACGATCGAAATATCAATATTTTCATGCAAAAATATGGCAGACGCTTCGGAAAAGCATCTGTCCATGCATTCATTTACGTCATTTTCCTCAATCCTGCAAGAGAGAAGGAGAGAGAAAAACTTGATGGATTTTTATTAACGGTTTTCCGAGCGCCGGAGGGTCCAGCAGAATAAATATTTATATTGCCAGGTCGAGTATTCTCTCTTACACGGTATTAACACATTTTTTCCTTCCTCGGTGAAAAAAAATTATGATAAAATGTATACAAAATTTAAAAGAAATAAAAGAAGGCAACTCATCATCATCATCATCATCATCATCATCATCATCATTATTATCATCATCAGTATTATCATTATTATCATTATTATTATTATTATTATTATTATTATTATTATTATTATTATTATTATTATTATTATTATTATTATTATTATTATTATTATTATTATTATTATTATTATTTTGAGGAATGCAATTAGTATAGTCCCCGAAAATTATAGGAGTCTTCCTATTTACTCCAAAGCAAATAACCCTCAAAACTTCACAGAAACTCGAGCTCCTTGCACTTCAGACCTGCATGTGGCCCTTTAAATTTACAAAACTATCTACCTTTGCTCTAAAATTTTCAACTAGCATCAACGAGAGCTATCCGAGCTGAGATACTCGTGGCACGTTCGCAATATC
Source organism: Dyspetes luteomarginatus (assembly GCA_963669185.1). Lineage (NCBI taxonomy): Eukaryota > Metazoa > Arthropoda > Insecta > Hymenoptera > Ichneumonidae > Dyspetes > Dyspetes luteomarginatus. The sequence goes on along the minus strand of OY769909.1, from coordinate 8,420,415 downwards.
GTTGGAGATACTTGGCGCGGCTATCGAAACCTGATATTGTTACCCATGACCGTAAAATGCGGACGTTTTCGATTATTCGCCAAATTTCATTCACGTGGAAATGATATAAAATGGAAAATCGATTTTATTGGGCAAATTACTGGAGTGTGAAATGAACATTTTCTCCAAGAGCTCAGACGTGTGTATCTCGACGCGTTTAACCATTTTACGACGCGATTCGTAAAATATACCTCTCAGGTTTCAATTTTCGAGACGATCATTGAGTTAAAAATAGTATCGAAAATTGGGAAAAAATATTTTTACATTATTTTACATTACACGCATTGATACAAAAAAAAAAATCCGATTGTTAATTTGCATGATTTCTAATTGATTTTAGAAAAAGCACACTAGTTGCCGTTTGGGTTCGTTTTATTGCGCAAATTTTATAATATTTTTCCTCATATTTTTTTGTTCTAAAAATGGGCCCATTTTACCAACAAGTTTTTACTTTTTTGAACTTTTTTTTTGAACTTTTACATTTTTCAGCCACGAGTTTACCGCAATCTGCGACCTCAAAACTCATATAAACCCATAGTGACGAACGTGTTTGCGTCAAGCACAAATTGCCTATGTAGAGATAGATATAGAACTGTCGATTTTCCGAGCTTTACGAGCTTGTCGATGTAACTATAAAACATACAGAGCGGTTTTGATTTAACGAGCTTGAACATAACCGACAAAAATTTCAATGTCAGCAATATAAAGAAATCGGTGGCTTTTGTTTAATTTGGGGGAAAATGACAAGTTGCATAATCAAGTTTGATAGGTTTATTTTGAATGTGCAATTTTTACATTTTTATTTAACGAGGTGAAATTTCCAATGCAGGTTTTTTTTTTCTTAAAAAAAATGGACCAATTTTTAGAAAAAAGTTTCTTTTTTTTTAGGGTAACTTGGGAGCTTTTTAGGCAAGAGTTCACCCCACTACGTGAACTCTTCAACCATAACTCATATAAACCCATGACTAAATGACACCACGTGATAAATATCGAGAATGTGGTCGCTTCAATCACGAATTGCCAATGTTACGATAGATATACAACGGTTGATTTTACGAGCTTGAATATAACCAAGAGAAAGTTCAATGTCGGGCATCGACAGTCTGTACATATATATAGCTTCGCAGTAAAGAGTCGTATAACCCGGGTCGATCATTTATATGCGTATACGAAGTGAGAGGGAGAGAGACAGAGAAAGAGAGAGAACTCGTGGAGTCGCCAACGTCAGTCAAGGTGAACACACGAGAGTGATCGATATTTTCAAGGCAGTTAATGGTAATTAGAGTTCGCGTGTTGGCTGGCAGTTAAACCGTTTACTTAAACTTTCCTCGCTCGTTTTACCTTCCTCCTTCTCTCTCCCTCTCTCTCTCGCCCTCTGATATTTCCTTTCCCTTATTTCTTCCGTGTGCATAAACCCCTTTTAGGATTGCAACGAAAAAATTGTGCAAACCCTGTGGGCTTTGAGTTTCAAAAACGCTAAATTTACAGTTTGCTGTCTCTGACAACAAATATATGACTTATCATCATGAAAGTCTGCGTGGTGTTCGTAAATTTTCTGCCATATTTTTTCTGTCCATGTAACGAGGCAAGAATGACGTTTTTATTGCAGCAAAAAAATATACAAACTGTGATGAAATTATTATGCGTTATTTCAAAAATACAAATTATCTTCATTTTTCGTAACATTTGAAAGGTCTGGATAAATTATATTTTGCTAACCAATATTACTTATTTTTCAGGTTTCTTCATGATTAATTCACAGAGAATTTAAAAAAAAAATGTTTTTCTTCTGTCAGCTAAAAATAATTGAAACCACCATAATGAACATTATGAACATTACCAGTTTTTTTTCGATACGTTAAGAAAATAATCTGAAATCATTTATTTTTGTTTATTAAACAATACTTAATGCTTTTTAATGGTTTTTCATGGCTATCTCTGGTATAGGCTGGCGAGATTATAGGGTCGACCATCAGCATGATATGCACAAGAGACTCAGATCTAGATAAAATCAGACAGTACACGAATATATGTATATACATATATAACATCATGAGGAAAAGTTTTCAACCCTCGCATAGGGGAGTATGTATATTTTTTTCTTTTAGTACTCATCGTCAGTTCTGAGCTTTGTGAGATGGCTCACGCAAGAGTCAAGTTAACTTGCTGTCGAGGCTGATGAACTGCATGACCATCTCGTGCTTTACTCCTCGTATGAGCACAAATGGGGCTGAAAGGGATTATGCACGTATATGTTACTTGCGCTAAGCGCTGGAATAAGTGCGCACGTGACTTGCATAACAGAGCCAAATGCGAACAGTACATGCAGTACTTACCATACTTTTATTATATATATATATATATATATATATATATATATATATATATATATATGTGATTGCATGCGTGCGTGCTTGTGTGTTTAGCTATGTAGAAACACGACGAGACTGTCAAAAGAGTCGACTGTATCGGCACACGTTTTCCGCAGTTTTCCTATGTCAACGTGCGAATATGAGGCAATAGTGGGACCCAATTAGGCTTTGGACGAAATCCGAAATGAGTACAGTCAATGAAAATGGCAAAAACAGTAAAGTGTTGGAGAAAATGAGTTTGGAATAAAGCAAAAAGGGTCATAAAAATCCAAAAAAGTTGTACATTGGCATAAGACAAAAATAAAATATACAATAGATATATGTTAACTTTATATATTATGGATATAGCTATATAAATAGCTGAGTGACAGTAGAATTTTACGTACGAGAGGAAAGAAGAAATTTTTCTTATCCAGTGATCGTCGTTCTCTCTCTCTCTCTCTCTCTCTCTCTCTCTTTCTCAAAGTCGACATTGAACATGTCTCTTAGAGTGTCCAAGGCTCTCATGCCCGTTGTATTTTTTTTTGCTCATACGAGTGTCGGCACAGGTTTTCTGCAGTTTTCCTGTGTCCTTGTGCAAATTCAATACATAAGTGGGGGATATCAGCTGTGGACACATTTCCAGGGGGGGCAGTGAAGCAAATGAAATGGGCAAAAGCAGTGAAGTGCAGGCATTTGAATTTGGGGAAAAAAGGGCAAGGGTCGTAAAATCCCAAAAGCGTATACGTTGGAATAATAAAAAATATTCTCGATAAAATTATGAAAATTTCCAAATTTCGAATACATGGCTTTCTTGCTTTTTCGTCAAGGGCACTAACCCAGCTTATTGCTAGCGAATTTCACGTGGACATCTCTACAAATTCAATTTGAGTGCTCATTACGGGGATGAGTACATGGCATCAGGTCGAGAGAGGATTAATGTTTTACTGCTACAATAAAGTTGGATTAGTGAGGGTTAGAATTTCGAGGGTGGCTTGATGCCCGATATACCAATATGGGGCACTAACTTCCTCTTCCATGCATCATGCCCTCGTATATATGTGCGTGTATATATATATATATATATATATATATATATATATAAACTTGGGTCACTGAAAGATCTGGCTCGTGGGCGTCCTCTTTATTTTTAACCTTTGGCAATACCGAGAGATAGAGAGAGAGCCAGAACAGAGAGAGAGAGAGGGAGAGGAGAGAGAGAGAGAGAGAGAGAGAGAGAGAGAGAGAGAGAGAGAGAGAGAGAGAGAGAGAGAGAGAGAGAGAGACTCACGAACCACAGAAATTCTGAAAAGTTTTTCGTCTTCGGAACGTTTTCTAATTACCATCGTACCCACAAAGTTATTGGGATCATTAAAGTCAACGGGCAATATATATCCGGCAAAGAAGCTTCGTACTTCCGGAAGGGATTGAACTCAGTGGGGGAAAGAAGCTGCTAATCCCCGTTTGTTATCGTAAAAAGCCATGAAGTACCATTATCTTTGGAATCCCCTTAATACCTTTACACTTTTGAATTAAATTATTATTGAGATTAGGTTTGTTTTTCCAAGAATGCTTGCAAGTTTTTAAAGAATACTTTTAAAGAGATATATGAATCCTCCGTGATTAGACAGACCTATTAAAAATACTAACGATCAAATTTAATTGGAATTGAATTTTTTCCTCTCATTATAAAATATTAAATCATCACAATTATGTTTTCTTTTTTGCCAATTTACTTTCAAATAAAATAATTTCCATTCTCAAGGAGCCACAAATTAGTACTACCGAATATATTCCGTTTAATGGTGACGGAAAATTTATGGCGAAATGCATGAGAGGTTGGAGAAGGTGAGAAAATCCTCGTGTCAGGAGATATCAGCTTTCACTAATATGTAAGGTTTCGTTTAATACTCGAGATTTAACTTCTTCGTAGAGCATGCAAATTCTTGCTATTCTGTCTAGGGATCTGTTGAATGGTCCGGAAAGGATTCGTGATGAATGATTTTTCGTACAGACAATCACATGGACTCTCGACTCATCCCACTCATCAACGATTCGATGCGCCAGCCAGCGCACGGTTAAGCGGTCACCGCACCAAGTACCGGTAGCATGAAATGTTGCTCAATTTCGGTGACCGGCAGAGCCGCGCGCTAATCATGTACCTATCAATATATGTGTGTCTCTATATATATATGTCGCGTATAAATTATTTTCTTCAAGCAATACATCCGATATAGAGAAGTTTTAGTTAAAAATATATTGAAAATAGGGTCATTTTACTAGTGAATAAACAATCTTATTTTATCTTCGATGTATCTGCGAAACGCGTAACTTTTCTATCGAGATATTCCGCATAGCCTCTCATCTAGAAGAGTTTTGTGAGGCTTTTCTATTCTCTTTTGTATCGCTCTCAGAACATTGGCAAAATCCTCGATTCATCCTCTCGTATTTCCATCCCTCCAATGTCATCCGAAAAAATTTTATGCACGAAAACTTGGCGTAACAATTTCCATTCAATTGCTTTATTTTGTACGAGTTCGTTGAAATAGTCCTTTCGTCCTTTCGTCCAGCATATACAAGATAGGCATTCCGTGTTTCTGTCGGTGAAATACCGATGCAAAGTACACGTGGAATTGTTCGAGGGGTCGAATTTCTGTGCTTGATCGATCTAAAACTATTTCTGAAACTCTCGTGAAATTTTGTGGTTCATGTGAACAAAGTCCTTGGCCATGTAAGTCACGAAACTCCAAGCCGTATATATACTATATAGGGATACATCGCGTGGAATGGTGTCGTCGACGTCTGCACGCGAACGTTTGCCGTTACCAGTAATCGGAATAATACTCTACAGAACGTTAATATGATACTGAACACACAATATATCTTGTACACAATTTCATTCTACGTTATATTTTATATGCTGTATCTCATTCTCTGCTATAAGGATACTCTGAAAATGACAGAGGCCTTTGCCTTGAATAATTTGACTAACTTGGCCCAATTTCCGTTGATAATCAATAACAATAAATATGTTGGACGCAATGATCAATGATTATAGAATAATCCGGTGATATAGTAATATAGTGTAGTGACAAATTACGAGCGAGACAATTGACCCGAATAAGCCTCATTATGGGATTAATCCTATAAGATTATTTTTTTAACCCCATCAGCATTATACGAATCTGTAGCACACCCGGCTAAGAAATATTTATTTCTCATTTATAACGATTTTCTGATGATAAATTTATTAATACATTCAACATTATTTCCTAATGTTTTATTACAATATATTTGTCTTGAATAATTTGTGTAACTTGGCCCACTTCCGTTGATAATCAATAACAACAAATATGTTGGACGCAATGATCAATGATTATAGAATAATCCAGTGATATAGTAATATAGTGTAGTGACAAATTATGAGCGAGACAAATGACCCGAATAAGCCTCATTATGGGATTAATCCTATAAGATTATTTTTTTAACCCCATCAGCATTATACGAATCTGTAGCACACCCGGCTAAGAAATATTTATTTCTCATTTATAACGATTTTCTGATGATAAATTTATTAATACATTCAACATTATTTCCTAATGTTTTATTACAATATATTTGTCTTGAATAATTTGTGTAACTTGGCCCACTTCCGTTGATAATCAATAACAACAAATATGTTGGACGCAATGATCAATGATTATAGAATAATCCAGTGATATAGTAATATAGTGTAGTGACAAATTACGAGCGAGACAATTGACCCGAATAAGCCTCATTATGGGATTAATCCTATAAGATTATTTTTTTAACCCCATCAGCATTATACGAATCTGTAGCACACCCGGCTAAGAAATATTTATTTCTCATTTATAACGATTTTCTGATGATAAATTTATTAATACATTCAACATTATTTCCTAATGTTTTATTACAATATATTTGTCTTGAATAATTTGTGTAACTTGGCCCACTTCCGTTGATAATCAATAACAACAAATATGTTGGACGCAATGATCAATGATTATAGAATAATCCAGTGATATAGTAATATAGTGTAGTGACAAATTATGAGCGAGACAAATGACCCGAATAAGCCTTATTATGGGATTAATCCTATAAGATTATTTTTTTAACCCCATCAGCATTATACGAATCTGTAGCACACCCGGCTAAGAAATATTTATTTCTCATTTATAATGGTTTTCTGATGATAAATTTATTAATACATTCAACATTATTTTCTAATGTTTTATTACAATATCGACAACATTATTGTTGCTTAACCCATTTACGATCCTATACAAAAACTAGCAAAATCGATGAAAATTGCTCTGTCGAGAGATATTGGTCTTTGTGAAATTAAAGCAGACCTTCAATATATGTATTTACCCAAATTGGCTGAAAAATCGGTTGTCAATGTACCGAACTGTATCCAGCCGACATAAAACCTGTCCAGAGGCAGAAAAAAAATGCAACAACCCCTCGATATCTTCTCTCGTGTCTAACTGTGTACTCCTCGCAAGTCTTGCATCGAAACCCTATTGAACATCAAGTTACAATTCCCGAAAACAGAGACCCAGAGTGAGAATATGATCCCGATAGGAGGGCGAAAAAAAGATAGTCACAGAGAGAAAGAGAGCGCGAGCAGCCTTACAAAAGTTTACCCGTTACGAGAAAACCTTGCATTTCGTCCCCTTGCACATTGTTCACTGATCTATATATACATACATATATCATTGTACCATCGCTCAAGGAACAAGAGTGAGCATTTTTTCTTATCCGCGCTTGACAACACTCGAGGGGTTTTTTTTTCCAGCCGAGGGTGCTGGAATACGAGAAAACTAGACGGATCGGCAGAAAAAAATCTTCATAGAAGAGCATATACATATATGCTATAAAATCGAAAGTGACTTTCGATGCATGTATGGGGTCATTCCAGGCTGAATCTACAAATCCATGGCCATCACCAGAGTGCACACGGTTCTATTTTCTATTTATTCAAAGTACAATATTTTAAAGAGGAAAAAAAAAATGAGCTAATTGCAACCCCTCTATATGGATCGCTTGGAAATTTTGATATCTGACATAGAATTTTTCTGATTTTTAAATTGTCCCTAACTTTTTATTCCCGTAATTTTTTTAGTCAAAGCATCATGTAAAAAAAAAACGACATGCTTTTTACGATTGTAACAATAACTACGTAAAAAATTGAGGGTTAAATCTCAGAGGGTGAGAGTCACGGAATTGTCGATATGGCCTGGAATTCCCCATATTTATCCTGATATTTACATTAGAGCCTAGGGTATTTGATGAGTCTGGGCCGGTCCAGGTGCTTCGCATCCTCAATATGGTCCTGTGCGAGTGTCTGTGAGTGTTTATGTGAGCTCGGAAACGCATTATTTTAGCTTTATTATTATGTAGATATATATAGCAAAAGTCCCGAGAGCGGATGCACTTTTGATTTTCTTCGTATGGTTATATCTTGGAACAAGTTCCAAGCACCCTTCTCTCTGTGGTTCTCGAGTGTTTTGAATAGAGCACTAATATCGTCTCGCATCCCTAAATATAAACTCTCGTTGCACGGTGTGCTATTCGATATTTCCGTTTTATTTCTCTCTCTCTCTCTCTCTCTCTCTCTCCTGTTTCGATATGTTTTGTAAAGCTTGAAAAACTCTTACAACTTTTTAATGGGCCTGAATGTGTGCAGTACCAAATGATGTAAAAATACAAATCCCGTATAGGAGGGATGTCTCGTGAAAAAGTCTATATAAAAGCACGAGTGGTGACGCAGCGAGAGTGCCTGAAAGAATAACACACGTCGTTGATGTCTCGTCGCCGTTACACATCCACCTCTTAGTTCCGTTGTATATCTTGTCTTTTTATTTTTCTTTTTTTGTTTTGTCTTTTTTTTTTCTCCCATTCACGAAAGGGAAACGCGTACGCGTGCAGGTGTTCAAACCCTGTGATCTACGTTCTCGTTCACCTGCGCTATGCATCTGTGTTTATGTCCAAGTGATTTACAGCATTTAGGGGCGCGAGAAAATGAGGATACGAGGGAGGAGTCAAAAGAGAAAAAATAATGAAAACAGTGGCATAAATATGTGCATATATATATATATATATATATACGTATATGTATGTAGTGAAGTGAGAAAAAAAAAGATCCACATGGACGCGTTGCGTTATTTCATCGTGTCAAAGGACACAGCAACGTTAACTTCAGGGCGTGGGTGTGCTTTGCTAAACAACGCTTCGTATCTTAAATGCAAATGTGACTATGTATTGATAAATATAGATATATATATTTATATAGGTATATACTTGTGTTCCAAGCTCACGACAGCTAGTGTGATGGACGGACATACACAAGTTTTTCATTCTCTCGCATTTTCTTCGTACAAATATTTGTACACGTGTACCAATTACGATCGTCGTATTACCGATCTCTCCCTCTGTCTCTCTCTAGTGTATTGCCCGGTGACGGACATCCCAACTGCTGCTGTTTCCCTGTTACTGATGGCCTTCTATTGTAATCCTTCTTTTGTGCGAGGCGCCACAGCATGTGCAAATGTCTTTAGTCGACTTTAATATGAAATTTACTCATATTAATTAATAAACTGAAGAATACCTTGAAAATTTAAAAAAATGCCAATATGAGGAATCATTGATATTACCAATGTTTATGAGAAATAATTGATGAATAATATATAAATAAATGTACGGTTATTACTTGTATTATTCTGTTGATAATAAACAATTATATTAAAAATGATCCATTTAAACGCTATATATCATTCATCTCGGTATAATATTAAAATTTTTAATTATTTTTGCAAGTCTCGATTTTTTACGATTATTAGTACAAAATCGATATAGCGTATTTTATTGACTAGACACATATTCGTTAAAAAATACATAAATATATAAATACATGGACGATTATTATTGTTATTATTCTGTCTCTGTGTGATATTCGATAGTTGTACGGAAAAAATTGATAGATTTGAATCGAATTAATTATCTTGGTACATCGTTATAATATTTAATTGCTTCCAATTTTTGTTTTTTTTCTTTCGAGTATTAGAAAAAAAAATCAATTTTGCACTGCAGTACGATACGCTGATGGAACCGAGAGCGGCTACTAGAAGCATGGAGGGTTGTAATTCTTCTATGCTGGGGTTATATGGTGTACACACACACACACACACACACACACACACACACATACTATAGAAGACCCAAGCATAGAGCCACAGAGCGCGTGCACGTACGATTTATAGGCGACGTAATCTCCTCGACATAAAAACTTTAATATCCCCGACCGTGTAAAGTCGTCCTTTTTTTTAATCTTACGGCGAAATGACGAGTGCGATCGATAACGGTAATGGTTGAGAGTTGACAATGCCGAGAGTTGACGTCGAAACTTTGGTTCAGATTAATTTTGCAAATCGCCCAAATCATCCTGATTTTTCGTGAGATTTATCGAGGGGCGGTAAAAATTTAGTTTATAATTGTGTGGACACATTTGGATGGGCCTACGAGACGATATCGATATTTTAATCCAATTACTAAATATATAGACTTCGAGGAAAACGTAGACAAAGCAATGAGTGCAATTTTTTCAATGTACGAATAAATATGGTATCGAAAATTCCAAATGAGGAATTGTTCCAAATGCTTTTCTGCTCATGTCAAAAAATATTCAGACCAGTATATGCACAATTGTGAGAAGAGTTCGGATTTTTCAATTTCCGGTTTATTTTGAAAAAATACATCTTGCCCTTCAATTTTTTTTATTCGCCTCTGAATATTTTTTCCCATGCTCGTATTACCATTTCGAACAATCATGCATTTGGGATTTTCGAAACGAAGTTTTTTCGGCAAGTTCAAAATAAGCGTGGAATTCCCTATAAATTATTAAATTTTTGAATTTTCTATTTATCTCTTCTGAATATTACAATAAAATTAAGTAAAGCGTTTTCTTTCAATTGATCTTTGATGGACTATCCCTTCCATGCAATATCATACAAATTATTGCATTTCTGACCATTACATTGCATTTTAATATATAAGTACCTGCATGAATACATTTTTGAAAGACATTTGAAAGGCATTTCTGAATATACAACCATTGTAGAAACCACGTGCGTTCTCTCCTCGGAGAATTATTATCCCTTTTATGAAGCAAAATACATGATGGACAACCGCAATGCCGCTTTTCACAGCCTGGTGGAGTTATAAGGAGGTTGATCCCCTCCCCCAGTAATAGGTATACAAAACGCCAGGATGTACAGCCGAATTAACTAGAAACGGTCGATCCAACCGCAGCCTCAGAATCCTGCAGAGATAAATTATATCGCACCTCTGGGAAACTGGATTATGGAGATGCAATTAAATAACGATGGGCAGCGAACCTCATTTATTTCGCAAAGATAAAGGAAAATATCCAATTAGAAATCAGTTTTCATTCAGACAATTAAGTCTCATCCTATAATTTATAATTTCTCTTTTCTTTTAATATTTTTTATAAATTTCAATAATTAATAAACAATTTAATATGAAGTTGAAAAAAATTTTTGTTAAGACATCAAAGCTTATTACTTTTCCTCGTCATTTTTTTCCATATTAAAGCTACCAGATTCTATACGTCGATCTTTCAGAGCGGATATTGCTTCTTGGTATTTGTATTTCTTTTTATTTCCGTGAAAAAGCACCGAAGCTTCTTCACTTCCACACTTCTTTCAATTTAGTTTCTCTCAACCAGAACGAAAGTCAATATAAATATTTGCCAATATATCGATCGAGAGGTTAGCTCGGAATGGCGTGTTGACAAGAGACCAAAAATATTTCATTAATTTTCCTCTCTGTGATGATCCGATAATGTTGCCCACATATTTGTTGCGACCGATTAACAAATTTTTGTACCATTATGTAAACCTCTCTGGAGATTTTCAGCATCAATTCTTGGATGTCTCGCTTACTAAGAGGACTCAAAGTTTTTACGAGAATTTCGCGGTACCACTAAAAGATTTCCCTAAAATTTCACTCTCTCCGTTACTGATTCATCTCACAGACAGGTAAGTTTTACTTCAAATATAAATTATTCGAATAAATCAAATATTTTGCAAATTCATTTTCCGGCTGGTCAAATAAATTTTATTTGAATAGCAAAATTTGCTCTCCATGTAAATGAACTTTGTTTAATTGAAGAATAATTTAACCACTGATTGAAAAGAGGCGTGTTAAATATTTGATTGTGATAAATATCATATAATGGTAGAAAATTAAATACTAACGGTCTAAATATGGCACGTGATTTGTGCCAGGATTAAAATAGCGATTTATTTTAATTGATCCCCTTTAAATGATCCTTAGTATAATTATTTTTAAATTACTATTCCCGATCTGTCTTTTCGTTCAATCAAACTTTATTTGATGGGACTTTTTTTTGACGAAGGTCGAAGCATCGATTTAGATTTTGTGTACATTATTCCCCGTTCAATACGGAGTTTTTGATGCAAAACCTGATGCATTATAAATTGATGTGACTCGATGACGGACGACTAGCAGAACTCGCAGGAATGGGGGGTGAAGCTCGTCCCACATTCTCCCACACTGCAAGGCATCAGAACTGCATCCCCGTTTCGATCTATCAACCGTCTCGTTTTTTCCCTGCTCCCCACTCGTTATTTGTCAAGAGTACATACCAAGTATGACATCGACGTTACTCTAGCCGCTGCGACATAGAAATGACCGAGTCAACAATGGCCGACTCGCAGACCGTATCTATTATATACGCTTTTATATCGTTGGTTTAATGCCATAAAGACGTATCGGTTGAGTTTCGGCGTAATTTATACGCCCTTGCAGACTCAGGTCATCGATATATATATATATATATATATATTAGTTTCCAAGTATGTATGCGATTGTAATAAAAAACAGTTTTCTGTCTCTCCCATACGTGTGTTGGAGATTCAATTAAAGCAGAATATTTTACTCAATTGTTCAAAGAATTTTTCCTCCATGAGACTCTTAATTTCCTCTACTTTCGATGAAGAGTCATTCGCGACACTTCCGTATTAACTTTTTTCCCATCTCTGGACCATTACAATTTCTCTCTATTTGCCAATTTATGGTTGAGAAAGCAAAGCATATAGAGAGAAAACAAGTTTTTTTTTTAGTTTCTGGTCTTTCATGCTTGCCCAGGAAATTAATTTTTCTACATTTTCCATGGACTGTGGGTCTATGCAGCACGAGAGTATATAAATGTATATATACATAATAATAAAGTGACCTCACACAGACACTCCACCGAAACCGTAATAACCCATTTCTAAAAACTCTTGTCCTTGTTGAAGAAGTAACAAAGAGTTATATTTATACTACTCGAGGGAGGGAACGAAGTTGCGACAATTATCAGTAGTACAAATCAGCGAAAGGTCATACGCGAGAATCCCATGCGAAATACTATCTAGAGAGTGGCAAGGCAAACATAGAGATTGGGCTGAATATTTACGATGATTTTGCTCCTATGGAAGATTTACTATTTTTTTTTGTTCAATCAAGTTTTACAATAAATTTAAATCCTTCAAATCGAATTTTCTAATTTTCTCGGTGTAACGAAACCTCAAAGTTTTACTGCATTGAAGAATTAAAATTATTGAGATACATAAATAATTGAATCTTTATAATTTTCTAATCATTTCACGGTATTTTATCTGGCATTTTTTTTTGTCTAAACGACTGTAGATAATTTAAACGCAATATAATTCTAGGATAACGATGCTGTACAGGCCAGATGATAATCTCATCACGGTGTATTCTTGTTTTCATGGAGAAAATTGTAAACATCGCGGAACGTCTTCTGGAACATGAAATAGCTCTCACGTACGAATGCACAATTAGTAATCCCGTAACTACAACTGCAGTTTCCACTTGCATACAGATCTTGTGAACTTTGTGCGCCAGTCAGTTTTGCTTAATTTTCGCCACCATAGCACTCGAGCAGCGTGAAGGGATGACGGGAGACTTGAACGTGTCTTTGGAGGAGTTTCGCGCAATCCCTAGAACATGCGAGCGAATGAATAAAATATATAAGCTTTCTAATCTGCAAAGAGGATGCCAGGGGAAATATCTCTTGCAACGTGTATTTGATTTCCGGATAGGAATTGGGAAGTTAAGGAAACGTGACTACGTGTATGAATCAGCAAAGTTCTGTGTGCAACATCAATTTAGTTATATTCGACCACACATATGCCATGGCCGTATATATATATACATCAATTTATTCTTGTATGATTGAGACAAATATATTTGGGTTTTTGTGTGCATGTCAATGAACTACAAAAGGGATTTATTTAAGGATCAGATGGGGATGAAATAAGATTAGGTGAGATTTGTTAATTATTACCAAACTACCCTGAACTGGTCCACGTAATGGAGGCCTGTGTTAATGTTTGAAGCTGGACGCACATTCGTACTTAATTATTATATGGATAGTTTCATTCCTTTATACGGCCTAGTTAAATTTTATCTAGATGCAAATTCTTAATGATAAGACAATATTTATTTCGCTCCATACACAGCAAATTTTTTAACACTATTTTAGTGATAAAAAGACTTTGTTTGTTAAGTCTTTTCTCTGTGTGTACATGCATGTATTCGTGTCCGTGTCTGTGTCAGTCTCCTTGTGCGTGTCAGTGTCGTTTTTTTTCTGTATTTTCGCACGGATGCACACATTACGAAGGATAGAGGGACGTAAGGGGATCGAAACACATGATTTCCGTTGGGAGATGAACGCCTCCGTGGCCTGGAAAGATCGAAGCAGATGACACACTTGCAGCCAACACAAGCCAGAGAGGGTTGAGGGTAGTATTTGCGTCTACAAGAATGCAACAAAATTAATAATTCGATTGTGCAACGCGCACTTGTCACAGTGGCTGGATGATGAACCAAGTTGGATTAAAGAGCTTTTTTATCATCATTATAAAATGGCCGAATTAATATATGATAAACAATAGCAGTAAAATTCCCTCCACGGCGATTAAGCCATCAGAGAATTTTTTCGCGATATCGTGTAGCATGGGTGTGTCTATCAATTTTTCATTTTACAAGCCCGTAACGATCTACTCGTCGTTTTTCGCTATATATAATATTTTATCTATTTATTGCTGTATCTGCTTTATGGGTCTCATTAAAATTCATGCAATTTTGATTCTGCACCCTCGACATTCACCAAAGTTGATTCCTTCGACTGATAGAAAATTTTTATGTGTACATGAGCGTGACGTAGAAACACATGTGCCCATCATAACGCGTCCAGCGAGACGGGTATAAAATACACGTGTTTTCTCATCAAGAGGAACGAACTCTGTAACATTATATAGACTATCATTTTATTTTTTGTGTTTGTGTGCTCTTGAGTTTATGCCCGAGTGTGTGTTTGAGCGTTAGAATGATCGCTCGTCTGTTCAAGTAAATTAAGGTCAGAGTCACACTTATTTTAGAACGATAAACTGTCTCGGAATAATGTTTTCAATCAAGGTCTGTGAGTTGTTAATCTCCCTGTGTATGCATACCATTTATATTGCACATGGAAGAAACATTTTTTGCGAATATTTCCAAATTCTCCTTCTTCGCGTTGAATCTTCTCAGCTTTATAATAGATTAAAGCTTCTCTCTTTCCTTTTGCAATACAATATAGAAAGAAACGGTATGGAAACTGTTTTTTTGTTGCAGAAATGAGTCCTTTATATTGTCTGTTACATGCACGAAATGGCAATTGCCAAGGGAATAAAACACAGGGACGTTTGTCAATTAATTACGAAGAATTGCGGTCGCTTCTCGCGCTATTCAATTAACTCAACTGAAGAGTGTTATAGGTGAGCGTATAGTTGAGTGTCTCGTCGTTCTGTCGCATACATGCATGGACGTCGTCATTGATGTAACAATATTAGGGTGTCTATCGTGGTAGTTAGAGCTTTACTATATATATATATATATACATATATATATATTACGCTTCTAATTCTACGTCACTATGATATAAGTGCTTTTAGTATTTGGGTTATTAGGCGTGGCGAATCACCCGAGGGAACGACTATATGTCCTTTTCACCCACATAAATGTACGTAACCTTTTTCACGATGTGAACATGAGTTCTTTTTTAAATTCTCTCAGCAAGATTAAAAATTATAACGAATTTTTTCAACTTTTTCACACAATTAAACAGCCCTCAACTAATTGGAAAATATCATCTCACCCTTGCGTGAAAAGGTCAAATGGAAGTATTAAAATTTTAACAAAAAACAAATAATAAAAACGTATCAATCATTGTTGCCATTCCATGCCTGACTTAAAGTCAGCAGTAGCTGACACTTCTTTTATTGAATTTTTTTTAAACGCTCTGGAAGTTCTTATATTTTTTAGCTATACTTTGTATTTTTTACGGTTAAAATAAAAATAAAATATAACAATCATAATAATAAATAGCCAATTGGGTGCAGAGCCAAATATTGCAAATGTCGAAATCGACATTTCCATGCTGAATAAATAAATGAATAGTTTGATGGATTGTGCATACGTCAGCGCGATATACAGATCCAGAGTTATCGATGAAGAAGAACTGCGCATATCCATCACAGTTGTAAATAAGTGATCAGACTGGTGCGTTTGACAATACAAAATTAGGCCACGTACACAGGATCGTATTGTATGTTTTATGCAACGAAATTTGCGATATGCATTCCAAAACTCGTCTTTTGTGTTCTTTTTTAAGCTTACTGCGTCGTATCGCGTGAGAAAAAAATCCAATTCGGCGAATATACTCGACGTATAAATTTAATTCCGACATCACAAAGATATCGTTAAATTCCCGTCACGTTTATAAAATCAGCCGAATCGCGAAGACACACGTGTCGAGTTAGCTCGAGAGAGTTTGCATAATTATTGACGAATCCTCGTGACAAGAACAATTATAGATATAAGGAGAGTTTGGATTCCAAAAAGATAAAGTTTTGGGGGGCGTTATTGTACTATTAATTATTCATAAATTCCATTCGATTGCATCGTTCTGGATTTTCTGGGATCTCTGGATTTTCGTTGATCGATATTGAGCACCACGAGTCGTTTGCAAGATCTATAGGCAGCATGTAGAGTGCATGATAGACGTTAATCTAGGCAGCCACTACGTACAAACACTGCAAAGATATTTTCGTACTAACTGTGTGCGATTCTGCAAAATAAACAGAGCATCTGTACACATCAGTGTAAAGACAAGGCCGCTAGTCAATCTATACGTGCCTCTTTTTTACACGACCTTGTTATAAGTGTCGGCAAAGGTATAGCCCTGATTAAATGGATCGGAGGGTCGGCGTGAATGGTGAGAAATATTAATCTATTTCGAGTTGGAGTGAATATGAGAATTGTAGAAATTCATATTTCAATATGAAATAATATTAATTGAAGATTGATATTAACTCAAGATAAATCCAAAACAATTGGGACAATTGTTTACATACATATCCAGTCATGTCTCCCAAATCCCTGAATTTATTCTGAAATTAATTCAAATAGTCATATGAAAAATATTAATTACAAAAATCTTCGGAATAATGATAGAAAATATTTCTTATTGAAAAATAAGAATATTAATTTGTACAGAATCAAATATTATGATTTAAAATAATTAAAAAATCATGTTGCTCTCTATATTTGTTGACTTACACATCGTGTAAACCAGTTTAACAACGTAAACGAATGTACATGGAAAGAAAGATTTGTTAAAAATTGCCTGGCAGATTAGTCAATATTAACTGTACCATGCATATGCGTTTAAGAGCCACCGTTGGTAATTTGATGGATTTCTACTATACATTAGTAGCAAAACTTACCAACTAGGCGGGAAATTTTCGCTGCATTGAAAATTAAGATCGACCATTTTACTGCCGGTGGCTTCTGTTCACTTTTTTTTATACTGTCCAAACAGTTTTTACCAATTCCTTCCTTCCGTGTATACGATAATAAATCGCATATGTAGCGATTCTATATATTCACCGAACAAGCATTCAAATAAAATACAAGAGTTTAAAAAATAATCACTAATTAATATCTTCAATGGTAAAGAAAAATATTTCAAATTGAAAAATGAGAAAAAAAATTGTTTGACTCAAATATGATGGTTTAAAACAATTGAAATTTCATATTTTTGCGTATTATTAGCTGACATGTGGTAAATCAGAAATTTATAACGTAGCGATTGCACATGTTCATCAAACTCGAATGAAAGCATCTCAACATTCACAACTCTCTCTGTACTCGCGAGCTTCAAAGTTACAGTGTGGGTTGTATTTCGTATTAAACTCGATTGACAGCTTTCGTACTGGTTTTATGAGGATATAATTCGATAGCCAAAGTAATAAATGTTGCTTGATGTTGCAGCAAAATTTAACAAAACACCCTTGAACGTTGGTGGTTGAAAATATCAAATTGCAAAACCTTTGAACTCCAGGGTAGTCCAAAAGCCTTATATTCTCCTTTGATTCTTGATTCTAATGTATCCCTCTAACTTATTATCTTCGAACATTATAAATTTCCAATATCTTGAGCTTGTGGTACGCTCGAAATGCTTCCTGTACATCTGATATTAAAAAGCTCCCATTACAACTTCATATCGAACTATATAGGAATCCATAAAATATAGCCCAGAGAGAACAAACTCTTTGCAAATATCTTCGATACATTGAGTGGATGCATATATTTCAATATTCTTTTTACGATTTCTTTTTTTTTTCCTCTTCTCAGACTGGATATCTAACGATACAAATTTCCGAGATAGGATGTATATGCAGAAATTACTTACACAAACATTCACATGAAATTCAAGCAATGAGAGGGATGGGTATATTTAATTCAAAACAATATATATATATATATATATATATTTGAATTGATTAGAGGTCTATTTGAATGAAATAGGATCTATTATATTTAAATCAGCAAGAGTCTATTTAATTTGAATAGTTTATTATAATCTGTTTAATTGATAAAAGGATTCTATTTCATTCAAATAGATTGGTTTTCCTCAGTGTGCGCATAGTACACAAGTGAGTAGAGTTGGAACAGCAAAAAGTTTAATTTACGCGTCCGAGGTTAAAGCCATGGGGAAATTTTGCCCGATACCATGGAAATGATTAATTCGGGTTGGATTATATACATAGTAGAACGTCTTTGGATATTTCGATCGAAATATTATACTTGATATTACAGTGGCCGGTAAACACGAGGGTTTGAAGT